>OY992876.1:126868647-127468647 GCA_963921405.1 Cepaea hortensis | reverse complement strand
CTGCCAAATGTCGGAGGCATTCATGTCTCTCCATAGATCTCCGTCCCTGGTGTTCCAGATCAACTCTGCTGATGATATTCCTTGATGCCACCATCTCAGTTCATCCAGAATCATTTTTACTGGTCTGCCTCTGCCTTTTCTCCCACTGATTTTTTTCAGTTGTTACAATGTTTTCCAATGCCCCTCTTCTCGTTATATGATGAAATAATGCTGTTTGTCTCTTTCTTATAGTTGCATATAATGTTCTAGTTTCATTAGCCTCTTCCAGGCAATCATTGTTAGTTATTATGGTTAGGTATTCATAATAATCATTTCTGGAACTATCTTTGTTGTTTCCAAGTTCTTCCTAATTTGTTCATTCATGTTCCAAGATTAAATACCATACAGCAAAACAGGTTCTATATAACATTTCATTACTCTCTTTCTCACACCCAATGAAGTGACTTATTGCATGAGGTCTTCGTGGTTAAGCTGCCTGCTTTGCACTCCTAAGGTTCATCTCATCTCATCTCATCTTGTTCTTCTTGTACTTTGTGGTGTCAAGGTGAAGTTTAAATAACGGGAGAGTGTCTGTTTATGGGCATCATGTATCAAGACTCCCATGCACTCTGCTACTCCCTCTGCCATCATTTGCATGGGCGTCCTCTTCTTCTGCTTCCATTTGGTCTGTACATCATTGCTTGTTGTGACATACTGTTAGTTGGTAATCTAGTTACGTGGCCAAACCATTTAACTTGCTGCCTTCTGATAAAATCTAGTGGTGCTATAACCCCAAATTTAGTCCTGATTTCTTCATTTCTGATTTTCTCTCTTCTTATTATATTGAGTATTCTTCTCAGGAATCTCACTTCTGTTGTTGTGATTTTTCTTTTATCTTTTACTATCATTGTCTAGGTTTGGCACTGGTAGCATAGAGTTGGTAGGAAGATTATGTAGTAGAAATTGTCAGTTTGATGTCAGTCTGTCATTTGGTTTACAAGTAACATTTCCTCGGAGACTCCTGGTGGTTGCTGCTCTAGCTACAGATTATGTGCTTTGTGCAATGCTTTCAGCAGGCCACCCTGTGTAAAGAGACTGAGCCATATAGATTTAAACGCCCTTTAAATCCTTCACACTTATTGCATGAGATACTTTTCATTTTCTGAAATGCAGGTCTTTCTGCATCTATTCTTCTCTTAATCTCTGTAATCTTCTATAATTAATATATATTATCAATATAATCAATATATCAATATATACGTGGGGCTCAAATGAAAACCTTAAATTGTTTTTTGCTTTTTGGTGAATATGTTCTTAAAAAGCAAAGAACAATAATTTTTCGATGTTGTCACCACTTCGTTCAATGCAAGTCCTCTAGAGCCAATAAAGTGCTTGGATTCCTATAGACAAAGTGACTCTGGGGTCACTACTCGGTCTGCCTGACACTGTCGTGAACAGTCTGTCACAGAAGTCATAAGCTGTTTTGGAACTTCCTACTCCACTCATACACTAGCTAGACAGACAGGCATGCATCACCATAATGGACCTTCATTTGCCGATAAATTTCTACAGGTTTCACTCCTTCAATGATAATACAACAGACAACTGAATTCTGCTCTTCTTTGGTGCATGTCAAAAGTGGGCTGGTCATCCTTAAACTGTCCTTATGAGATCACCGTGTTTGTCTACACCATGATGTCACATGCTTAACACTCTTGACATCCTTTATAACAACATTGATAGGTTACAAGACAATGGCATGGTTATTGTAGTTTCTACCACACTTTTAAGGTTCCCTCATATTAATTAAATGTTTTACCTGGCCATTAATCCAGTTGGAGTAGTCACTGACCAGAAAAGATGCCAGATTGGCAAATTCTTCAACTTCACCTAACCGTCCTATGGGAACCCGCTCGGCAAACTTGTCTATGAACTGACCTGTAGGATCCAAGCGACTGAAGGCACCCTAAGATAATATATAACAATATAATTATGATGATCTCCCTTGAGTGTTATGTCCCAATCAATGCACTGTGTGTGGTTGTCTATTCTTCATGTGAACCAATCAATATGCCATGTGTGATTGTACTTTGTTTGTTTAGTCATAGCTTACTAGAGAAATCTGGCAAATGCATTTGCTTTACAAGGTGTGTAAATTTGGTCCCTGTGAAAGAAAAAGGATTGGCAGAGTAGGAGATATACCATAACAAAAGAAAAGTAAAGCACCTCCATCATTTTGCAGCCAATGGAACACCCTTGGACAAGGTTAGTTAGTTGCAGACCCTTTACAGGACGTGGCACTCACCACAATTTTATTGGTTGTTTGTGATTTCTTGGCAAGTTTACATTTCATAGTTTGCCATTGCTTTCTGAACGACCGACACTCATACCACTGTAAGGAAACCAATGCAAGGTGATCTGCTTCCAAATTGCCTGCAGCTGTGTGTGGGATTTTTGTTTTTTGTACTCGCTGGCTTTGAACTCAAGCGTAGTCCATACACGCCACTTCTAGTAGCACTGGACTGAATTTATTATTATCTATTACCAGTGTCCCTTGCCATCAGTTGAACCCACACCAACTTCAGGGGTACTTGTAATTTACGTCCCCAAGTCAAGTATGAGAAGTCTACATTTTAATCCAACTATCCGGTGTAGGGGTCGAACCCCCTACCTTAGTTTCAGCACACCAGATGTTTAAGAACAGGCACTCTTATCCATTTGGCCATGCTGACCTCCACTGCATGGGATTACAAACTGCATTTGTAACCCCTTTGCCACAGAGCTGGTGGATTTGTTTTCTGTCAGGGGCAAAAAGAAAACCCTAACCTGCACAGTTAGTTAGTTAGTTAGTCACGGTTCCAACTTCACAGCAACCGGCACAGTTCACAGTGACTGCACTAGCCAGGCTGCCTTAATTCCTCAGGCTCAAGACCTCCCTCCACCTGTCTCCCTGCCATACACCGCAAGGTATCCATAGGCAGTAAATGAGTTTTGGCAGTTATGACAGAATTGTACACATGGGCCCACCTGATTTTTGCCGTGATCTGAGAAGGTTAGTCATCTAACCCACTACTTCGGGATCATAGGTGTGGTATAAAATCCTTGGGTTCCTTGTTCTGTAAAACATCAGTGTGGTTGGTGCCATGATCCTATATTAGGTCATGGAATAGTGAACTGATAGAAGATTGAGCTTCACACAATTCAGCGGGAAGCTGGGGCGGTTCACAGATTCACGCCTGGCATGAGGATGGCAAGGCGAATCGTAAGCGAGGGGACAAGGTCTCCTCGAGGCAATCAGTGGGACGAGAGCCATGGTCAAGTCTGGACATAGTTCTTTTGTTCAAGTAGCACGGCCACAAATCGTGCCGCTACTAACATGTTGTTATTAGTTGTGTTTGTTAAGTAGTTGTGTTAATTCGTAATGTTGAGTAATTGCGCTAGTATGAACAAAGTGTATTTCATGATTAGTCAATACATTGTGGAAAAAATGATCCGAGTTTGAGTTATCAAGCTCTGCATTCTACTTGTGCACAGAGTGAGTTTGTTCCGAAGTAAAGAATGAGTTTCACATAATCAAGTGTAATACTGAGAGGGGAACATCAGAGAGTTGCGGTACTTAAATATAATGTCTAACATTCAAGACAACGTTTACAGAGATGGGATCAAGAGAAAGAAGTCACATATGTAATGGAAATGGAATATATCAGCTCCAAATGACACTATCAGTCTGTGTCGACGATATCAGCTATGTGTGACTCCATCATACTCCGTAGGACAGCAACAATGAATGCATTAACAAACACCAATAGAAGACCACAGGGTTCAGCTGCAGTTTCAGCAACGAATATAAATATAAGAAGAAAAACCCTATATACCTAGTGCAGCCGTAGCAGTTGGTGCTCAGCCTTCTTTAGGTAGAGGTGGATGTTGTACCTGTATGCCCTCCACCCCGTTAACTGTTCCTGGTGCTGGTCTAGGGTCTCCATGGTGAAGGTGTCTGTCTCAAGCTTAGAAGGTCATCGGTTTGTTTCCAGACTGCATCATTCAGACCATGAGTGCAATTCTTTTGAAGACCTCTGGGAGTCAATGAAGGAGCAACGGAGTTCATGCTTTCTACGATGCTTTTGGCAGGCAGCTTGCCATTCTGCTGACAGAGACTGAGTCTGATGGTATAATAGCTGGTGCAGTGAAGTTGATCCTCACATCTTTAATCTATATCTGGGACTGTCCCAGTCAGCAAGGACTGGAGCATTCAGCTTGATCATGTTGCTTACTATCAACCTCTTGTCGCCTTCTTAACCTTGTCATATTATTTGGTTATTAACCTTTTTCTGTTTTGCTACCTTCATAGCCTTGCCACAATGTTTGGTTATGAACCGCTTTCTGATTTCTTACCTTCATAACCCTGTCATATTGCTTGGTTAGGAACCATTTTGTGTTTTGTTACCTTCATAAACTTGTCATGTTTGGTTATGAACCTTTTCCTTTCTTGTCACTTTCAAAACCTTGTCATATTATTTGGTTAAGAACATCTTTCTGTTTTGTTGCCTTCATAACCTTGTCATATTATTTGGTTATGAACCTCTTTCTATTTTATCACCATCGTAACCTTGTCATATTGATTATGAACATCTTCCTTTCTTGTCACCTTCATAACCTTGTTTCAGGCAGTTGAGGCAGGTTTCATATGCAGATACGTATTTTTTCCCTGCAGCAGTCCACAACATATTCATCTTTGTAGAGGAACATGTGGGGATTGTGGGCAATGAGAGGGCAGAGGGGCTGACTAGTATTCTCACTACATCAGAACCAATGGATCGAGCTAAAATCATTAATGTCCCTAGTGTGCTGTCGAAATGGGGAATTCTAACTGAATAAAATGAGGAGTTTCAACAGAATGAAATGAGGACTTTCAACAGAATGAAATGAGGACATTCAACAGAATTAAATGAGGACATTTAACAGCATGAAATGAGGACTTTCAATAGCACAAAACGAGGACATTCAATAGAATGAAAGGGCAGAGGGGCTGACTGGTATTCCCACAAAATTAGAACCAATGGATCGAGCTAAAATCATGAATGTCCCTAGAGTGCTGTTGAAATGAGGAAATTCAACAGAATGAAATTAGGACTTTCAACAGAATGAAATTTGGACATTCAACAGAATGAAATGAGGACTTTCAACAGAATGAAATGAGGACTTTCAACAGAATTAAACGAGGACTTTCAACATAATGAAATGAGGACTTTCAACAGAATGAAATGAGGACTTTCAACAGAATGAAATGAGGACATTCAACAGCATGAAATGAGGACTTTCAACAGAATGAAATGAGGACTTTCAACAGAATGAAATGAGGACATTCAACAGCATGAACTGAGGACTTTCAACAGAATGAAATGAGGACTTTCAATAGAATGAAATGAGGACATTCAACAGAATGAAATGAGGACTTTCAACAGAATGAATCAGCACCAACTGTCATATTGAAGGAAATTCAGACTTAAGACGATCCCAATCCATCTGTAAGCCGACTTTACCCATGGACCTTATCTGATACCATGACTCCTGAACCAAGCTACATTATCAAAGTTAGTGATGATTACAAAGATTTTACGTTCACCAGCTGACATGTGGTTAATAGTCTAAAATGACTACTAGGAAATACTTTGGGAAGTAAAGGCAGCCGGCATGATATTGACCATGTTATCCATCAAGTGCTGACTGGTATATAAAAATAAGCAGCTAGCACCATATACCTAATACAGGGTGTATTTTTAATGACTGCACAGTTTTTGAAAATATTGCAGTTCCACATTTTGTATTTACCTACTGTGGAGTTCATGCAACATAATAGTAAATACAAAACTTGGAACGGCAATATTTTAAAAAACTGTACAGTCATTAAAAATACACCCTGTACATCTCATGGCGTGGTTCTTTTCCTAAATGAAATATGTCACATGAGAACTGACCTTTGTTTCTATGGGTCCTGGAGAGATGACATTGAAACGCATCCCATAGCGTGCCCATTCTGAGGCCAGTGACCGTGTTATAGCCTCAACACCAGCTTTTGCAGCGGCACTATGTAGAACAAATCCTGAACCAGAGTCGGCATAATCAGCTGACACAGCTAAAAATACTGCACCTGAAAGGAAATAGTGCTGGCTTAAATATTTGTAAGTGGGACTGTTAGCAAAATTGATAATGAACTGTAACGATAATGTCATGAGCATGGCCGAATAGGGGTTCAAAACCTGGGCTCATCGCCTGCTATGTGAGGGAAAGATTGGCAACATATTTCTCCGTGCATTCAGGCCTACTAAATGTGTTGGTCCTATCACATCACAGACCCATAGCAAGAAAGTGCTTTGGGACACATTTAACAAAAATATTTTCAGCGGCTGGCTTAACTCATTCTCTCCCTGAACTGGTTCACCATTTATTCAGGAAATGGTATGAGAAAAAAATGAGAAAAAAACATAAATAAAAAGGTGAAACAATATTTGTCTATCTAGAAGACAGAGGTTTAACAATTAACAAAAAGAAGACACAGATTATGTCACAAGGTGCACATGGTGTACCATCAATCTTTATTGACGACGCCGAACTGGAGATAGTAGACCATTTTACATATCTAGGATCAGAGGTAAATAGCAAATTATCCCTTGATCAGGAAATCAACATCAGGATTGGCAAGGCAGCAACAACAATGAACATGTTAGCAAAAAGAGTCTGGGAGAACAGGAAGCTTACTGCCAAAACAAAAGTCCTCGTCTACCAAGCCTGTGTCCTTAGTACTCTTCTTTATGGCAGTGAAAACTGGGCAACTTACTCACGCCAAGAGAAACGTTTAAACAGCTTTCATATGCGGTGTCTGCGAAGAATACTTGGTATTAAGTGGCAAGACAAAATCACAAATACTGAAGTATTGGAAAGATCAGGTTGTGTGACGGTGTATTCCATGCTCAGTCTTCGTAGACTTAGATGGATAGGACACGTTAGGAGGATGGATGATGGTAGAATACCAAAGGACATCTTTTTTGGCGAATTACAGACGGTTAGGAGATCTCAGGGTCGGCCTCTACTACGATACAAAGATGTGTGTAAGCGGGACATGATTGATACAGGCATTGATAATGCACATTGGGAGCACGTCGCCGCTGAACGTGTTGCATGGAGGGCAACTATCAGAAATGGAATAAAGACAAAGGAGAAAATGATTGCAGATAAAGCACACACAGAGCGTGAGAGACGTAAGATGGTGCAAAATGGTGGAAGTGACCATGTTTTCACATGCACCTACTGTGGGCAAACATTTGCAGCAAGAATTGGCCTTACCAGCCACACTCGCCACCGCCATGGATCGTAGTTATTAAGCCTTTTTGAAGCACAATGTACCAAACTATCGTCTGTCAAGACGGAAAGGTGCCAATGAGAAGACAGTGGTAAAGTGGCATTATTTGTTTATCTAGAACAGTGGTTTTCAAACTTTTTTGGCCCATGCCTCCCTTTACCATATGTTCAGAACATCATTCTCTCCCCCCCCCCCTTTTTGAATTTCCTCCCTATAAATTTCCCCCACCCTTACACATATACATAAAAATGGAAGCTAAATTTAATAACAGATACTAGAACAAGTCTAGCCATCTACATAAAACATGATTTGCGGGACTACGTTATAAAATGAATTTCATTAGGGTGAGAAGTACAGAGCCGTAAAATTTAGAGGGAAAAACAATATCAAGAAACTGGTTCTTGTATTAATGCGATCTTGAAATAATCTTAATCCCCCCCCCCCCCCCCCTCCTGGAAACCCTAAAATTCCCCTTGGGGGTGGGTGGGGGGGAATTCCCCACCAGTTGAGAACCACTGATCTAGAAGGTAGTGGTAACGTTGCAGTATTTGTCTATCTAGAAGGCATTGGTAAAGTAATCATAATTGTCTATCTAGAAGACAGTGGTAAAGTAATCATATTTGTCTATCTAGAAGGCAGTGGCGCAGTGGCAAAGTGGCAGTAATTGTCTATCTAGAAGGTAGTGGTAGAGTGGCAGTATTTGTAAATCTAGAAGGCAGTGGTAAAGTGGCAGTATTTGTCTACTTAGAAGGCAGTGGTAAAGTGGCAGTATTTGTCTATCTAGATGGTAGTGGTAAAGTGGTAGTATTTGTCTATCTAGAAGGAAGTGGTAAAGTGGTAGTATTTGTCTATCTAGAAGGCAGTGGTAAAGTAATCATATTCATCTATCTAGAAGGCAGTGCTAAAGTGGCAGTATTTGTCTATCTAGATGACAGTGGTAAAGTGGCAGTATTTATCTATCTAGAAGGTAGTGGTAAAGTGGCAGTATTTGTCTATCTAGAAGGTAGTTGTAAAGTGGCAGTATTTGTCTATCTAGAAGGCAGTGGTAAAGTGGCAGTATTTGTCTATCTAGAAGGCAGTGGTAAAGTGGCAGTATGTGTCTATCTAAAAGGCAGTGGTAAAGTAATCATATTTGTCTATCTAGAAGGCAGTGTTAAAGTGGCAGTATTTGTCTATCTAGAAGGCAGTGGTAAAGTGGCTGTATTTGTCTATTTAGAGGGCAAGGTAAAGTGATAGTATCTCTCTGTCTAGAAGGCAGTTGAAAAGTAATGATATCTATCTAGAAGGCAGTGTTAAATAACAATATTTGTCTATCTAGAAGGCAGTGTTAAATAACAATATTTATGTATCTAGAATTCAGTGTTAAATAACAATATTTGTCTATCTAGAAGGCAGTCTTAAATAACATTATGTGTCTATCCAGAAGACAGTTGGAAAGTAATAATATATGTCTATCTAGAAGGCAGTGGTAAAACAATGATCTCTCACAAGAACAACCAACCTTTCTTAGCTTTGATAAGTCTTTTTCCAACATCCAATGTAACGAAGGCTGTGCCATTAAGAACTATGTTAACCACAGTCATGAATGCATTGGCAGATAATCGTTCCGACGGAGAAATGAAATTGCCAGCTGCATTGTTGACAACGATGTCTGGAAGACCATGTTTGGATTCCAGCTCATCAAAGACACTTTTAATTGCTGCTGGGTCTCTCACATCCATTCGAAAATCCAAGACCTATTAAAAAAAATATGGCAAAGAGAAAATGATGGATGTTGTTCAAGCATAGCGAAGGGAAGAACAATGGGATATTTGCTTGGGCTTACATCAGTGATGTCTCCAGTCGTCTTGACTTGTCTTGCCACTGGAGTCAGATAGATTCAGGCGAGAGAGTGTGGTCGACAAATTGCACAACTCTTCCTCACTTTAATCCAATTCATCGAGCAAGTAATTCTTCATCTAGCTCCCTAGGTGGCCAGAGGAGATGCTTTAAAGACACTCCAAAGATCTCACTAAAAGCTTATGGAATTTATCACGACACTTGGGAGACTGCTGCCAAAGACCAAAATTTGTGGCGTACATCATTATGCAAGGGTGTAGTCACTTGTGAAGCAAACAGGACTGCAACAGCTGTGATAAAAAGACTGGACAGAAAAACCACTGCAGGAGATCATCCTCCTGGAACGTCAAGCATTCTTTGCCTACATTGTCAAAGAACATTTCGAGCCAAAATAGGCCTTACCAGCCATCTTAGAACTCAAGGCTGTGAACTTTCAACCCCACTGGATTAAATGAATGGTCATCATCATTCGTGATGGACAAACACCACATCAGTGAAGGGAAACATGGTGGTGCAGTGGCTATGTCGCTGGCCAAATGGACATGTGTTTGAATCCATTTTGAGCAGAGTTTTCATTGACCAGGTCTGCCAGGTTATTCTTGTCTAAAACAGATGCCAAGAAATGGCTTGAGAAGACAGCCAGCCTGATATTGACCACATCACCCAGTGAGTGCTGATTGGTCCATACAAATATGGGGCTAGCACCATATACCCAATTTGCTTCAAGACATATTGAAAGGGTCAATTACTTTTGTTTTTCATTACCATTGAACTGCACTGTACTGGCACCTGGCCGTCTTGACAGACGATAGTTTGTTACATCGTGCTTCAAAAAAAAAAAAAAAAAGGAAAAAGACAATAACCTCAAGCCTGGGCTGAATTGTAGAGACCATGTGTTGCTTTTACTAACATTTATAATACCACACACACGCATGCACGCACGCACGCACGCACGCACACACACACATATAGTAGTGACGATGACGATGAAGACGATGATGATGACGCTGATGATGATGATGACGATGATGGTGATGATGATGAATAAGGAGGCAAAAAGTCACATCTAACCGGCTTGCCTGTAGCGCTGGATATCTCATCTGCTGTCTTCTTCAGTCTCTCTGCACTCCTAAGTTTTAGAACATAATCGTAATCAATATAATAAAGACATGACTACTTTTTTAAAGAGAGATAGTGTGAGAGTGAGAGAGAGCATGTGAGTGACAGTGTGTGAGAGTGAGAGAGAGCGTGTGTGAGAGAGAGAGTGTGAGAGAGTGTGTGAGTAAGAGAGTGTGTGAGAGAGAGAGAGCGAGGTGAGTGAGAGTGTGTGAGAGTGTGAGAGAGCATGCGAGTGAGAGAGTGTGTGAGTGAGAGAGTGTGTGTGATAGAGAGTGGAGAATGGGAGAGAGTGAGTGTGAGAGAGTGGGTGAGAGTGGGTGTGTTTGTAAATAACTTAAAGTAAAGGACCTTTTAACACAACTGAGTTACATTGGGCATAGGTGCTAGACCCATATTATTATAGACCAACATCAGCACTGGGTGGGTGCTGTGGTCAGAATAAGATCACCCGCCTCTACTTACCATGCTATGTTCTGGTACCCACTAAACACTCAGTTGACCTGGGTTCACAGGTCAGTGTTTAAAACCTGCCTGATGTGGTTTGAACTCTTGACCCCTGGGCTGGTAGGCAAACAGGAAGTGACAACACTACTGTAGGCTCCCTGTGAGGGCATTGCAGAACTGGCGGCCACTTTTTATTTTACTTGATCAAGAATCGCTGGTAGCCACATTAGGTTGTATATCACACTCATCATCATCATTTGGCATGCTACCAACTTCATTGAGTCACTAAGGAAACATACCTGAGTGAAGGTCTGTGTCTCGAGCCATGTAATTGCTTTACTTACTGCCATGACTTCCTTAGTCAGATATATTCTATGGCAATGTGTACATGCCGGCAAGCATCGCCATCTTCAGTACACATGCTGCAACACCAAAAACAGCTCACAAAGGTACATTCTATAGAACAAGAGGCAGGGATTGTTGAGTATGATGATGGACACAGGATATTAGGCATGAAAATGCATGGGACAGAAAATTGGCGAAGGATTGCAAATCTTTTCGGCACGCCATGATGAGGTCAATGCTCTACAAAGGATCTATTATCAGACTGGCCAGGGTGTATGCTTGCCTGGTGAAATGGGACACCTTTAACATTAGACAATATGATACAAATTTTGAGGGTCTTTCAATAGCTTTGTCTCCTAGCCACCAATATTTTCAGACTCAATCTGCTATTGCCTGTTACATGATGATGATTATAGCTGTATGAAACACCTTAGGTGTCAGACTCTATGGAAGACAGCAGGCCTCTCCAGAAGATAGTGTAGTTCATGCAGAAAACAATACTGCAGATGCATGAAGTGAATGGAAAGAACAAGAAGATTCAACCAATAGTCAAACACAACTTAAAATCTACCAACATCCAAAACAGAACATACAAACAAACTGGTTCTAACCACTCCAACTCACCGGCTAGCAATGACCACTTTTGCTCCAAGCTGTGATAAATTAAGTGCTAAACTTTTACCCAGCCCTGTGGCGCCACCTGTAATAAAGGCAAGTTTCCCATTGAATGTTCCAGGTGGCAACATTGGTGTTGTCTTTGGCGGGAAATATTTTGCGTGTTCCGGAGACAAAAGTGCTTGACTGGTACATAGTTGTCTTTTAGCAAGTCTCTCCTGCACAATTACACAGTAAAATGAATACATTTATAAACAATTTTTTTCAAATAGTGAATTTGAATAATGAAGACACAAACAATATATTGCACAAATTATTGCCTTGCATATTTCACTGTTAGGATGCATGAGAAGTTCATGGGCCTTTACGGCACAAGCTGGAGGGAGAACTGTGAAGGAAGATTCTGGTGATTTTGCTTTGATCACAAGTAGTCTGACTATGGAAGTCATGGCAATAAGTAAAATAATAACATGGCTCGAGACACAGACATTCACTAGGGCATGTTTCCTTAGTGACTCAATGAGCATAGAGGATAGAGATGGGGTGGGTCTGAAGACAGTGGTTGTCTCTGGAGTGGTCACGACCGGCAATGATTAGTTTCATTTTCATACCAGGGCATGTGAGTGTACAAGGAAATGAGCAGGCTGACAGGCTTGCAGGTAAGGCTACTGTAGAGGGCGGATGAGCCATGGTCCAGGCTGATATACTGAATGCTCTATAAGAAGTAAGACGTTTGCGAGAACCAAGCGATGAATGTGTATCTACAACCATGGTCAGACTGCGAGAACAGCAAGTTATAAGAGGTGTGGCCAGACAAGAACACTTTGCAGGAAGTTAAAGAAGAGTAATAAACTAACACAGAACTGGTGTCATCAGTCGCTACACGCTGCAGGATTTACTGAGAAGGGGATCCGAGCACTTATGGACTTAATGGTTCGATGTGCAATGATGTTGATCTGTTGACTAGCTATATGACTAACTATATTTCACTGTTTTGAATATTTCACTGTATCTCATGAAGAACGACAGAAGAAAAACAAAGTCAATCTATATATATAAAATACAATGTATGTCCGTATGTATGTTATTTATGCGTTCGCGAACGGTCCATCCGATTGAGATGAAATTTTCTACATGTGTTCTTCTCATTCCCGTGCAACTAACTGTCATAGTTTGTTAGTGTACAAACAGTTATTTATGTAATAAAATTTAATTTTTTAACTTACATTATAATTAATATATAGCGAGGGGACTTAAGAAAAGTTATATCAAGGGACATAACTTTTAGTAGCATTGCTATATATTTTATATATAATTGTTGCATTTTTATCAAAGCTTTATAAAATGTTTGTCTACAGTTATTTACAGGCATATGGGTTATAATATATAATGATAAAATCTTTAAGGCAATTTTAAAGTTTTCATAAAAATAATGCATCTATTTTAAATACGTGAAAATTTTCTATCTCATCTTTTTATTTTTCTTCAACAGCACATTAGATGAGTTACTCAATTTTAAAAAAAAAACATTCCCAAATGTATGGCAGTTACACCAACGTTGGGTATTTATGATGCCCATGTTAAACATTGCCTCAAGGAGTTATTTTTCATGTGTTTTGTTGTCAAAGAATTGCTTCATATGAGATGTTGAATGAAAGAATGTATGAGAGGAAGGGCAGAATGTAGGACGGGCCTGCATGCCCAATTCTTAACCCTTTGAAAATAAAGATTTTCGTTCATTTAAAAAATAAATGTAATTTTTTGTGACAGAAAGTTAGTTGCATATCCTTTGCAGTACTCTGCAGTCAACCCACCGCCCACCATTTATTGGCTGTTCGTGATATCTTGGTAAGTTTACTTTCAGTACTATCTATTCTTCTACTACATAGACAGACAGACAGACAGACAGACAGACAGACAGACAGATAGACAGACAGACAGAGAGATCCCCGCCAGGGGCTGGGCGAAGCCGGGCCGGGTCCTCTAGATGGATGGATGGATGGATGGATAGATTGATAGAGAGAGATAGGTAGGTAGGTAGGTAGTTAGGTAGGCAGGCAGGCAGGCAGGCAGGCAGGCAGGCAGACAGACAGACAGATAGATAGACAGATCCCCGCTAGGGGCTGGGCGAAGCCGGGCCGGGTCAGCTAGTATATAATAAAGTAGCATTAAGAAGCCTTTCAACCGAAATACACAAAACACATTGTCATGTGTTTCACTATGACCCATGGTAGTTTTAAAGGAACTATCATGCTTTTTTGTTTACACATTGTTGTTTGCCGCATGTATAGCAGATGCCTCTGAATATCTTAGTAACTTTTGATTACATATAGTGAAATCCTCTGTCTGCAGATTATCTGCATTATCCAAATTAATCAATTATAAAAATCACAAAGCATTCTATAACATAATGTTACGTTGAACAACATCAATGCATATTGGGCATTCCCATGTTAAGTCAATTCTCAGATGTGTGAGCTTTTTTTATTTTTGGAACTCAAGCATAACACTGGGCTGAATTTTGTATGTGAATTAGCTTTCCCTATTACCAGTGTTCCTCGCGCTTAGACAAACGCACTCCAAATTCAGAGGTACTTGTAATTTACGTCCCCAAGACAAGGACGAGAAGCCAACAATCTAACTCTCCGGTGTAGGAGTTGAACTTCCTACCTCAGTATCAGCACACCGGATGTGTAAAAACAAGTGCTCTTAACCATTCGGCCATGCTGACCTCAGGTGTGTGAGCTATTCTAAAGTATCTCTGCTGACTACTCCAATGAGGAGTTGGTTATGATGATCTCCTCTCTTGACCTTGAAGATGGCATCGATGAAGTGCTGGGCCAGGCTTCATTCCAAGTTTCAGTAGTAGGACCAGTGTCAGTATCCACCATCCTAGTCAGTGCTCATCATCATCATCTTGTGCCATGCTGCTAAGCATGGGCAGTCATGGTTTGACATCTCATATGATCACCAGTCTTGGATCAGGCTTGTGTTCTTGTAATTTAAAACTTCATCACTCATACTCGATCACTTTTAATTCCGAACTCAGGATTCTCATCTCTCTTCTCATCTTGTTCCTCTTGTACCTTGTGGTGTCAAGGTGAAGTATAAACAGCGGAAGAGGGCTCATTTATGGGCTTCATGTAATCGAGATAACTCAGGAGTAACTACATGAATATAAAATATATGTACGTGTGACACACACACACACGCACACACCCACACACACAGAGAGAGAGAGAGAGAGAGAGAGAGAGAGAGAGAGAGAGAGAGAGAGAGAGAGAGAGAGAGAGAGAGAGAGAGAGAGAGAGTGTGTGCTGATGCCGAGGTAGTGGACTCAACCCCTCGTACACCCTTGAGTGTTGTCCAGACCGCCCCCCTTTTCCAGATGTCGGTACTATGTTTTGCTGCTTTCCCTATCCTATCTATTACTACTACCAGTGTACCACGTCATCACACGAACCCACTCCAACTTCTGAAGTACTTTTAATTTATTCCTCAAGTCAAGGATGAGAAGCCAACATTTTAGTCCAACTGACCGCTGTAGGGGTTGAACTCCGCTACCCTCCCATTATTTTATAATGAAAAATCATTAAGTAAGTATCTATAATAGCAATGTCAGTTGTCATTCTTTGTGAGTAGGGGGTGGGGGAAGGTGGAAGCGTTTTTCGCAGAAAATTTTCAGCGACCATCCAGTTACTTCCGGTTTGTAACCATGCTTTCTTATAACCTCATGTATTCAAAAACAATTGGGCATACATCACGGGAAACCATTCTAATAAATTCAGAAGTGTTCTGTCTGCTAGGCTGCAAGCGTATTTCACTTAGAGTTTGTTTTCTCTTGAAGTTATTAACTTTTTATGATGTTCGGTAAGCTAATTTTGTTTTTAACTCATGTTTCTTTTCGTCTCTAGTTACTGTTAAATGCATTTTTGAATTCTGCGTTCAATTTTACATATACTTGAAGAGTTTCAACAATAACCTCCTTTCACTGTGTTCAGGAGAAAATATTCAGCATAGCCATGAAAAAGAGATAGCACAATCATAACTCAAAATTCAAAATGGCGGCACCAATAGTACCAATGGCACTCTTCCGACAGACGGGTCTAAATAGTTCTGCAGTGAATAATTTTATATAACTAACCCTAACCCTAAAATTATTCACTGCAGAACTATTTAGACCCGTCTGTCGGAAGAGTGCCGTACCAATTACTATAGTATAGTAGACCTATATCTATATCTATAAAAATCGTTTTGTGTGTGTGTGTGTGTGTGTGTGTGTGTGTGTGTGTGTGTGTGTGTGTGTGTGTGTGTGTGTGTGTGTGTGTGTGTGTGTGTGTGTGTGTGTGTGTGTGTGTGTGTGTGTGTGTGTGTGTGTGTGTGTGTGTGTGTGTGTGTGTGTGTGTGTGTGTGTGTGTGTGTGTGTGTGTGTGTGTGTGTGTGTGTGTGTGTGTGTGTGTGTGTGTGTGTGTGTGTGTGTGTGTGTGTGTGTGTGTGTGTGTGTGTGTGTGTGTGTGTGTGTGTGTGTGTGTGTGTGTGTGTGTGTGTGTGTGTGTGTGTGTGTGTGTGTGTGTGTGTGTGTGTGTGGATCCGTTCTTTATGCGTTCGCGAATGGTCCATCCGATTGAGATGACATTTTCTACACGTTTTCCTTTCATTCCTGTGCAACCAACTGTCATAATTTTATCTATCAGCTATCACCTTCCTAAAATTTAATTTTGTAATTACATGACTGAACATAAGAAAATATAAAAAATATTTAAAAAAAGGACATAACTTTTAGTAGCATTGTTATATCTTAAGTTAAGTCCCCTGGCTATAGATATCTATATGAATTAAATGAGATGCTCCCCACCAGGGTCTGGGTGCAGCCGGGCCAGGTCAGACAGACAGATAGACAGACAGACTGACAGACAGACAGACAGATAGTCGGGAACGGGAGCTTATATGACTACAAGTTTACTTTAGATAGATCTCTTCCAATCATATTTTCTATCTATTCTTCTATTCTATCTATATTTTTAACGGGAACGGGCCGAACATACATACATAGATAGACAGACAGACAGACAGACAGACAGACAGACAGACAGACAGACAGACAGACAGACAGACAGACAGACAGACAGACAGACAGACAGACAGACAGACAGACAGACAGACAGACAGACAGACAGACAGACAGACAGACAGACAGACAGACAGACAGACAGACAGACAGACAGACAGACAGACAGACAGACAGACAGACAGACAGACAGACAGACAGACAGACAGACAGACAGACAGACAGACAGACAGACAGACAGACAGACAGACAGACAGACAGACAGACAGACAGACAGACAGACAGACAGACAGACAGACAGACAGACAGACAGACAGACAGACAGACAGACAGACAGACAGACAGACAGACAGACAGACAGACAGACAGACAGACAGACAGACAGACAGACAGATAGTCGGTAATGGGAACAAGAACTTATATGAATTAAATGAGATGCTCCCCACCAGGGCCTGGGCGAAGTCGGGCCGGGTCGGACAGACACACAGATAGATAGATAGATAGATAGATAGATAGATCCCCGCCAGAGTCTGGGCGAAGCCGGGCTGGGCAGCTAGTTTATTTATAATTAGAACTGGCAATTTAAATACTAAAATTAAACAGAATACAAGTTTTATTTCTAGCAGTAATTTATATGTGTACTTGTATAATTCTTCAGCATTTGACATGACTGAAAATAATTTTGAAAGCCTGTTTTCAGACCCGTCTGTAAACCTGTAAGTAGTGTAATGAGTACTTTTTTCTTAGCAGCACAGCAATACTTAATTATTTAAATTTAAATAAAATACTGTGAAATAAGTTGTGATGTTTTAAAAAAGTTAGTATTTAATTATTAATTGCTCACCTTTAGACACAGAACTGTGTAATTATAGAACAGAAGTATAAATCAATTATTAGCGAAAGTGACTGCTTAATTTATGCAGCAGTTACAAACTTATTTACTTACATTAATGCATGACATTTAATCAACAAAAGAAAGCTGTCGCAATGCAGTGGGTACATTAAGACAATGTGAGTATATTTTCCTGAGTTGTTCTTTCACTAATGACGAACATTTCTAATGACATTTCATATTTAATTAATATAAATGGGCAGCTATTTTTAACTGTTAATTGGATCACAGCACACCCTATCAAAAATTCTTAAAAGCCAAGTGCATTTTTCTTGGAGACTCTAAGACTCTCGTGCTTTGTATGATGCTTTCGGCAAACCGCCCTGCGGAAAGAGACCAAGCTAAATGGGGTAAAACCTGGTGCAATGAAGTCGATCCTCTCAATCCTCTCGACATTCTATCGAAAGAGGAATGTGACCTTTACTTTCCTTTTACCAAAATGCACAATAAAATATACATCTTGCCAGGTTCGTTAGCAATGCGACAGACTTTTAATGAATAATAAACTATTGCAGCCATTTTTAATTATTAATTAGGTCACAGCACATCCTATAAAAAAAATAGATAATATGTCAAGTTAGGCCTCACCACCCCAGACGCAATGATATATGGTACTATGTTGTCCATCTAAAAATAAACAAGCCACAGTAATTTTTTTTCTTTTTTTTTGCGTCTCCATCCTTTTTCAGGATATCGCGGTCAACACCAGCATTCTTCAGCTGTATGCTGATTCCCAGGCTAGATTACGCTCATCAGCATGCCACGACTTTCTGAGCGACCGGCTCCATACTCTCGTAAGCCACTGCAAATTCTCGTGCGCTCACGTCAACCCCGAGAGCACTCGGGGTTACGGAGAAAGCTGTTAACTCCTCAGCTAGGGAGACCGGTCAACTCCCAATTTATTTGGCCGCGATAATAACTCCCCCATTTCTTCAGATTTCTTTGCACTTCCTGATTGTGATCACAACACAAAAATATCAATAACTCCACTTAGAATTGATGTATAGTCTTCATTGAGATACTGTTAGATTCGTCTTGTCAAGCTGTATCTAGCCACTTTAGTAACATTTTCTAAATTGCTTTTTAATTATATAACATGCATAGTTTGATACCTCTTAAAAAAACAAATCCAACGGCACCTTATTCAAGTCTGTAGGTCAATTTTAAGCCAAGATATTAATGTATGTGTGTCAGTTTATCATTTAATATAAACATATAGAAAAAAACGATTTCGACCCATTCACAAAGTGTGACCCTACCTACACACTCACACAATTGCTGGTTACACTGACGCCAAGGGATATTACCACTGCCGCTGTCTAACTCAAGGACAGATAACTAATGCCAGTTTATATATATATATATATATATATATATATATATATATATATATATATATATATATTAGTTCACTCAGCGGTCCATAGAGTTTATCTTCCACTGTTGTCTCTCTAGGCCAGAAGGTTCGCCTGGATATGTTGTAGTTTGGGCAGTTCTGGAGTATGTGCTCCGCTGTCTATGATGCCAAACCACAAGTGCACATGGCTGAGTCACCAATCTTGAATTTTGTATACATGTGGTTGCGTAATCTTTGTGTCCTGTTCTGAGACACAGAATAATGACCTGTTCTGGTCTGTGCATAACGTGGCAGTCATCTTGAGTAGGGTTTGGTGGCCTTCTGACTGATTTGATCATTCTTGTCTTTTGGTGGAATGTAATGGGCACATCAAGCTGTTCTTCTTTTGCTCCTTCCTTAGCCAATTGATCAGCTCTGTCGTTTCCAGCTACTCCACAGTGGGATGGTATCCACTGTTTGGTGACCTTATGCTGACTGCTAAGTTCAGAAAGTAGTGTCCTTAGAACTGGTAATTTCCCAGACAGGAGTGCCTCTATTACTGATTTTGCATCTGTCAATATCACCACAGGTTGTCTACCATGGCTGGTATTTTGTAATTTCTATATTGCTATCTTGATTGCCTCAATTTCAGCATCATAGTTATGGCAGTACTTTCCTGCTGGAACTCTGGCCGTGTCTCTAGTATTATCCGGGTATTCTATAAACACCCCCGCTCCTCCATTTCGAACAACATTTTGCACTGACCCATCTGTGTAGACTCGGGTCCAGAGATCCTGTGGGTATTCGTCATCAAGGAAGCTCAGAGTGGCTGTTCTGCGCTGTACACTGTTCTGTTCTTCCTTGTCAAATATTCCTCTCACTTTTGTCTGGATTTGTAGCAAACAGTCTATGTTCATCTTTCCATGGAGTTAGCTCTGGAATAGTTGTCAGTGGGATACCAACTGTGGGAAGATCGGTGGTTTCTCTACAGAGTCGTTTGGCCTGGTGGATAAAACTACTTCTTTTCAACCGCCCCATAGCTAAGTTTTCAAATCGGTTCTTCATAGGGTGGCCTGGCAAGCTGAGGAACTTGTCTGCTTGTATTAGTGTTTTTGTATCTCTGCGTTCTCTCAGTGCTTGTGTCCTCCCCATTTTCTCCATTGCTACTATAGGGGTTGATCTCATCCCTCCTGTGATGACTCTAAGAGCTTGATTTTGCATCTTGTCCAGCTTCTACTGAGTGGAGCAGCAGTGGGATTCGGCAACCCCCTGAGTGACTGAGCAGCCCTCTATAGGAAAGCACTGCTCACCTCCATAGCATGAGGAAGGGGCTAGAAAAGGTGCCCTAAACATTATCTGCTCCATCATTACCTAACCAGCCAGGCGCGGTTGGTGGGTACCCTATACTGCGGTCGACATACGAACAAAGCAAAAACAGGTAAAGCTAATAGAGCTAACCATATTCCCTTGACAATCGTAACTTGAAATGTGCCATATAGCGTACAGACGGAATGACATCATAGAAAGTATGTAGAAATCCTATAAGCCGAAAACCCCACAGAGAAACTAGGAGACAAGTTGTCAACAGCGAAAACGTCAGACTGATGTCGATTAACAACAAACAGACTGGCAGGGACGATCGAAGAAGAAAGCAGGGCCATTTTGATCCTGCAGCAAGTTAGCGTGGCTAGGGACTTGTTGGCATTTATCATTGGCTATAAAGATAACAACAGATGGAAGAATGTTGTAGAAGATCGATAGCACCACATATTAAGAAATTGCGGGCAGGAACCTAGACATAATCTATGCAGCAGCGAAGCCAGACTGAATGAATGGAAAGAAGGATGTATACAGATGTATAGAAGCAATGGCGAACACTTTGTGAAGAACAGGTTTGATTGTATTTAGAATATGTATTCTTGTAAAACTAACTTAAATGCCCGCCTGGCAATAACAGGCAATTTAAGGATTCAAGATGATATTGATTGCAACAAACATTGTCAGCTGTAGTATTAAACAGCGTTCATTATTGTTGAAGCCAGAAGTCTGCTTTGTCTTTTACGTTCACAGTTGAGGCTCCAGTTGCTGTCACTTTTGCTAGTTGTCGTTGAGCCGAATGTATTTACACCTGCTGTTGGTTTCGTGCATTTATAGATAAGGTATGCTAATAATAAGGAGTCAACAGTATGGCAAAATGTACGCACCCTACTTGATAGAGACGGCGTGTCGGGCCAAGAGAGACGAACAGCACTGATTGGGAGACGGCTGGGCAGGTACAACATTGACACTGCAGCCTTGAGTGAGACACGACTTGCAGAAGAAGGCCAAATCTGTGAAGTAGGTGCTGGCTACACATTTTTCTGGAGTTGAAGGAAAAGCGAGGAAAGACGCCAATCCGGTGTGGGAGTTGCCATTAAGTCGGCCCTGTTTGGCAGACTAGCTGAATTTCCGAAGGCTATAAATGACAGGCTTATGACTATTAAGTTACCCCTGCTGAAAGGAAAGAAGCATGCAACCATCGTGAGTGTCTACGCACCAACCATGACAAATGAAGATGATGTCAAAAACAAGTTCTATGAAGACCTGCACAATGTATTAACATCTGTTCCCAAAGGAGACAAACTTAGACTCCTTGGGGACTTCAATGCCAGAGTAGGCAAGGACACCGCCTCTTGGAGTGGCATTATTGGAAAGTACGGAGTCGGAAATTGTAATAGCAATGGGCTCCTCCTCCTTCAGACATGTGCCGAACACGATCTCCTGATCACCAACACAATTTCCCGCCTTCCCACAAGAAACAGAACATCATGGATGTATCCTCGCTCGAAACACTGGCACCTCATTGACTATGTCATTGACAGGAGGAATGACAGACAAGACGTTCGAGTGACAAAATCCATGTGTGGTGCCGAATGTTGGACAGACCATCGTCTCATTATCTCAAAAATAAACATACACATCAAACCACCATGGCGTCCTCAAGGGGTAAAAATGCAAAAAAAAAACTAAATGTAACTCACATAAACAGCAAAAAAATGCAGCTGTCGTTTTAAAACATGCTGGAAGACCGCCTCAAGCCAAATGTTGCAGCTAAAAAGGATGCGGAAACAGAGTGGAGAGTCCTAAAGGACATAATTTACAACACTGCTATGGAAATCCTGGGTTCAGCCCCCCGAAAGCATAAAGACTGGTTTGATGAAAATTCTGAAGACATCAACCAATTGCTGGCCGAGAAACATCTTTTCCTCAAGGCACATTTGAATGACCTGAAGTCAACATAAAAAAAGATTCCTTCAATAACATTCAGAGAGTAGTGCAGCCAAAACTTCGGCACATGCAGGACTCAGATTGAGAAAAATCGGATTCGCTCGGCTGGTCACTTAACTCGTATGCTAGATCATAGGCTCCCTAAACAAATTATTTACGGCAAGCTGCATTGTGGTAAACTCTCCCAAGGCGGCCAGAGGAAACGCTTTATAGACACTGAAAATCTCACTGAAAGCTTTTGGAATTCATCTTGACACCTGGGAGACTGCTGCTAAAGACCGCAATTCATGGCGTACATCATTACATAAGGGTGCAGTTACTTGTGAAGCAACCAGGACTGCAAGAGCTGTGAAGAAAAGGTTGGACAGAAAAACCACTGCAGGAGATCCTCCTTCTGGAACGTCAAGCATTCTTTGCCAACATTGTCAAAGAACATTTCGAGCCAAAATAGGCCTTATCAGCCATCTTAGAACTCACGGCTCCATATTTTCAACCCCACTGGTTGAAATGAATGGTCATCATTATTATAGATGGACAAACAACATTCTCTCTTATTCATGTTAACTATACATGGCCATAAACTTGGCGCTTGTATCCCAAGAGGCGGCATCAGATTTAAAATGGAGCGTCCTTGGAGACCATGGAAGTGACCACCTCCCCTGTTCTGTGCTGATACCTAAGTCCAGCACAGTTAGGGTTATAAGAGCTTGCAGGGCATTCAGTTATGATCGTGACCACTCTTCGCTCTTGGGCGCCTTAGATCACAGGGAAGATCTAAACCAACAAGAAGAATCTTCACCCAACCACCATGGTGGACACCAGAGGTGGAGAATTCATGGAGGGAAAAGAGGGCAGCCATAAAGAATTGGCAGAGGATGCAGAGAGCAAAACATTCAGTTGACACAGAATTGGAAGAGGCTGAAAGATATAAAAAAGTAAAGGTGCAGAATTTTAAACTCCAGGCAGCAAAGGCAAAGAGGATTAAGTGGGAACAGTTTATCAATGAAGTCAGTGGGGATGTGACATTGGAAAAATTCTGGAATCTGCACCGGCAGATGAAGAGACAGGCGATGCCTGGTACACATGGTACCATTTATGATGATAACAACCGACCTATGACAACTGACAAGGATAAAGGGGAGGCTTTTCTTGCGCGATTTTTAAAACAGACGGATCAGCAAGATAGAGCTATTAGAGATAACGTCAGGGAAGCCTTGTCACGGGTCACTAGGAAGGAGGACTGTGAGATTAAAGTGGAGGATATTAGACAGGTACTGAAGCGGGCTAAAGACACAGCACCAGGTCTGGATGGGGTGAGATACTCCCATATGAGGAACATAAATGATGGGGACTTGGAGGAGATGACTAGTTGTTTCAACCTAAGCATCAATATGGCGGAAATACCCCATGATTGGCTGCATAGCTACCTGGTCCCACTCCCAAAGCCTGGTAAGGACCACTCCAGACTTAATGGCTACCGAATCATAACTCTACAAAACACGTATGGCAAAGTCCTCGAAAACATTTGGAAAGTCGTAACTGCTTCCCCAAGGACTCGGGAGTTACCCGCTTTGGAAGGACACCTGGGCCAATGCTGCAACTTTTGCATTTGATGTCTACGAGGGCTTCCAGGATAAACAGGAGACAGTGGCGGTAGCTCTTGACCTGGAGGATGCGTATAACAGGTATGATCGGTTGATACACACACTGTTGGACATGGAAGTCTGCCCTTGCCTTGTTAGATGGGTTGCAGCAGTCCTTTATGAGCGTAAGGTTGCACTGCACATGGGTTCCTGGACTTCTGACCCCTGTACTATTACACCTGGGTTGCCGCAGGGATCTGCCTTGTCCCCAGTGCTCTTTAATGTCTACACCAGCAAAATCGCAGCTATTGAGACACCAGGTGTGGGTAGAATCTTGAAATTATCAGATGATGTGCTGGTGTACAGACAGGGCAGAGACAGGGCCAGTTTGGCGAAAGGTGGCAGTAAACAGGGTGGCGGAGTGATGCAGGGACGTGGGGGCCATTATACACCCAGACAAGGCATCGGTTGTGTGGTACTCCCTGGATAACCGGATCGTCAAGGCAGATGTCCCAGGTATTATGTTGAATGGATGTCCTCTTAGTCGAGAGAGTAAATTGAAGTACTTGGGTATCACCTTTGACAGGTGTTTGTCTTTTAAGGATCATGTGGACGCTTTGGTGGTGAAGGCTAGTAGGGGACTTAATGCATTGAGGGCTATGGCAGCAACCGGGGTAAATCAGAGGATGCTGTACAGGCTCTTTCAGCAGTTAATAATTTCTGTCACTGAGTATGGTTTGGGGCTGCTGACAGTATCAAAGAGCCAGCTTGAAAGGTTGGAGCGCATACAGAATGCTGCCATGCGGTTAATCCTGGGGTGCATAAAGGACACACCAATTATATGCATGAGGCATATCCTGGCTCTACCAACAATGATGGATAGGCATAGGGTCCTTCAGGCCAAATGGTACCTGAGAGTTGCTGCAGACAGGGATCACCCGCTGCATGCAGCAATGGATATGGTCAAGGGTCATAGACTAAGACGAGGCAGGTCTCCTGGATGGCACAGGCAGAACTTTCTACACATCAGGTGTGTGATCTACAGACCATCAATCGTGAAAGAGAGTGGGTTAAGGTTCTGGAAGACGTGATGAACTGACACAATGTAATAATAACACTGGGTCATGAGTGCAGAGAATGGGCAGCGGGCCGCACTGAGTTTGAAGTGCAACAGCTGATCCAGAGTAACACACATCAAGGTGACATAGTCATCTACACCGATGGGTCTGTGGTAAAAACCAGACATAGTGGCTGGGGCTTTATTGCAAAGGCTAATGGACGAGTCTTGAAAAAGGAGAGTCTGGCATATGAGACTACGACCTCCAGCACGAGAATGAAGTGGAGGCAGTAACAGTGGCATTCCGGTAGCTAAAGGAGACTACTGCAATACATGTTGTATTCATTACGGATTCAAAGAGTATGCTTAGTAAGGTGGAGAAAGGAATGTTTTGTGTGGAATGGCTCTTGTCGCTTCAGAGGTCACAGGTTGTGAGAATTGTATGGATATTTTGCCCTGGCCATGCGGTTGTTTGGGGGGAATGAACAGGCTGATAGGCTAGCAGGGAATGCGACTCTTGGTGGTAGTTTGCCTATGGACAAGGGGGAGGGGGTCGTGCCCTTGTGGGACCAGGTGGAGAAGGCGGAGGAACAGATTGAAAACCCATATGTGGAAAGAATGAGATTGCGAGGGATCGGCAGGGGTTCTGGAAGAATCTCAAAACTGAGAGGGAAGACCAGGAGAACTTTTAATCAGATAGCGGTGGGAACGATTAATAGTATGACTCTTCGCTGGCTGTTGAACGAGGGGATGGAGCACGTATGGGAATGTCCTGATGTCCTGAGACTGAGTGCAGTGATGTCGGTTCTTAACTCAACTCATGTTAACTGTACTGTACTATAACATAAAAACTGTTACTGTTAGATCTGTGGCATCTTTAGTGATATGTACATGTGGGTATCTCTCTTAATATGTACATTTCTAATTCAACATACCAGCGATTGCGGCAAATATCGTGAGAGAGGCAAGTGAAATCTTCCCATTGCAGACATTGTTTAGGTTGTGTCCGTGTTTACAGTTCACAGGTTGAAGTCCGCAAGAGCGTAATTGTTGTAAATAAACATGTTAAGAGATTTTCAGGATATCTTTCGACAAATGAAACATTATCATCAGTGCTAAATTTTATATTATTTTAATTTAATGTCATTAATTATTATGCGTAAATTTATAATTTCATAATCATAATTTAAGTCTGTAAAATATTAACAATGAATGCTCAGTCGTTTGCTCTCCCAACTGAAGTAAACAAACAAGAGAGTTCCACCAACTTCCGTCCCGTATCAGACGACAGTCCGGGGCCTCACCAAGAAACGTGAAACTTCGATCAAGTATATCAGCAAAATGCATGGAATTGTATCACGATTCATCGGCCAGGTAAGTGAGTTTCTTCTCCAGGTTTCACCAGTTACATTTATGTCAATTTTTTCTGTGAGTTTGACTTACTAACCGTCAGCAGCTTTGACCTTGTATACTATTAGTAGCAATTTTGGTCAATATTTAAAAATTGGGTTTTTACTTATGAAATCATACCAGTTAGATAGAGCTTGACAAGACGAATCCAACGGTATCTCAACGAAGAGTGTGCGTTAATTCCAAGTGAAGTTATGAATTTTCTGGTGACGTAATTTAATACCAGGAAGTGCAATGATAAATTAACTGATAAGTCAGGATTTATCGCGGCCCTAAGATTGGAAGCTGAGAAATTCTGCCTTCTATTACCGTGGCTTGTTTATTTTTAAACGGACAATGTTGTGCCATATATCATTGCGTCCGGGGCGGCGAGGCCTACCTTGACGTATTTTTAAATTTTTTTATAGGATGCGCCGTGACCTAATTAACAATTTAAAATGGCCGCCAATTGTTTATTATTTGCCTTCTATTACCGTGGCTTGTTTATTTGTCCTGAACGTCTGCAAACACCTGGAATGTTGAAACTCTTCATATTTATGTAAAATTGAACGGGGAATTCAAATATGGAAGAAAAAATGAAGGGAATTTTCAAATACATGAGTTATAAGACAGATTACCTTACTAATCATGAAAAGATCCAAATATAATCCAGATAAATCGTTTTTTTGGTTTAATAACTTGGCAGCTAGCTAGCAGAACCAATTCTAAATATATGAGAATAACTTCCCCTTTGATCGTACCACACTGCTTTCGTTTTTTTTTGTGTCTTATAGCAGTCCATGTCAAACTGGAAGTCATCGTGCGAAGACGCAGGAAAAAGTTCGGGAAAGTACAAAATAAAAAAGAGGAGAGCGCCGAAAAGGGCGATAATTCTGAAATTGCTACTATTAGCATATCATGATCATGTATTGTATATTGTATAGAGAATATTTTAAAATGGGGTTTCTACTTATGAAATCACCACAGTTGGATACAGCTTGACAAGACAAATCCAACGGTATCTCAACGAAGAGTGTACGTTAATTCTAAGCAGAGTTATGAATTTTTTTGTGTTCTAATTTAGAACCAGGAAGTGTAAAGAGGTCCTAAGTAATGAGAGATTTTATCGCGGCTCAATAAATTTGAGACATTCTGCCTTCTATTTCTATTACTGATTACTGTGGCTTGTTTATTTTTAAACGGACAACGTAGTACCATATATCATTGCGTCCAAGGTGGCAAGGCCTAACTTGACATATCTATTTTTCGATAGGATATGCCATGACCTACTTAACAATTAAAAATGGCCCCAATTGTTTATTATTTATTAAAAGTCTGTCGCATTGCTAACAAACCTGGTAAGATGTATATTTTATTATGCGTTTTTGGTAACAGGAAAGGTCACATTTCTCTTTCGATAGAATGTCGAGAGGACTGAGAGGATCGACTTCTTTGCACCGGGTTTTCCCCCATATGGCTCCATCTCTTTCCACAGGGCGGCCTGCCACAAGCATCGCACAAAGCATGAGAGTCTCTGTGTCTCCGAGGAAAATGCACTTGACTTTTAAAACTTTTCGATAGGATGTGCTGTGACCTAATTAACAGTTAAAAATAGCTGCCAATTTATATTAATTAACTGTCACGTGAAATGTTCGTTGTTAGTGAAAGAACAATTCATAAAATGTACTCATATTGTCTTAATGTACCAACTGCATTGCAACAGCTTTCTTTTGTTTATTAAATATCATGATTTAATGTAAGTAAATAAGTTTGTAACTGCTGCATAAATTAAGCAGCAGTTAATTAATTATTAAAATATTAAATAATAAAAAATAAAAATATTAATTAATTAAATATTCACTAAAATTGATTTCTACTTCTGCTCTATTATTACACTGTTCTGTATCTAAAAGTGAGCAATTAATTATTAAATACTAACATTAAAAAAAAAAACAATAACTATTTCACAGTGTTTTATTTAAATCTAAATAATTATGTACTGGTGCGCTGCTAAGAAAAAAAGTACTCCTTACAGGTTTACAACAGATGGGTCTGAAAATTGGCTTCCAAAATTATTTTCAGTCATGTCAAAGGGTGACAAATTATACAAGTACACAGATAAATTACTGCTACAAATGAAACTTGTATTATGTTTAATTTTACCAGAGAGACGAATGGAGACGGATTGTATCTGCAGCAAAGAACCTCAATGGCTCGGAATGCTGAAGAAGAAGAAGTTAAATTGCCAGTTCTAATTATAAAATAAAAAGGAGTCCGCTCTGCTATACTACGCAAGGCTAATGGCATGGGTCCGCCAATTTGAATTTTGCGATATCTCATCATTATGCTAAAAATTACTATTGTCAATTAAACTTCTATTCTGTTTAATTTTAGTAATTAAACTGACGGTTCAAATTATAAAATAAACAAAGGATCAGCTGTAATAAATACTATAGCGTGGGTGTCGCCATAGATAGAATTTTGCGAAATGGATGCGTTATTTCAATTTCATTCTCAATCTGACTGGCTATGCAGCACTAATCCTAGACTATACTGGCTATACTAAAAAAATTGTTTCCTAACAAAGGCTGAAGTGGCAATGTTGAAACTCTTCACGTATATGAGAAATTGAACGGGGAATCAAAAAATGCAATAAAAAGTCTATATATATATATATATATATATATGAGTTATGAGAACAATTAGCTTACTGAGCATCAACTATCAAAATTAACTCGACAGAGAAATGTCTGGCTAGAAAGTTTTGCAGTCTTAGCAGACAGACCACTTATGCAAATGTTAGAGTGGTTTCCCGTGAAGTTTAACCGTTTATTTCCAAATACATCTAATCAGAAACAAACATGGGTAACCCCAGGCATACACCGTATGTCGCAAGAAACTTTATGCTAATTAGGGTCATGCGCCCCCCCCCCCCCCCAATCCATGTTAGAATATGCCGACCTTTGACATTGCTACTTGTATGACAACCTGATTAATTTCATATTTGAATAACAAAGACACAAACAATACAATACAATAGATTGCACAATTTATTACAAGGCATATTTCGCTGCATCTCGTCAGGTACGTACTGCAGAATTCACACAACATAAAGAAAAATAACTGGATAAATCCTTCAAGCTGAAATATAGACATGTTTGCACAGTAATGTCAGTTGTCTACTACGGTAATTTTAACTGGCTAACACTAACATGTCTTTCTGTTTGCACAAAACTGTCTCTGTCTATCACATGGTTGCTTTCCAGCATATACCTAGCAATTGATGAAGCGGGAAGCTTCTGGTGTGTCAGCCACGCTGGGCTCCCATTGCCTGTGTGTAGTATCTTGTCGATCCATTGAGGTATGTGTCCAGGAACTCTTTGTTCAACTTCCGCTCTGTTCTGCTGATGTAGGTAGACTGGCACCTACATGTGAATTGGTAAATACAATTGTTTTTGGCGTACAGAGGAACAGGCTCTTTTGCTGCTGGGATGGGAATCAGTGTGGTTCCGTACATAATGACTGGAGTTGCAGTACAGAATGTTCGGCTTACTGCTGCAATGAGCCAGTCTTGTAGACATTGCATTATGTCATCCCCTCGAAAGGTTAGCTGGATGGATACCTTGAGTTTAGGGACTGTAGTTTCATCTGGTTTTAGTTTGGGTTGTTGGCAGTAGCGCTTTATAAATCCCGTGGAGTACCCATTCAGGTTTAAGACATTCTTCAGAGTTTCAAATTCCTCTATCAGTGTGTCCTGGGTACATATCTTCCTAGTATGGTCAAACAGGGTCCGTACTAAGCCGGACAGGTGTGAAGAAAGGTGAAAATTTCATAATAAAATAAATTTAATTTAATAAAAATCAAATTCTAACTGCTGCTTTCTAGTAACTTCAACCTCTTTAGTAGTTTAGTTAGTTATATCTTCTCTCTTCTTCTTCTCACTTCTGTATTGCCTTCAGAAGACAGTCATCAGAAGCCATCCTGAATTATGTAAATATTTAAAGAAGGCAGCAAACACTTCAAGTTGTTGATGACATTTCCATAGAGTTTGTCCTCATGTGGAGTGGGTGTTGGTCAAAATATTCATCTCTTGCAAAAACTCATGTAGAAAGTGTTTAGCTGTCATTTTAATTTGACCAATTCCAATTACATTCTTAGTATCTTCCATCTTTATTTTATTGAACATGTGCAGAGTCTGAAGATTGCTGCTTACTCCCTTTGGTATAAAGTTGGTAATACTAATATACACAATCTCTCTGGTGGCCACAATGCTCTGATTCTCATTTGGTTTTATGTGTGTTTCTTATAACCTCTTTTTATAACCTTTTAATTTGACCAATTCCAATTACATTCTTAGTATCTTCCATCTTTATTTTATTGAACATGTGCAGAGTCTGAAGATTGCTGCTTACTCCCTTTGGTATAAAGTTGGTAATACTAATATACACAATCTCTCTGGTGGCCACAATGCTCTGATTCTCATTTGGTTTTATGTGTGTTTCTTATAACCTCTTTGCCTTATCCCAGATTATGATTATCCCACACAGTGACACTGCAGGTGATGAAATAAGACATGATGAAATCAGATTCAAACCTATAAGGAAGTTAGTGTCCATGTCAGAACGAAATGGAAGCTTGACTTTAGTCATTAAGTTGAATACAATGCATGAGAATCTTGTGAAAGATGATTAATTCATGACATGACATGGCTTTTGAATGGCATGTATCGATTCAGAAGTCGCGGATTGTGAGCATTTGTTTGATCTTTTCTCCAGGACACTCCGGTGTGTTTGGAAATGAACAGGCAGACAGATTGGCTGGTGCTGCATTATTAAAGGGTTATTTGATGCAAGATAAGGCAAATGTGGTGAAGGCCCTCTGGGAACATGTGCATAATGCAGAAGAACAGATCAAGGTCTAGAGAGAATGCAGCAGCAAGAGGTGGTCGACAGTCGTCACTCAGAGGTAAAGCAAGACGGACATATAATTAGATTTCATCAGGCACAATTAGTATTGGAACTCTACGCTGGCTGTTGAAGAGGGCTCTGTGCTTATGGGAATGCCCTGAGTGCAATGATGTCGGTTCTTGACTCAACTCAACAATTTTTGAGCCTAGTGGTCATATGACGAGAAGAGAGACATTGGAAAACATTGTGACAACTGGAAGATTCTGTAGTAGAAGAGGCAGAGACAGACAAAGAGAAATGATGCTGGAAGGACTAGGATGGTGACTTGGGGGAATATCAATATAGTTGATCCAGAGCACCACTGACCAAGATCAATGCAGATGCATGAATGCCTGTGTCAGCTGGCAGGGCACATGGTAATCGTTTGTTTATTACTGAAAATTTGTTGTTATTTTGCAGCAGGGATGATATATGTTTTAGTCTTGTGTCGCTGTTGAAACATGGAGAAAATGACAATCACCTGATTTGTGTTCCACAGTTGAGGTGTGCTCTTCGAGTTCCTGTTGTTCATACTCTGAGGCTTCATCCCTTGTCAACAGGGGTTGGTGAAGGAGAGGCCCTGGGCGGAGATCTCACAGTTGGAGAGCAGAAGATCATTGCCAAGCTTCGTGAATCATTCCCTGATGCAACTGATATTCAAGTGTCTGATATCTCCGGTAAGTTTTCGCATAAGTGTAGGGAGCTGCAATGATAATGTCATTTATGCAATTGAGCGAGGGCTCAACACCTACTTTCGTTGTCCTTAGATTTCTTGATAGGTTCCTGCTTAGAAACTTGTATTTGTAATTTTTATTTATGGCAGGAGTTCAGAAATGAGATTCTTCATCTTCTGCTCTCTTTCATCACCTATTTGGGTATAGGCTGTCAACCAACTCCTGCCAAGTTCTGTGTAGACTTGTTTCATGATTGGTTGTATTTTGCCACTAAAGTTCTCTATTGGACAAGTTATTCACACTAACCCTCCTCAGATTCCTCTTACAGTATACATTTTAAGACGATCCAGGGTTAGATCTCAAACTATGATAGTATTGTATTTTAAGACAGTCCAGGATTGGATCTCATGCCATGACAGTTTTCAATGTTAAGACAGTCCAGGATGGGATCTCAAGCCATAACAGTATTGTATTTTAAGACAGTCCAGGATGGGATCTCAGCCCTGACAGTATTGGATTTTAAGACAGTCCAGGATTGGATCTAAGCCATGACAGTTTTTGATTTTAAGACAGTCTAGGATTGAATCTCAGCCATGACAATATTGGTTCTGAAGACAGTTCAGCATTGAATCTCAGCCATGACAGTATTGGATTTGAAAACAGTCCAGGATTGGATCTCACACAGTATTGGATTTTAAGGCAATCTGAGATTGGATCTCAACCATGACAGTATTGATTTGAAAACAGTCCAGGATTGGATCTCACACAGTATTGGATTTTAAGGCAATCTGAGATTGGATCTCAGCCATGACAGTATTTGATGGTTTTCATAACCAGCACAGCTAGAGGATATATTTGGTTATTGGTTAACAGGAGCAATGCACATGCGACATGCTCAAAAGTGTTAAGTCTTTCCCAGCAGATATTGAAGTCTGTGGATACTAACTACACCAGGTTTACCCAACCTCACATGAGTACCAGGGAGCTACGTGGTCTCGAGGTATGGTGTCCGCCTCGAGTGCTGGAGGTCCCGGGTTCAAGCCCTGGTTATGCCCGCAATTTTTTCTTGTGGACTTCTAGTAATAAAATCTCCCCTGGTCTCTGGGTAGTGAGATCGGACGCCCATGTGTATTGTTGCGCACGTAAAAGAAAATTGAAAAAGAGTAGCCTAACGGCGCTGCCCGGACAAAATTTCGAGTTAAAAATCTACCCAAAGTATTCTAGGATCCCTGGTGGTGCTACGGAGTTCGTGCACTGAGCTGAGTTTCACCAGACTCAGGTTTGAGTTAGGAGGAGAATGGAGCACTTATGGGTTGCACCCATCAACTAAACTAAACTAACCAGGGATTTTTCTGAGATGGAAAGGAGGTGCCGATGGAAACCGGTTACCCTTAGCTCATAACTCTGTGGCCTAGTATATGTGAAAACTTGGATTTGTAAAGGATAACTTTAATTGTGCATGGGTACCTCCAGGGAATTGAGAAATTGTAGTGCAGTGGCTAGAATACTTGCCTGCAGCTCTGTGGTCATGGGTTAGAATTTGCATAGAGGTGGATTTAAAAAATTAATTAATTAATTGACCTGGACTCTTGGGTCGACCCAGCCTACAATAATTACCAGGGAATGTCTTCGGAAGTAAAGGTTGCTGGCGTCATATTTTAAAAATCTCTCTCCTCTCTCCCTCTATCTCTCTCTCTATTTCTCTTTCCCTCTTCTATCTCACTCTCTCTCTCTTCTGGCTCACTCTATTTCTCTCTCCCTATCTCTATCTACATCTCTCTCTCTCTCTCTCCAGCACACACACATATAGGACTCTTATACGTGCCTTAAGGTGTACTGGACATGGTGCTAGACCCGTATTTGTTTATACAAACTGGCGTCCCACGAGTCATGTGGTCAATAGCACACTTGCAGGGATATTTCCTGGTACACGTGGCGAAGAGGTTACGGACACAGTTCATAATCCTGCATACTGCGTTTGAAACACAGCTGTTGGTTGTTTAAAAATGAAATGGTATGGGTGCCAGTTGTTCAGATAGCAGTGGCAAACTATTGAACATAAACTTGCCCTGGAATCACGAACAGCCAAAAAATGCTAGGGTTGACTGCTACGTCCTGTAAACGATATGCAACTAACTAACTTAACCAATTTAAAAAATCCCACTTTGGTGTGAATTCAAACCGATGAGAATTGAGCTAGCAGGGGAGCATCTAGCCACCACGGCAAACCATACAAATCTGGGGCAGGTACCATATGTCTGGTGTCTGTCAGGGAAGTATCTACCCACCACGGCGAACCATACAAACATGGGGCAGGTACCATATGTCTGGTGTGCCTCAAATAAAGGATCCTTGACTGGACTAAATTTACTCTTCATAGATGCTACCAACTACTTCCATTGATCACACAAGGAGTCTCAGCACAGGGCAACACTCTGTGTGACAGTGTCCATGTCTATGACAATATCCATTGTCCATGCCTATGATAATGTCCATTGTCCATGCCTATCACAATGTCTGTGCTTATGACAATATCCATGTCTGTGACAATATCCATGTCTGTGACAATATCCATATCTATGACAATGTTGTCAGAAGTCGGGGTGCCCCACCGGCTAGATGAAAGTATTATTCACTGGCGAGCAACCCCAAATAGTCAGAAACTGACTAGGGACAAAATCTATATGGCTGAACTATAGATTAGGCCCTTGAATATCCAACGTACAGCTCCAAGTGGCTCGTTACAAAATTAAAATGAACTGTGCTGAATATTCGCCAAGGAATAGGAAAGAGAAAGTTAGCTAGGATAGATTTTTAAGTCTGAGTTAAAGTTTAAGGACAACTATCCTAGTACAGGTTTTTCTCCCTGACTGCTCCTTTCCTTGGTGTGTAAGTGAACCCCCACCAATGTACACACACAACACGTATGCACAATTGGAAAAAAATATAACGACAGAACTATGAGTTACAATACATTTATTTACTAATCATAAAAATAGACATATATGGTTTGTACGATGATGATGATGAAATCATATAACATATTGTTATTGATGACAAACATTACGTAACTTATGTTACTTGATCTATCTGGAACTGTGGTCCAGATCCCCACTCTCCAGTAGACTCAAAAAAGAAACAGCTTGCCGGTATTCTGACTCATGCCAGTCCTAGCTCTACCTAGTCTTCACTCGTTCTTGAGATCTGTAACATAGGTGCTCCTTGTGAGAGCTTGAAAGAAAGTCGAGAATGTGTTATATCTAATTCTACATCAGCACAATCCTAATTAAAACATATCATAACACAAACATATACAATGACCAGTCTGGCCAAGTTTATCTTCCAGCTCTACTGCGTTCACCATCCTCCTTCTCCCTACTGTCTTTAGTCTGGGACGGGCTTTTCAATTGTCTCACACGCCTGTAATGATTACATTTCTGCCGCCCCATGTCCATGTCGCTAATACAGAAATTCTGTGTCGTACAGCCGCTCCGTCCAAAATTGGTTTAGCAGCTCACAGGATCGGTAATGGTATTATAATAATGCCGGGTCATCCGGGCTTACAAGCCGTGACCAGTAGCTGTGCCAGGTTCCCATGCATTACCGTGAAAGCACGCCCACAATACACTGAGAAAGTTTAGCACCATATACCCTATACCAATTGTGGGTAATGTCTTTACCATTACACCTCTGCTTCCCACACAATCGTTGGCCAATGTGCCAATGCGCAGACAATAGCATAACACTTCATATTGGTAGGTTTGCATATGACAAATCAATATATCAAACATCCAATACACATAAACATATTGATTAAACTAGACATATTATGATACTTTAACATCATAGCATAATGCACTAGTTAGTTTGTATGTATACGAAATGAGACGTATATACACAAAAAGAATATGTACGAAGCATATTTCTAGCATCGTATATTCATATGAAATTACACATACATACATCCAACATATCCGTAAACATTATATTACTTCAAGATAGACATATAATGATACTCAACATAATAGCATCAGGCATTATTAATGAGTACTAATATTGTATAGCTACAAAATGAGATATACAACAAGTCTAATTGAAGTGACCACACAGACCAGCCATATTTGCTGATCTGCCCGGTTTAATCACCACTTAGTTACTGCTGTGGTAAGAATTAAAGAAATAGTCAGTTGACTATATTCTGTACAACAAATGCACACACCAAAAGGTAACTAGGATAGTGTACAAAGAAATGACAAGCATCTACCAAGACACCTAAAAGTATATCTAGACAAGATCTCCTTCCATAAGTTTCTACTTCTCAGAAGAGTAACACTTAAAGCACAATGATATTGAACACAGAACTTAGAAAAAACACTCAAGTAACCTATGACAACGATAGTTCTTGCAATAACCTAGATCAGATATAGACTGAAAGTTCATATGTCTAAAAGACTGTTGCATAGTTACTAAGAAATCCTTCCTAGAAGCCAACATAATAATCATGCATATGACTACAGAACATTGAGCTGGCTGCCTACCTGTTCTGAAGTCAGACTTAATCTAACATAAAACAGGCTAGGGACCCTTATTTAAGCTGAGTCCAGCAGACAGTATTACCTTGTCACCGTCCTAGATATCTAGGGGAATGAAACTCGGGCTCATACAGGCAACAAACTCCGTTCATATGCAATCTAACATCATTTATTTATATTATGTTGCAGTAAGCTGGTGAAGAGAGTTTTCGCAAGCCAGCAATCTGCAAGTTGCGTATCACAGGAGTTTACAATAAACATGATTATTACAACAACTCTATCAGCTATCTAACATATGCATAAGACCCCTAAATACACTTGGGTTTTAAGCTATCAAGTCCCCCTTAAGGTAAGCCCTGTTGCTTCCTCGATGTCCAGTCCGTGTCTGCCTTTCCACACGTGTCGCAATCTGACACGGGTGGTAACTCTCTCCGAGTTTCTCGTGGACCCCGCAATCGGCGGGCCCCATCGGTGTCCACGGGGCTGTGGATACACTGACCGGTCCTTCGAGAAGGCTCTGGATTATTCGAGCCTTCGAGTGACTCGGTTCTTTCCCTTTAGCTGGAGTTCTATCCCTTCTCCACTCTCTCTTAATTTTATGTTGGTACCGCCCTTATGTGAGACTGTGACAGGACTCCCCCTCCCCCCTGCTTTGATGGGTTATTATATGGTAATTAGTTCTGTACTAATTCTGTCACAGGATCACATAAAGTCAGTGTTTGTAGTTTGGTGGATAGTAACTTGGCAACCTACACATCTGCATCAACAACTCATGTATTCTCCCATACACCACTTCAAGATGATTGCTGAAGAGGTCTCTCTCTCTTCTATGTTCTTAAACATGCTTATCTGACCGAAGTTCCGTGACGTTCCCAGTTGTTTTTACAACCGCGCCCTTCTCAAGTATCCATATGATACCAAGATATAAAACTCTGTGTAAGAGAGTTTTAACAAGATAAATGTCTTGGCTTATTTAAGTACACTTGCAAATCTTGTCCTGCGTGTGTATTTCAATACATTTTTACTTCTGTATGTTGTATATTGCTGAATATGTAGTTATGCTGTTGTTTTATCACATCTGACTACGTGTGTTCCTGTTGGCTTGTTAGTGTATTGACTGATATGTTGCTGTTTATAATAAAGTGACTGTATTTTAATTGTTAGTGTTCAGTTTTGAGTTTGTATAAAGTGTGTGCTCACTGTGTGGTTTACTTCCAAGCGTCACGAGTTGGGATATCCTTTGTCATGAATTACCCAATCTGTGTAATGCATGATCGGGGCATTCCAAACAGTGGCGCTTAGATGTAGTGTATTCAATACTAAACATGTATCAACAATTGAGACAGGTAATACATTTATACATGAAAGACGCAGACAAATTAAAATAAATACGTTTTGCGTACAATTTGTCCGCTCAGTATATCGCTCTCTCATTTAATTCATTCACTCTGTCATTCATACATCTTTCATACAAAATAGTATTTTGTTAAAATATACAAATAAAGTTGAGGTAAGTCTTACTGACCTTAGAAAAAACGGATTAGGCGATATGTTCCCTTTAAGGTAACAAGTACTTTTTGTACTTGTAATCAAAAAATGGTTTATAACTTAAATAGAAAAATTGTACAGGCAGAATATTTCACCTATGAGTGAAAATGCCTGTAATATATTATGGTAGAAAATATACAAGTTACATGTTGACATATTTTATATATATAATCAAATACAAGTGTAATACATATTAACTAATATTAAATTAATTAACTCCAACGACGATGTGTGTGTTGTCCTCCTGTTGTCCGTGTGTCGTGCCATCAATGTTAACAGTTAATATAGCTGTCCCTTGCATGTTGTAATAGACGTAGTTCCATTCCGTCTGTTTGCGAAGTTTCTTTGCAATAGCGAGTATGCAGTGTTCTTAATCTTTACACGATGACTGTCAGTTCACTGGTTGAAATCACTTCACAGATATTATATATATATCGCTCGGATTGTTTTTAAAGCCTTGGCAATTGGTAATATGGCTTAATACAATATAGGGTTCTCAAAGTTTCATGTTCGTGAGTGTTATAAGTAGATTATTCACTTGGTTCAAGTTTCATGTTCGTGAGTGTTATAAGTAGATTATTCACTTGGGCGAAGATACTTCTGGATGAAAGTTCTATAGTAGGTGTAGAGGTACACTGTTCTATGCAACAGACTAAAATATCACAGCTTATTATATGGCGAATAATTAATGTGCATAGTGTTAGTCTGCTGGTGCATTAGTTTGCCGTGACAATAGGTCAGCAATAATATTATCAGTACCCTTGATGTGGCGGATTTCAAAGTCGAAATCCTGAAGAAGAAGACACCATCTTGCCAATCGATGATTCTTTGGAACACCTTGTTTAAGTACCAGCAGTGGTGAATTATCGGTTAAAACAACAAAATGCGAACCTAAGAGGAACTTAGATAAACGACGCATACAAAAAAGTAGACTTAATGCCTCCAACTCAACTGTGGAATACCGGATTTCTGCCTTTTTCAGCTTGCGGCTGACATAGAGTATTGGATGTCTCACGCCTTGATATTCCTGCATCAGGCATCCTCCAATTGCGATAGCACTCGAATCTGTGGTCAGAATAAAAGGTATATCTATGTTTGGTAATCTTAATACGGGTGGGTTAGAAAAAATTGATTTCAATTTGCACATTACATCCTCTAAGCGGATACTCTTACAAAATTTTTCTGGATGATCTTTTGTCAATAGATTAGAAAAAACTTATGTGAGTTCCGCCCAGTTTGGTATAAACTTGGCATAATAGTTTATGAGACCTAACAGGCTTCTGACCTGTTTCTTTGTAGTTGGAACTTGTAGGTTGAGAATTTTTGATACGATTCTATCATCTGTCAATAGTTTTCCTTCGGAAATCCTATGACCTAGGAAGTCTATCTGTTTATAGCCTATTTCAACCTTGGAAGGTTTGATAGTAAATCCAAAAAGAAGGATTTGATTAAAGACTTGTTGGAGTGTAAGTAAGTGAGAAGTCATGTCTGAAGAATGGACACATATATCATCAATATATGATTGCACGTCCTTGATGCCGTGCAATAACAGTCTAGTTAACCTGACAAATGTGGCGGGAGCGTTCTTGAGACCAAACGGAAGATATCTCCATTCGTACAGCCCAAGCGGTGTAGCAAATGCTGTTATATGCCTTGAAGAGGGAGATAGTGGTACTTGCCAGTAACCTTTAGCTAAATCAAGTTTAGAAAAGAAGGATGATTGAGACATATTCAAAATGAGGTCTTCACAGCTGTACATTGGTCAGCATCTGTTGTGGTTATAGTATTTAATTTCCTGTAATCTATGCATAGACGAATGGTTTGGTCCTTCTTTTTCACCAGAACAATTGGCGAAGAGTACTGGGACACAGATTTCTGTATTATTTTTTTTTTTTTCTAAGTCCAAAATTTCTTTATCTAAATTTGCCCTATAATGTAAAGGAATTGAATATGGTCTACATTTGATAGGTGTTAGATCTGTCAAAACAATTGAATGTGTTATTTTGTCAGTCTGTCCAGGTTTGTTTGAGAAGATAGTTTTATAGTCGTTAAGAAGAGACAAAATGTCTTGTCGCTGCTGTTGTGTCAAAGTGTCAGAGATTTGTATGTCCTTCATTGTACTGTCGTCGTTCATAATTGGTACTGGAATTTCCGTATTGTCTACGTCCGTCTGATTTATTACTGACGCTACTGTTTGTAAATTGTCTTCAATGTCATTGTCGTCGTCGTCTAGACTAATAGTTGCTAATGTGTTGTTAAATTGGTCGTACTTGTCGTTATCCCATATTGTCGGTACTGTGAATATGTTTTCGTCGTCTTCGTTGTCACAAGAATGAGTCGTTAATGATGCTTCATTTAGATCTTCGTTTGTCGAGGTGTCATTCAGTCGGGTAATTGTCGTTTCGTTTTCGTTGTCCTTCTTGTCAGTTTGGTTATTGTCATCTGTTATCTGCGTCTGCTTGTTCGTGTCGCTGTCATTTTTCTAGAATAGTACGGTTTTAACATATTTACATGGAATATTTTCAACTTTCCATTCAAAGAAATTTCGTAGTCAACTTCCGAAATCCTTCTTACAACTTTAAATGGTCCCTGCCAAGAGGTTGATAGTAAATCTCTCTTGTCAGGTGGTAGTAATAGTAAAATATCTTGATTTGGTTGTAATACAATCGTTTTTGCCCCTTTGTTGGCGTACTGCCTGTACCTAAAACCTTTCTCCTGTAATGATGTTCTGGCCAGTATACAGGATCTAATGATTTTGTCTCTGGTGTCAGTGACCAAATCATAGGTGGAAACTGGTAATTGGGTGTTTACGGGTTGTGATATTATATCTTTGTAAATAGTGAGAGGTCCTCTTGGGTTCGCTCCATATATCAATTCAAACGGAGAGAACCCCGTGCTTGATTGTGGGACTTCTCTGTATGCGAACAGCACCGTTGGGAGAAGTATATCCCAATCGGCTGGATTTTCAGCTGTCACTTTGGATAACATATGTTTTAGGTCCCCATTCAATTTTTCGCAAATTCCATTTGCGGCCGGTCGATAGGGACTTGTAAAACATTGTTTTATGCCTAGTAACTTAGTTACCGATTGGGTGGCATTAGATATGAATTGCGTTCCTCTATCCGATATTATCTTCTCCGGAAAGCCAAAACGGGAGAATATCTGTAATAATACGTCCGTCACATCCTTAGAGGAGATAGATTTTAATGGAATCATTTCTGCCCACCTTGAACACAAATCAACGAGTGTAAAAATGTATCTATTTCCTTTGTTTGAGATGTGGTTCAAAGGACCCACTAAATCAACCGCCACGATTTGAAATGGTCTCGAGGCAGTTGTGGTTGATTGAATTTCTGCCGTAGGGTTTTTGCCTTTCTTAATTAGTTTTTGACAGATATCACATGATTTACAATGGGTTTTTATGTCTTGGCAAAATTTAGGCCAATAAAATTGGCTCAGGACTCTGGCCCTGGTATTTTCATAACCCATATGACCTCCGAAAGGTGAGTCATGGGCTATATGTAGCACTTTCTCACGATGTGACTGAGGTAGAACCACTTGCTGTATCGTGGTTTGTTCTCTGGTATATAATCTCGTTAGAATATTGTTATTTAGTTTAAATGTCCAAGAAGCGTTTTTCGTCAATTTTGGCTTTAATCCTACTAGTCGAAAGTATTGCGAAAGGGTTGGATCTGCTTTTTGTTCTTCTATAAACTCGGTGGTGGTAATATTGGGTGAAATGATTTGTAGCGACTCGAAGTTGGTCGTTGTGGGTTTTGTGTGTCATTTGTCTTGTCACTATATTAGCGTATTGTGTATGTTGTTGCACATTTACAGGCTCAATATTTTGTGGATCGATGGCGTCCTCAGTTCGAGGTGTTAATTTGATGGTGTCATTGAAAGATTCAACCGCCCCTGTATTCTGCACCTCTGTGAATTCGTTTCGAATTCCGTCATCGGTTGTCTCCCTTGTGCTTTTGGCAGTTTGAGACATGCACGCGTGATTTTTCATTTTGGAATCGCTGTTCGGTTTTTGGATACAGTTTTTCTGTTCCCATTCTCTGATTTCTTTTTCAGAGCAAGATCTTATGTTAGGAAGATTCCCAAGGATAATTTCAGCGGCAGGATTTTCTAGTACTGCGCATAGCACTTGTCCTGATATAAAAGATGTCCGAATTTCGGCAAGTGCTAGGGGGTATCTTTCGATAGTGCCTGCGAATGTGCGACACGTTACGTATTTGTGTGTGTAGTCTTTGTCATTAACTAATGTTCTTTTAATTCCACAAAGAGTCGCCCCGCTATCTCGTATTAGTGTACATTGTTTGTTATTAACAAACCCTGTTGCAAACTTTAACTTGCCTGTTGATGTTAAGGCTGCGTTGGCCATTTCGTTAGACACTGGGATTGTGTGGCCGCATAACAACGTTGTATCAAGCTGAAATTTTCTGCAGGTGTTACATGTGTTATCAGTGATGGTGTTAATGATTTCTACTGCATTACCTAACTCACTCGCACTTTCATTCTGGATGTCGCATTCATTCTGTTGTTCAGTTTCTTCATCTGAAGATGTGTCTATTAATGCGGCATTGGATTGCTTCATCATCTTTCGCCCGTCACAGCGTCCTGAATAATGCCCATAACTCGAACAAAAATAACATTTAACCGCTCTCTGATATGCGTTCCTTTTGTTCTTTTGTTTTTCCACTATCATTTGGAGATGATGTGGATAATTTGGTGATTTGTCACACATCGCGTACTGTTCGTGTGTCAGATGACAATACTGACACATGACTGGTTTTGTGAACTTAGAGCGTTGTTTGAACCTATTTTCATTTGGTTTTGAATATTTGGTGTTTGTAACCGCTGCTGTTTCATTTTGGCTCATATTTAACTGAAAAATATCGCGGTTCGCTGTAAAATATGCGCTCCCCTTAGTTTCTATCTCTTGGATAGTTTTACAATCATTTTGCCTTAGAAATTTAGAAAAAGGTGTTGGTATTGTGCTAATAATTTTATCAATTATAATTAGCTCCTTCAGTTTATCATGGTTGTTATTTGTTTTTGCTGAGGTTATCCATTTTGTACAAATATCTTGGACTGTAGACACGTAGTCTATGAAAGTTTGGTTAGGTAATGGGGTTAATTTTGAGAACTGTAGTTGATAGCCTGCTGTATCTAGTGAAAAATGTTGTACTATTCTTTGTTTTAAATAGTCGTAATCTTTCCTCATGTCTTGTGGAACTGTCTCTATCACTTTCAAGGGCTCTAATGCTAAATTTCTCATCAGAATAAATGACCAGTCGATTTTTGCGACGTTATGGTAAGTCATCAAACACTCGAAGTTCTCTAAGTATGCGCTTATTGAATCTCCTGAACAAAACGGCTTGACTAGGCCTTTATATTTGTTGTATTTTTGTTCATCTTCTTTACTTCTAATTTTGTTTACTGACATTTCTAAGTTGGAGTCAATTTCCATTTGTTTCAGTTTTATCTGTGTTTCTGCGTTGGGCTTGCTTGGTCGCAGCTTCGAGCTCCATGTGCATCTTCTTCTCTTGAGCCTGCAGTTGCATTTTCTTTTCTTCAGCTTCCATTTGCATCTTTCTTTCTTCTTTTTCTGCTTGCATCTTTTTATCTTCTCTTTCTGCTTGCATCTTTTTCTCTTCTCTTTCTGCTTGCATCTTTTTCTCTTCTCTTTCTGCTTGCATCTTTTTCTCTTCAGCCTCAATTTGCATCTGCATCTTTTTCTCTTCTCTTTCTGCTTGCATCTTTTTCTCTTCCCTTTCTATTGCTCTGTCTTCTCGTGCAATATTTTCTGAATGTGTCTTTTGTGTCCATTCTGAAAGTTTTTCGTCAGTATATCCTAACCTAATTCCTAATTCAATGCACTGTTCTAATGTTGACATCTTGTATTTTAGTTATTGTTCACTTTATTGAAATTAAATCCCTTTGAAATTAGTCTGGGTGTACAAAAGTTGGTTATCCCCCTTAATGTTTACATTCAAATTTACACGAGCAGGTTTACTTGGTTATGAGATTAGCATATATATAAAAATCAATACAAAGAAAAATGTTACATCAATGAATCATGGATGAGTATCGCTTAGGGATATAATGAGCATGAAATGACACTCATCTTATTTTTCCTGGTTTCTCGACTGTAGTCTTGTTTGGTTTTCCTGTTTTCTCGCCACTGCTGGAGGACAGGTTACATACACACGATATTTCGCGGAACAATCTGATGTTGGAATAAAAAAAAATTAGTAACTGTCAATGTAATTGTCACAGTCATGTCAATGTCAAATTTCATGAACATCATAATTTCAAATATCAAATATTTTTGTAGAGGGACTACAATAGCTCATTCACAGATGATACGATGATAGCTGCAAAGTTTTTGACTTTGTCATGTATGAAAGTTGATATATTTTACTTGGCAAAACCAAGAGCTGTCTGGAAAGTAAAGCTTGTGCTTGCCAAAACCGGCTTGCCCCCAAATAGCCTGTCACCGTCCTAGATATCTAGGGGAATGAAACTCGGGCTCATACAGGCAACAAACTCCGTTCATATGCAATCTAACATCATTTATTTATATTATGTTACAGTAAGCTGGTGAAGAGAGTTTTCGCAAGCCAGCAATCTGCAAGTTGCGTATCACAGGAGTTTACAATAAACATGATTATTACAACAACTCTATCAGCTATCTAACATATGCATAAGACCCCTAAATACACTTGGGTTTTAAGCTATCAAGTCCCCCTTAAGGTAAGCCCTGTTGCTTCCTCGATGTCCAGTCCGTGTCTGCCTTTCCACACGTGTCGCAATCCGACACGGGTGGTAACTCTCTCCGAGTTTCTCGTGGACCCCGCAATCGGCGGGCCCCATCAGTGTCCACGGGGCTGTGGACACACTGACCGGTCCTTCGAGAAGGCTCTGGATTATTCGAGCCTTCGAGTGACTCGGTTCTTTCCCTTTAGCTGGAGTTCTATCCCTTCTCCACTCTCTCTTAATTTTATGTTGGTACCGCCCTTATGTGAGACTGTGACATACCTCCTTGGCATTCCCGTCATAAATTCTTCTTATCTCCCCCTGACGGTAATTGCAATTATCACTGCAACCTGGCCATCACACCTTGCTCCTCTCTGTCTGGTACAAAGTCTACAGGCCCAGTGTTAATTGCCTTATCAGATCTGTTTTCACACATTCCTGAGTCTGCCAGTCAGAGTGGACGGGGCTTGTTTACAGCCATGAGGCTATTATCTTCCTCTGTGTCAATGTTGTTCACACCTGGGCGATTTCCTACCTCTGCTTATCAGGTGTCATGCCTGGTCGGTTTTAATTACACTGTCCATTTTCCTTGCCATCTGCAAGCTTACATCATGGCTAGAGGCTTTTTGTGAATAATCTTACCTCATGACTAGATAGCCATGGAGTAGCGTGATTAATTCATTCTATCTCAATTTGGCCTCTCAAATTTGGAGACCGAGAAAAATATTCTGGGATGTTAAGGCGGCATAGCCTTGAATATAGAGAAAACGGTTTTGGTCGTCTGTTGATTCTCTACATGGCCTATCAAAAGTGAACCGAAAATTGTTCTGGGAAGTAAAGGCTGCAAATTCGTGACAAATGTCCATGTCTAGGACAATATCCACGACTATGATAATATCTGCCTTTGGAATCTTTCAGGTGGATGTGGTGCCATGTACCAGATTTCCATAGAAGCTCCGGCATTCACAGGATTGAAAACAGTTCAACAACATCGGCTCGTGAATGAGGTGAGATTAGAATCTTGGTTCTCGTAACTGTCCTGTTGCTGTCATCAATGTCATTTTTTTTCATTTCATCTTTACAGTAAGTTAACTAGAATTACATATCTGGATGCATCCTTGTGAAGGATGATTTGTTCGTAGTCATTTGTGAAGGGTAGTTTGTTTTTTGGTCATTTGAGAAGAGTGATTTGTTCATGGTCATTTGTGAAGGTTAGTTTGTTCATGATCATTTATGATGTGTTGTTTGTTCATGGTCATTTGTGAAGGGTAATTTGTTCATGGTCATTTGTGAAGGATGGTTTGTTCATTGTCATTTGTGAAGTGCAGTTTGTTCAAGGTCATGTGTGAATGGTAGATTGTTCATGGTCATTTATGACAGGTGATTTGTTCATGTTCATTTGTGAAGGGTGATTTGTTCATGCTCATTTGTGAAGGATAGTTTGTTCATAGTCATGTGATGTTGGATTATGTTGGTGCCTGTTTTTATGTGAGTACATGTTTTTTTTTGTTTACAGTACTCTGGCAGCTTTTCAGTGAGTGTACTGCTGTTTTGACTTGTATCTTTTGCTTGTTGCAGGCCCTAGCCCATGAAATCAAAGCCATGCATGGTCTTCAGCTACAGACAAAGGCTCCAGACAACAAAAAGAAATAATGGCAGAGTAAAATAGTATCACTTGTTGAATGTTCCATTGATTGACATCTTATTAGGTTTTGTACACATTTCCAGCAATGTCCTATTGAATGATCTGATCTTGAATGTCCTGTAGAATATGTCTTGAATGTCCTGTAGAATATGTCTTGAATGTCCTGCAGAATATGTCTTGAATGTACTGCAAAATATGTCTTGAATGTCCTGCAGAGTTGTCTGCTTGTGTTTCTGGGGACATGGTTGTTTAAAGTTCCACTAAGGTCCAGAATCCGGAATTTGGCATTAATTTGCTAGAAACTATTTGATAATATTTGATATTTAGACAGACTGATCCATTTTTCATTCTGTTTTTTTATCTCATTGGAAAATATTTGATAATGTATGTGAATTGGACAATCAGATCTGTGAGTAATAATTTTAGCTTTAGTTGTTATTTTAGTTGTTTGAAAAGCCCCGTAAGAGTGTCAGTTTTATGCACAGTATCATTAATTAGGTTGGTATCTTAACATGAAATGTGGAAGTAAAGGCAATGAAAATGGGTTGTATTTATATAGATGTGGTAGCCGTGGTTGCATAGTGGCTAGATTATTTCCCACTAACTCAGTAGTCGTGGGTTTAAATTCACATCAAAATGAGTTTTCAAAATTGGCCTGGTCTTTCAGGTTGACCCATCTAAAATGGGTGCCAGGAAATGTACTGGGAAGTAAAGGTGATATTAAACACATCACTCCTGGGGTGCCAGCTGGTCTATATGTATGGGTCTAGCACCATGTGTAGTATGCATTACGGCATGTAACATGGTCCTATGTATATGTTTGTGTGGGAGGTAGATAGGGAAAGAGAGAGCCCAGTCTCCAGCCATTCGTTACTGATGTCCTCTAGCTATGGATTTGTTGATTGTTTGATGCGTTGACTGATCATTAGCTTGATGATTGATTTAAAAAAAAAAAATTTGCTAGTTGACTAATTTATGGATTGTTTGTTTGATTTATTCATTGATTGGTTTATTAATTGATAGGATTCAAAGACTATGGTCACCAGCCTTGGATCATGTCTGCGTTGATGTCCTCATTGTGCCCTGTGGCTAAGCCATCCAGGTATGATCAGTATGGCACATGATGATGATGATGGTATAGAGCCCTTTATTGGGATATAACCAGATCATGGTTTACTGTAGTACACACAGACTGGTTGGGATTAGACCTGGTCGGTCATGTGTCCTTCATGGGTTCTAGGTCAATGGGAAGGTGATGTAGTCTGATTGTATGACATGGTTAGATCATGTTGTAATGCAGGATAAGTGTTGTATGAAATGGTGAGATCATATTGTAATGCAGGTTAAGTGTTGTATGACGTGGTTAGATCATGTTGTAATGTAGAATAAGTATTGTATGAAATGGTTAGATCATGTTGTAATGTAGAATAAGTGTTGTATGAAATAGTGAGATCAAATCAAATCAACTTTATTAGGGTCACAAATTGGGCGCGCAGGCCCGTCTTACATTCGGCCCTTCCAATCACTCGTCTTTCATTCATCAAGAGCATTATACATTTACATAGGAAGAAAAATAAACATTGTGAAATGAATGTTGTAAACATAAACAAGGCAAATTACCATGTTATGAGGCCCATCTCCCACCTACCCATACATCACCCCACCCACACACACACCCCCACCTACCCACACACACGCACACCAAGGGACACATACATACCCCACCAACCGACCCATCCCCCTTCCGCACATCCCCCACCCACACACTCTCCCCTCACCTGTTCCCCCAACCAAAACACACTCGCCACCCACAAACATTCCCCCACCAACCCACACAGCCCACACCCATCCACATACACATCCTAACCCGCACATCCTCTCCCCATCCACACCTCAAACCACCCATCCCCCAGCCACATCTCCATTGACCACATGTTCACCACCCACGCACACAATCCCCCACCAACCCACACATCGCACATCCACTCACACATCCCCAAACCATACACACACATCCCCACCAACTGACATCTCCCCCCCCCCCCCCCCACACACACACACACACACACATCTCCCAATCCACTCACACATCCCCAATCCACTCACACACACACCCCACCACCCACACATAATCCTCTACCCACCCATACATGCCTTAACCCAATCCCCCACTACACAATCCCCCACCCGCACATCACATACATCCCCTACCACGCAATATTCCCAACCCACGCACCGCACACACACACATATCCCTCTCCAACACATCCCACACCCACATCCCCACCTACACACCACACACATATCCCCCACCCACATACCGCACAATATTCCCACCCACACCCACACAGATACCCTTACCCATTCACCCCACATACCTCCACCCACACACCAAAAAAATCCCCCATCCACACACACATACCTCACCCACACAATATCCCTAACCAACACACCACACACCTCTTTCCACCCACACACGCATTCCCTACCCGTCCACTCACTCACGCACACATCCCCCACTAAGCACCCACACACCCCCACCCGCCCACCCCCAACCAAACATCTCTCGATCACAATACCCCTACCCACACACATCCTCCACCCACTCACACATCTCACCCCACACATACACATCCCTCACCCAGCTACACATCCCTAAGCCACTCACACACCCCCACCCACACATTCCCCATCCACGCACACATCTCCCACCCACACACCCCCACATACTTCCCCCAACCACCCCACCCATACACACATTCCCCGCACCCATCACACACATCCTAAACACCACACACTATCCCCCACCCACACACATATCCTCACCCATACCACCACACCCCCTATCCACACACCATGCACACATCCCCCACCAACACACCGCACACATATCTCAAACCCACACACCATACACTTCTCCCCACCCGCCCTTGCATCCCCAATCCACCCAACACAATCCCCTACCCACACAACCCCGCCACCCACACATACTTCCTCAAACCACCCACACATCACCACCCACATAAACAAACACACCCCACATCCATCCCATACACATATCCTCACCCATACACACATCCCCCACACCCATTCCCACACCTCTACTTTCACCCCCACACATCCATCCACACATCCCACCAACACCCACAAATATCACTACTCACAAAAACCCTCACACCCCAACCCATCCAATCGCATACCCCCACCCACACATCCCCCACCCACACATATCCCCACACTCACACACATCCTCCACACACATTCACACCTCCTCACATCTAGACACATACAAAATGTCTCATCATGTTGTATTGTAGAATAAGTATTGTATGAAATGGTTAGATCATGTTGTAATGCAGGATAAGTGTTGTATGAAATGGTAAGATCATGTTGTAACACAGGATAGGTGTATGAAATGGTGAGATCATTTTATAAAACACTTAAAATGTATTAAATGCTAAGATCATGTTATAGTACACCCGAAGTGTGGTATGATATGCTGAAGTCATGTTATAATGTGGCTTAACTCTAAAAGGGGCCTAGTGTTTGTTAGAAATTGTTGTTACTGAGTGTTAATTTGCTGTTAAAGATAAAGAGTTAATTAATTCCATTGTTGCTCTTACATGTGGCAATATAACAGATATTTTCAGTGTATAGTAAAACAGAAAGTTCACTAGATGTTATCCTATCATGAATAATTGGAAATATCAGCCCCTAAGTACTGTCCCCTGTGTGTGTTACCCAAAAAATTGTAACATGTCTAACCTACCATGCAGGTCATGTTATCCTATCATGAATAATTGGAAATATCAGCCCCTAAGTACTGTCCTCTGTGTGTGTTACCCAAAAAATTGTAACATGTCTAACCTACCATGCAGATCATAAGAGGTGACTGAGGGTTGGTCTTGGGGCTGGCAACCCTATTCTACGGAAAACTTTAACTGCAGTATCCAGGCAGCATGGACAAGTCTAAAGAAAAAAGAATAGCTTAGACCAAACAAGAAGAAAGGAGCTTTCTTTTATAAGGGATGTGATGCGGTGTGGGGAGGACTTGGTATGAGTCACAGGAGATAGCGAAAGATAGGACATTTAGGTGTGAGTTATTTGAGGTCTGATGCTTCCATAAGGATAAAGGACAGAAGAAGGATTACTCACCTCCTAGAATTAAGTTTTCGGCGTTAAAGTTTTGTTGAATGGATGAGAGAAATGACCTGGCCTGGACATTTCATGAAGAGGGGTTTGTGATATAACTGAAGTGGTGGTGTCTTGGTCCTGAAGCATTACAGTCACTTCATCTGAAGTAAGATCCTGCTGAAATGACAGTGCTGTGGTAAACCAAGATGGAAATTTTGTATGAAATGGTGTAGTAAAGCTTTTGCCTGGGGTTTGCTGGTTCGAACCGGCCGTATGAAGAAACAAACAACTTTCATGTTTGTTTTTTATGACTGTGATTTGATTACTTTTGACAAATGTGTTGATCCTTGTTTTCCATTTCTGCATCAAAAATGTCACAGCATGGATTTTCCTGGTGAAATATATTTGTATCTTTCACACTTTCTGCATTTGTTTTGAAGACTTTGGGTTGTATTCATATTGTAGTCTGGACCCTCTGCTGATGGGGCCATGATACAGTGACTGTGGCCTTGATGCAGTCAAACCATCTCTGTCAAGAAGGCAAGTGATATATATATATATGTCTTCCTGGCCTAGGGGTTAATGTCTTTCTCCGTAATCCCATATATTCTTGTGAGTAACGTAACCTGTGCGAGAATTGGTAGCGGTTCTCACCGCGTTGGTAACTTACGGGGTATGTGAGCCGGTTGCTCAGAAAGCAATGGCAAACCACTGAGCGTAATCTTGCCTAGTACAACAGCAGCAGCTGAAAAATGCTGATTTTGACTGCCGTCCTGTAAGGGATATGCAAAAAAAAAAAATATATATATATCACATCACTTGCCGTCTTGACTGATGATAATTTGTTACATTCTACTTCTAAAAAAGGGCATAATAATTACAACCGTTGATGGGGACCGGGGATGAAGTTATAATCTTTCCATAGCACAAAGCCTGGGCTGAATTGTAGAGACCATGTGTTGCCCATGCAACATGACCCCTCTCTCGCCTGCCTAGTTTACTCCAGAGGAAGGTAACACCAATACATCTGAACAAGACAACTGTCTGCCTGTCGAGCTTCGATCCTAGACCACTTGCTGACCAAGGCTTAGGTCCTGGCTGCCCTGTCATGACATTTAGTTAGGCATTTATACATATGGTAAAAATAACTTCCACTAATTGACAATTGTTACTTCTACATTTCTCCTTATAGAGTGTGACATGGTGATCATAGTCTACAACCTTCTGTCTCTTGTTCTGCCAATTATTTCTGTTATCAACGCTCCTCTATAACATGATGTCAGCCTGTCCAGCCTCTTCTCTCTTGGTCTCTCCCTGCATTCTATAACACTTTCTATACAGGAAGGCACTGGTTAACGTCTGGGGATATGTTCTTGGAAAACACGACTTTAAGTGAAACGACATATAGTGAAACATTATTTCCCATATAATTAAATTAAATACAGTGTATTATGTAATGTTTATTTTGATGGTTTTTGGTAATTATTGGCTAAATAGAAGTGGGTTGGAGGGTGAGTGGTAGAATTGTTGGAACGTAGAGGCATTAAAATCACGACTCACTCCAAAACTGCTCTCACCCGCTTTCTTAGCTAGATCTTCATAGAGAGACTTTGCTTTCTCTTGGATAGCCGTCTTGCTCACAGGCATATTCCCTTGGTTCTGGTCTTCAATCCAGATGGCCAATAGTGTTCCATGTTCTCCATATGAGATCTTCTGGTATGAGTGATCTTGAAAGCACTCAAAAAGGTTACGTTTTTAGCACCCTCTTTGATTTTGTCAGCACCTGCACGAATTGTCCTAACTGTGGTTGAAGGTAAACCATGGACTTTACCAATATCAACAGCCCGATCGCCAGCCTCAAAATGATGTAACACATCTAACTTCACCTCAAGAGTAACACTTTTCCTGGTTCTCTTACAACCAGACACACTATCAGCGCTTACTGTGCGCTTTAAACTCATAATTATGGACAATTACACGATAAAATCCTGGGAAAACGCACTGCACAAAATGTAAAATGGCGACATTTATGCAGCATAGCAACACAGGTGGCGACGTTATAGCAGAACGTAGCGACATAAAGTGAAGTTATGTCCCATTGTGACAGTGACATTATAGCGAAACGACGTAAACTGAAGTGACATATAGCGGGCCCTTCCTGTATTTGGAATTCTTGTTACTTAGACATGTCTCTTCTTCTTCTTCAGCTTTCCGAGCCATTGAGGTTCTTTGCTGCAAATACAATCCGTCTCCATTCGTCTCTCTGGTGGACCTTCTCTTGCCAGTCGTTGATTCCAAGTGCTTGTAGGTCTGTACATGTATTATCTCTCCACCGTCTTCTTGGTCTACCTCGGGGTCTACGGTCATTTATTTCCTGAATGTAAGCGAGTTTTGTTTCCCTATTATCTTCCATTCTTTCTATATGCCCCAGCCATTGTAGTCTATTAGCCTTCATGATACCAGTGATTAGCGGGGACTTAAACAGATCATAAATGTCTTTGTTACTTCTTCTTTTCCATTCTCCACTTTGTGTATCCCTAATGGGTCCAAAGATGCGTCTTACAATTTTGTTCTCAAAGGTTTGTAACAAGGCTTCGTCTCCTTTCGTACTCCAGGTTTCAGAGCCATACAGCACAACTGGTCTGATCAGTGTTTTGTATATTGTGATTTTGGTGTTACGAGATAGCGCCTTTGATTTCAGTAGATGTTGTAGTGCATAGTATATCTTATTTCCAGAGTTGATTCTAGTTTGTATTTCTTCCCTTATGATGTTGGAGCAGTTGAAGATTGTACCCAGGTATGTGTATGTTTCCGTTCTTTTAATGGTCATATTATCTATTTGTATGTGGCCAGAGTTTTTAGCCATTCCGTCTCTTGAAATTACCATATATTCTGTCTTATCTTGGTTGATAACCAGCCCCATCTGTTGGGCTTTTTCCTTTAAGTGAGTCAATATTTCCAATGTCTTTTGTTCACTTTGCCCTATAATATCTATATCATCTGCATAACCAAGCAGCTTGGATGTTCCTCCAATATCACATTCCTCCTTTATCTTCCTTACAACTTTCTCTAGAGCCAGATTGAAGAGTAGCGGCGATAGTGCATCACCCTGTTTCAAGCCAGATGTTATTTGGAAGGGGTCTGATTTCCTGCCTTTATATGTTACTATATTATAAGTATCTTCCATGCATAGTCTGGTCATGTTGATTAACTTCCTTGGTATTCCAAATTCCTGCATAGCATTCCATAGACTATTCCTATGGACACTATCATAAGCCTTTTAAAATCCACAAAAATGTTATGGAGATCTCTTTTATATTCCCAATGTTTCTCGGCTATTTGTTGTAAGATAAATATCTGATCTATTGTTGATCTGTTTTGTCTAAAACCCGCCTGGTAGTCGCCTAATATGTCTTCTGAATATGGTTTTAGTCTATTTAGTAATACTGCGGATAGTATCTTATAGCTTGTGGACAGTAGTGATATTCCTCTATAATTTCCACATTGGAACTTTCCAGTCATGGGGTAATTCTTCTGTCCTCCAGATTTTTATTATTAGTTCGTATAGCTTTAGATGTAATGCATGGCCACCTGCCTTTATAAATTCAGCAGCAATTCCATCAGTCCCAGTTGCCTTATTGTTTTTAAGTCGTGTGATTACTTATAGGATTTCTTCAAATGTAGGTTCTTCAATTTGTGGTTCGCATGTTAGAACCTCTTCCTGTGGGAAAATGTTACTTGGGGCTTCACAATTTAGTAATTCAATAAAATATTCTTTCCATGTGTTGCACATTTCCTCATTGGTATTTATCATATTCCCATTTTTCCCGGGAAGGTTAACCCGGTCAACAAATGCCCGCAGAAGTCGGATGTGTCGGCCTAACGGCGCAAGAACGCAGCTCTGCTGTAAACAGGCACAACGCAATCACATCCGAAAAAAAAAAAAAAAAAAAAAAACTCCGGATGAACGAAGAAGAATATTCCCATTTTTGTCGTTTAAACCATATGTGTTGTGTTGGTGCCCTCGTTTCATTGACTTCAGTTCTTTAAACAATTTTCTGGATTCATTTTTCTGGTGATTAGTTTCCATATCTTTGATTATATTACTCATATATTCTCGCTTCTGCTGTCTGACTATTTTTGTAGCCTCTTTACATTCATTTCTATAATGCTCTTCCTTTTGGATGTTATTGATGTCATTTAACCATACATGTCTGGCATTCTTCTTCCTAATGACTGCTTCTTCACATTTTTGATTGAACCATCTGTTCTTTCTATGCGTGGTTAACACACCGAGACATTCTTCTGCGGTAGATTGAATTGTATTCTTGATGTTCAACCAAGTTTGGTCAACGCTTTCCTCCGAAGGGTTTTGCAGAGTTTCAAGTTGAATACTTAGACATGTATGAAACTTAAAAATGGCTTGGAAGGAAAGGTGACGCGGAAAAGAACTAACACCCCATCTCATATGTCACAGATGAGAATATGTAAAAGCCTCATATGTCATAGGCGAGAATATGTGAAGGCCTCATATGTCATAAGATGAGAAAATGTGAAGGCCTCGTATTTCACGCCCCACGGCACTATCTGCGGTGGGATTTTCGTTCTGTTCATGTCCATTACACCATTACCCCTACCTCGTTCAGCCTCAAAGAGAAGTTATATTAGGGTCCATCCCTGGCTCAGATTAATAATCCTGTCACTGGGTCGGCCACAAACATCGGTTGACCACAATTTCACCCACACAAGATATTAATCTGAAGGTGATTGTTGTCCAAAGAGTGGTAATGGCTTGTTGATATAATCATTCTGCTGTTTTATGAATTTATCAGACTTAAAACTAATTGCCTCTTTCTGTTTACAAATTATTATTATTTGTTTTAATGTTTGCTTGCTTTGAACTCAAGCGTAGTCCATACACGTGCTAATACTTCTATTGTACTGGACTGATATTTTCCCATGGATTAGCTTCTCCTATACCAGTGTCCCTCGCCATCAGGCCAACCCACTCTAACTTCTGAGGTACTTGTAATTTACATCCCCAAGTCAAGGACGAGAAGTCAACATTTGAATCCAGCTGACTGGTGAAGGGTTTACCTACCTAGACATCAGCTGACCGGAAGTTTAAGAGTGCAAGCTTTTATCCATTCGGGCGTGCTGGCCGTGGTTTACAAATTATAATCATCAAGTGACACTTCTGACAGTATAATTTTCAGAAAAAGTTTCCCTCCAGATTTCACCATGTGCTTATAATAGAATCCCACATGCGAGCGCACACATATACGCGCACACACTTTATATCCTTTGCAGGACGTTGTGACCAACTTCAACCACAGGTTGATTTTTCTAGGCAATTTATTTAGGTTCAGTAGTTTGCCATTGTTGTCTGAACGAGTTAAAACAGGTAGTTGCATGTCCTTTTACAATAAACCCCAGCATTTGTATGCTGTTTGTGATCTCTAGGCAGGTTTCTGTTCAGTAGTTTGTCATTTCTATCTGAACGACCGGCACCCATGCCATTTTGTTAAAAACCAATGCATGGCCGCTTGCTGTAAAATCACCCACAACTGTGTTTCTAACGTGGTATGCGGGATTGCTTCCGTAACACCTTCGCCACAGAATCTGAACGAGTTGTCAATGTTAAAGTCCAACTGGTGTTTAGGTTGATCCCGCTACCCTGCTGTCAGTGCACCGAAAGCTTGAGCGCTCTTATCTATTCAGCAACATCGATTGCTAATTGAAAGGTAGATCTGATGAAATGTTGATTGTTGAAATTACTGTCAGGTCTTCGTCAGATATGACTGAGCTACCGTATGACAGTAGACAGTACTACGTGCTTCTGTTAGTGCTGAATGTTGGGTGGCGCTTACCAAACCTGACACCCCACATTGTGCCAATTTCTTCGGGTGGAGGAGCACAATTGGGAGAGTACAAGCCTTATCCTGGTGTGAGGAAATGCAACCTAAAGACAAAATGTTATGGCAGGCCAGGCCCTAAGCCTTGGTAGGCAACTGGTCTAGGATTGAAACTCTGACAGAGTATTGATTTGCTGATTCGGCAGCTCCTGCAGCTTGTCTTGTTCCAGACGTATTGGTGTTATCTTTCCTCTGGAATGAACCAGGCAGGCCGAGAGAGGGATCATGCTGCATGGGTAACACATGGTCTCTGTATTTCAGCCCAGACTTTGTGCTATGGAGATGTATTACTCCATCCCTGGTCTTAACTGGTCTCGGAATCAAAGCAAGAGATAGCAGCTACGATCTGATCAGTCACATTCGCTACTGCCATGGGTTGTAGTTATTATCCCTTTTTGAAGCACAATGTTAAAACTATCGTCTGTCAAGACGGCAATGTGCCAATGAATGATTGTTGAAATTATCTCCCCTATATCAATACTCGACTCATTCTTTTGACATTACCTCCCTTTGTAATAAGTTTTCGTGGATATCGATCAATGAAAGAATCAATATCTGAAGTGTTGATTAATAGGCGGTGTTCTTACACTTATCACTGAGCTTTAGAAAATCGTTTACACTATAGACACAGACAGGCGGGGAGATAAGTAGATAGGCAGACACACATCCATACACAGGCACACACATGCCATTTGCACGTACTCTCACACTAATACACCCACTCTATAACACAAGTACACTTCCCTTGCCTACACATATATGCACTCGCAATCATAAACACACTAATATACATTTTCTCGTACATAATTCTCCATCAAGATGCACGTTTGTCACATGTTTACTTGACTTGTTTACTGGTGTTGTGTCATGGGTTCGTAATACTGTTTAACCTCAGTCCCAATTGACTTAAAAAAAAAAAAAAATCTGCTGCTGACATTTACGATAGTATTTTTTACAATGTGCTTGAAAACAGGCACAATAACTACAACCCATAGCGGTAGCGAACGTGACTGATGAGACCAATTCGCGCTGTAAATGTTCGTCCACAAATTATGCATGTGAAAACATGGTCATTTCCACCACCACGCACCATTTGACTTCTCACACGCTCAGCGTATGCCCTATTTGCAATCATGTTTTCTTTCCTTTATTTAATTTCTAAAATGTGCCCTTCATGCTACGAGATCAGCGGCAACTTGCTTCCAGGTTGCAATATCAATGCCTGTATGAATCATGTCCCGCTTATATAATCATTGTACCTTAGTAGAGGCCGACTTCGTGATCTTTTACCCATATGTAATATAGAGAGAACAAGTCCCACAAGAAACAAATGAAAACCGTAAACTGATTAGAAAAATTAGACGCAGACAGTAACAATTTTTGGACACGTAATGATAAAAAATGAATTGAACTTGGTGAAAACTGGAAAAAATGAGGGCAAAAGTACAAAGGAAAGGCAGAGAAGTAAATGCCTGGGTGGCTTGGCCACGGGGTATGGTCGACACAAGAACACTGCTAATCCACGACTCTGGTGATCGAGTCAGATGACGAAACATGACCGCCCACGCATATCGGCATGGCACATGATGATGATGAATACAGAGATAACAAGAGACAGGGAACAGAAATATAGAAACAGAGAGATGGAGAAACATAGAGAGAGAGAGAGAGAGAGAGAGAGAGATGGAGAAACATAGAGAGAGAGATGGAGAAACATAGAGAGAGAGAGAGAGATGGATATATATATATATATATATATATATATATATATATATATAGAGAGAGAGAGAGAGAGAGAGAGAGAGAGAGAGAGAGAGAGATGGAGAAACATAGAGATAGAGAGAGAGACAGAGAGATGGAGAAACATAGAGAGAGATGGAGAAACATAGAGAGAGATGGAGAGAGAGAGAGATGGAGAAACATAGAGAGAGAGAGATGGAGAAACATAGAGAGAGATGGAGAAACAGATAGAGAGAGAGATGGAGACACATAAAGGGAGAGAGAGAGAGAGATGGAGACACATAGAGAGAGATGGAGAAACAAAGAGAGAGAGAGATGGAGAAACATAGATAGAGAGAGATGGAGAAACATAGATAGAGAGAGATGTAGAAACATAGATAGAGAGAGAGAGAGAGAGAGAGAGATGGAGACACATAGAGAGAGAGATGGAGAAACAGAGAGAGATGGAGAAACAGAGACAGAGACAGAGAGATGGAGAAACATAGAGAGATAGATGGAGAAACAGAGAGAGAGAAAGATGGAGAAACATACAGAGAGAGAGAGATGGAGACAGGGAGAGAGAGAGAGAGATGGAGACAAATAGAGAGAGATGGAGAAACATAGAGAGAGAGAGATGGAGACAGAGAGAGAGAGAGATGGAGAAACATAGAGAGAGATGGAGACACATAGAGAGAGATGGAGAAACATAGAGAGAGAGATGGAGACACATAAAGAGAGAGAGAGAGAGATGGAGACACATAGAGAGAGATGGAGAAACATAGAGACATGGAGACACATAGAGAGAGAGAGAGATGGAGACACATAGAGAGAGACAGATGGAGAAACATAGAAAGAGATGGAAAAACATAGAGAGAGAGATGGAGAAACATAGAGTGAGAGAGAGATGGAGACACATAGAGAGAGATGGAGAAACAGAGAGAGGGAGAGAGAGAGAGATGGAGAAACATAGAGAGAGAGAGATGGAGAAACATAGAGAGAGAGATGGAGAAACAGAGAGAGAGACGGAGAAACAAAGAGAAAGAGAGAGAGATGGAGACATAGAGAGAGATATGGAGAAACATAGAGAGAGATGGAGAAAAATAGGGAGAGAGAGAGATGGAGACACATATAGAGAGAGATGGAGAAACATAGAGAGAGAGATGGAGAAACATAGAGAGAGAGATAGAGACACATAGAGAGAGATGGAGAACCATAGAGAGAGAGATGGAGAAACATAGAGAGAGAGAGAGAGATGGAGACACATAGAGAGAGAGATGGAGAAACATAGAGCGAGAGAGAGAGAGTGATTGAGAAACATAGAGAGAGAGAGATGGAGACACATAGAGAGAGATGGAGAAACATAGAGAGAGATGGAGAAACATAGAGAGAGATGGAGAAATAGAGAGAGAGATGGAGAAACATAGAGAGAGATGGAGATGGAGACACATGGAGAGAGAGATGGAGAAACAGATGGAGATGGAGACACATGGAGAGAGAGAGAGATGGAGAAACAGAGAGAGATGGAGAAACATAGAGAGAGAGAGAGAGTGATGGAGAAACATAGAGAGAGATGGAGAAACATAGAGAGAGAGATGGAGAAACATAGAGAGAGAGATGGAGACATAGAGAGAGAGATGGAGACACAGAGAGAGAGAGTGCGAGAGAGAGATGGAGAAACATAGTGAAAGAGAGAGAGAGATGGAGAAACATAGAGACAGAGAGATGGAGAAACATAGAGAGAGAGAGAGATGGAGACACATATAGAGAGAGATGGAGAAACATAGAGAGAGAGATGGAGAAACATATAGAGAGAGATGGAGACACACATTGAGAGAGAGATGGAGAACCATAGAGAGAGAGAGAGATGGAGAAACATAGAGAGAGATGGAGACACATAGAGAGAGAGAGAGAGAGTGAGAGAGAGATGGAGAAACATAGAGAGAGATGGAGAAACATAAAGAGAGAGAGGTGGAGACAGAGAGAGAGATGGAGAAACATAGAGAGAGATGGAGAAACATAGAGAGAGATGGAGAAGCATAGAGAGAGATGGAGAAACATATAGAGAGAGATTGAGACACACATAGAGAGAGAGAGAGAGAGAGAGATGGAGAACCATAGAGAGAGAGAGAGAGATAGATGGAGAAACATAGAGAGAGATGGAGAAACATAGAGAGAGATGGAGAAACATATAGAGAGAGAGAGAGAGATGGAGAAACATAGAGAGAGAAATGGAGAAACATAGAGAGAGAGAGATGGAGAGAGATGGAGACACATAGAGAGAGATGGAGAAACAGAGAGAGAGAGAGATGGAGAAACATAGAGAGAGAGAGAGAGATGGAGACACATGGAGAGAGAGATGGAGAAACATAGAGAGAGAGATGGAGAAACATAGAGAGAGATGGAGAAACATAGAGAGAGAGAGATGGAGACACACATAGAGAGAGAGAGAGAGAGAGATGGAGAAACAGAGAGAGAGAGAGATGGAAACACATAGAGAGAGATGGAGACACAGAGAGAGATGGAGAAACAGAGAGAGAGATGGAGACACATAGAGAGACATGGAGACACAGAGAGAAAGATGGAGAAACAGAGAGAGATGGAGACACATAGAGAGAGATGGAGAAACATAGAGAGATAGAGAGATGGAGAAACATAGAGAGAGATGGAGAAACATAGAGAGAGAGAGATGGAGAAACAGAGAGAGCGATATGGAAACATAGAGATAGAGAGAGATGGAGAAACATAGAGAGAGAGATGGAGAAACACAGAGAGAGAGAGATGGAGACACATAGAGAGAGATGGAGACACATAGAGAGAGAGAGAGATGGAGAAACATAGAGAGAGAGAGATGGAGAAACATAGAGAGAGAGAGATGGAGAAACAGAGAGAGAGAGAGATGGAGAAACATAGAGAGATAGATGGAGACACATAGAGAGAGAGAGAGAGATGGAGAAACATAGAGAGAGGGGGAGAGAGAGATGGAGAAACAGAGAGAGATGGAGAAACATAGAGAGAGATGGAAAAACATAGAGAGAGAGATATGGAGAAACATAGAGACAGAGAGATGGAGAAACATAGAGAGAGAGATGGAGACACATATAGAGAGAGATGGAGAAACATAGAGAGAGAGATGGAGAAACATATAGAGAGAGATGGAGACACACATTGAGAGAGAGATGGAGAACCATAGAGAGAGAGATGGAGAAACATAGAGAGAGATGGAGACACATAGAGAGAGAGAGAGAGAGAGTGAGAGAGAGATGGAGAAACATAGAGAGAGATGGAGAAACATAAAGAGAGAGAGGTGGAGACAGAGAGAGAGATGGAGAAACATAGAGAGAGATGGAGAAACATAGAGAGAGATGGAGAAACTTAGAGAGAGGGAGAGAGAGAGAGATGGAGAAACATAGAGAGAGAGATGGAGAAACATAGAGAGAGAGATGGAGCCACATAGAGAGAGATGGAGAAACATAGAGAGAGATGGAGAAACATAGAGAGAGATGGAGAAATAGAGAGAGAGATGGAGACACATGGAGAGAGAGATGGAGAAACAGAGAGAGATGGAGATGGAGACACATGGAGAGAGAGAGAGATGGAGAAACAGAGAGATGGAGAAACATAGAGAGAGAGAGATGGAGAAACATAGAGAGAGATGGAGAAACATAGAGAGAGAGATGGAGAAACATAGAGAGAGATATGGAGAAACATAGAGAGAGATGGAGACATAGAGAGAGAGATGGAGACACAGAGAGAGATGGAGAAACACAGACAGAGAGAGAGAGAGATGCAGACACATAGAGAGAGAGAGATAGAGAAACATAGAGAGAGATGGAGAAACATAGATAGAGAGAGAGATGGAGACACATAGAGAGAGAGAGAGTGAGAGTGAGAGAGAGATGGAGACACATAGAGAGAGAATGAGAGAGAGATGGAGACACATAGAGAGAGAGTGCGAGAGAGAGATGGAGAAACATAGTGAAAGAGAGAGAGAGATGGAGAAACATAGAGACAGAGAGATGGAGAAACATAGAGAGAGAGAGATGGAGACACATATAGAGAGAGATGGAGAAACATAGAGAGATGGAGAAACATATAGAGAGAGATGGAGACACACATTGAGAGAGAGATGGAGAACCATAGAGAGAGAGATGGAGAAACATAGAGAGAGATGGAGACACATAGAGAGAGAGAGAGAGTGAGAGAGAGATGGAGAAACATAGAGAGAGATGGAGAAACATAAAGAGAGAGAGGTGGAGACAGAGAGAGAGATGGAGAAACATAGAGAGAGATGGAGAAACATAGAGAGAGATGGAGAAGCATAGAGAGAGATGGAGAAACATATAGAGAGAGATTGAGACACACATAGAGAGAGAGAGAGAGATGGAGAACCATAGAGAGAGAGAGAGAGAGATAGATGGAGAAACATAGAGAGAGATGGAGAAACATATAGAGAGAGTGAGAGAGAGAGATGGAGAAACATAGAGAGAGAAATGGAGAAACATAGAGAGAGAGAGAGAGATGGAGAGAGATGGAGACACATAGAGAGAGATGGAGAAACAGAGAGAGAGATGGAGAAACATAGAGAGAGAGAGAGATGGAGACACATGGAGAGAGAGATGGAGAAACATAGAGAGAGAGATGGAGAAACATAGAGAGAGAGATGGAGAAACATAGAGAGAGAGAGATGGAGACACACATAGAGAGAGAGAGATGGAGAAACAGAGAGAGAGAGAGATGGAAACACATAGAGAGAGATGGAGACACAGAGAGAGATGGAGAAACAGAGAGAGAAATGGAGACACATAGAGAGACATGGAGACACAGAGAGAAAGATGGAGAAACAGAGAGAGATGGAGACACATAGAGAGAGATGGAGAAACATAGAGAGATAGAGAGATGGAGAAACATAGAGAGAGATGGAGAAACATAGAGAGAGAGAGAGAGAGAGATGGAGAAACAGAGAGAGCGATATGGAAACATAGAGAGAGAGAGATGGAGAAACATAGAGAGAGAGATGGAGAAACACAGAGAGAGAGAGATGGAGACACATAGAGAGAGATGGAGACACATAGAGAGAGAGAGAGATGGAGAAACATAGAGAGAGAGAGATGGAGAAACATAGAGAGAGAGATGGAGAAACAGAGAGAGAGAGAGATGGAGAAACATAGAGAGATAGATGGAGACACATAGAGAGAGAGAGAGATGGAGAAACATAGAGAGAGGGGGAGAGAGAGATGGAGAAACAGAGAGAGAGATGGAGAAACATAGAGAGAGATGGAAAAACATAGAGAGAGAGATATGGAGAAACATAGAGTGAGAGAGAGATGGAGACACATAGAGAGAGATGGAGAAACTTAGAGAGAGGGAGAGAGAGAGAGAGAGATGGAGAAACATAGAGAGAGATGGAGCCACATAGAGAGAGATGGAGACACATAGAGAGAGAGAGATGGAGACACACAAAGAGAGAGAGATGGAGAAACAGAGAGAGAGAGAGATGGAGAAACAGAGAGAGAGACGGAGAAACAAAGAGAAAGAGAGAGAGATGGAGACATAGAGAGAGATATGGAGAAACATAGAGAGAGATGGAGAAAAATAGGGAGAGAGAGATGGAGACACATATAGAGAGAGATGGAGAAACATAGAGAGAGAGATGGAGAAACATAGAGAGAGAGATAGAGACACATAGAGAGAGAGAGAGAGATGGAGAACCATAGAGAGAGAGATGGAGAAACATAGAGAGAGAGATGGAGACACATAGAGAGAGAGAGATGGAGAAACATAGAGCGAGAGAGAGAGAGAGTGATGGAGAAACATAGAGAGAGAGAGAGTTGGAGACACATAGAGAGAGATGGAGAAACATAGAGAGAGATGGAGAAACATAGAGAGAGATGGAGAAATAGAGAGAGAGATGGAGAAACATAGAGGGAGATGGAGAAACAGAGAGAGATGGAGAAACATAGAGAGAGATGGTGATGGAGACACATGGAGAGAGAGATGGAGAAACAGAGAGAGATGGAGAAATATAGAGAGAGAGAGAGAGAGAGAGAGAGATGGAGAAAGAGAGAGATGGAGAAACATAGAGAGAGATGGAGAAACATAGAGAGAGAGATGGAGAAACATAGAGAGAGATATGGAGAAACATAGAGAGAGAGAGATGGAGACATAGAGAGAGAGATGGAGACACAGAGAGAGAGAGAGATGGAGAAACACAGACAGAGAGAGAGAGATGCATACACATAGAGAGAGATGGAGACATATAGAGAGAGATGGAGAAACATAGAGAGAGAGAGAGATGGAGAAACATAGAGAGAGATGGAGAAACATAGATAAATAGATAGATAGATAGAGAGAGAAAGAGAGAGATAGAGACACATAGAGAGAGATGGAGAAACATAGAGAGAGATGGAGAAACATAGAGAGAGAGAGAGATTGAGAAACATAGAGAGAGATGGAGAAACATAGATAGATAGATAGATAGAGAGAGAGAGAGACAGAAAGAGAGAGAGATAGAGACACACAGAGAGAGATGGAGAAACATAGAGAGAGAGATGGAGAAACATAGAGAGAGAGAGAGATGGAGAAACATAGATAGAGAGAGAGATGGAGAAACATAGAGAGAGAGAGAGAGAGAGAGAGGAAGAGAGGTGGAGAAACATAGAGAGAGAGATCGAGAAACAGAGAGAGAGAGAGAGAGATGGAGAAACATAGAGAGAGAGATGGAGAAACATAGAGAGAGAGAGAGATGGAGAAACATAGAGAGAAAGAGAGAGAGATGGATATATATATATATATATATATATATATATATATATATATATATATATAGAGAGAGAGAGAGAGAGAGAGATATATATAGAGAGAGAGAGATGGAGAAACATAGAGATAGAGAGACAGAGAGATGGAGAAACATAGAGAGAGATGGAGAAACAGAGAGAGATGGAGAGAGAGAGAGATGGAGAAACATAGAGAAAGAGATGGAGAAACATAGATAGAGAGAGATGGAGACACATAAAGAGAGAGAGAGAGAGATGGAGACACATAGAGAGAGATGGAGAAACAAAGAGAGAGAGAGATGGAGAAACATAGATAGAGAGAGATGTAGAAACAGAGAGAGAGAGAGAGATGGAGACACAGAGAGAGATGGAGAAACAGAGAGAGAGACAGAGAGATGGAGAAACATATAGAGAGATAGATGGAGAAACAGAGAGAGAAAGATGCAGAAACATACAGAGAGAGAGAGAGAGATGGAGACACATAGAGAGAGAGAGAGAGATGGAGACAAATATAGAGAGATGGAGAAACATAGAGAGAGAGATGGAGACAGAGAGAGAGATGGAGAAACATAGAGAGAGAGATGGAGAAACATAGAGAGAGAGAGAGATGGAGACACATAGAGAGAGATAGAGAAACATAGAGAGAGAGATGGAGACACATAAAGAGAGAGAGAGATGGAGACACATAGAGAGAGAGATGGAGAAACATAGAGACATGGAGACACATAGAGAGAGAGAGAGAGATGGAGACACATAGAGAGAGACAGATGGAGAAACATAGAGAGATGGAGAAACAGAGAGAGAGATGGAGAAACATAGAGAGAGAGAGATGGAGACACATAAAGAGAGAGAGATGGAGAAACATAGAGAGAGATGGAGAAACATAGAGAGAGAGAGAGAGAGATGGAGAAACATAGAGAGAGAGGGAGAGAGAGAGATGGAGAAACATAGAGTGAGAGATGGAGAAACATAGAGAGAGAGATGGAGACAGAGAGAGAGAGAGATGGAGACACATAGAGAGAGAGATAGAGAAACATAGAGAAAGAGAGAGAGATGTAGACATCGAGAGAGAGAGAGAGAGAGATGGAGACACATATAGAGAGAGATGGAGAAACATAGAGAGAGATGGAGAAACATAGAGAGAGAGATGGAGACACACATAGAAAGAGAGAGAGAGATGGAGAACCATATATATATATAGAGAGAGAAAGCGAGAGAAAGAGATGGATACACATAGAGAGAGATGGAGAAACATAGAGAGAGATGGAGAAACATAAAGAGAGAGAGATGGAGACAGAGAGAGAGAGATGGAGAAACATAGAGAGAGATGGAGAAGCATAGAGAGAGATGGAGAAACATATAGAGAGAGATGGAGACACACATAGAGAGAGAGAGATGGAGAACCATAGAGAGAGAGAGAGAGATAGATGGAGAAACATAGAGAGAGATGGAGACACATATAGAGAGAGTGAGAGAGAGATGGAGAAACATAGAGAGAGAGATGGAGAAACATAGAGAGAGAGATGGAGAGAGAGATGGAGACACATAGAGAGAGATGGAGAAACAGAGAGAGAGAGAGAGATGGAGAAACATAGAGAGAGATAGAGATGGAGACACATGGAGAGAGATGGAGAAACATAGAGAGAGATGGAGAAACATAGAGAGAGAGAAACATAGAGAGAGAGAGATGGATACAAACATAGAGAGAGAGAGATGGAGAAACAGAGAGAGAGAGATGGAGAAACAGAGAGAGAGAGATGGAGACACATAGAGAGAGATGGAGACACAGAGAGAGATGGAGAAACAGAGAGAGAGATGGAGACACATAGAGAGAGATGGAGACACAGAGAGAGAGATGGAGAAACAGAGAGAGATGGAGACACATAGAGAGAGATGGAGAAACATAGAGAGATAGAGAGATGGAGAAACAGAGAGAGATGGAGAAACATGGAGAGAGAGAGAGAGATGGAGAAACAGAGAGAGCGATATGGAAACATAGAGAGAGATGGAGACACATAGAGAGAGATGGAGAAACAGAGAGAGAGATGGAGAAACAGAGAGAGACAGAGAGGTGGAGAAACATAGAGAGAGAAAGATGGAGAAACATAGAGAGAGAGATTGAGACACATAGAGAGAGAGAGAGATGGAGACAAACAGAGAGAGAGAGATGGAGAAACATAGAGAGACAGATGGAGACAGAGAGAGAGAGAGACGGAGAAACATATAGAGAGATGGAGACACATAGAGAGAGATCGAGACACATAAAGAGAGAGAGAGAGATGGAGACACATAGAGAGATGGAGACACATAGAGAGAGAGAGAGAGAGAGATGGAGACACATAGAGAGAAAGAGATGGAGAAACAGAGAGATGGAGAAATATAGGGAGAGAGAGATGGAGACACATAGAGAGAGATGGAGACGCATAGAGAGAGAGAGAGATGGAGATACGTAGAGAGAGATGAAGATACATAGAGAGAGATAGAGAGAGAGAGGCACATAGAGAGAAAGAGATGGAGAAACAGAGAGATGGAGAAACAGAGAGAGAGAGACATAGAGAGAAAGATGGAGACACATAGAGAGATAGATGGAGACACATAGAGAGAAAGAGATGGAGAAACATAGAGAGAGAGAGATGGAGACACATAGAGAGAGATGGAGACACATAGAGAGAGATGGAGAAACAGAGAGAGAGAGATGGAGAAACATAGAGAGAGAGATGGAGAAACACAGAGAGAGAGATGGAGAAACATAGAGAGATAGATGGAGACACATAGAGAGAGAGAGAGAGAGAGATGGAGAAACATAGAGAGAGGGGGAGAGAGAGATGGAGAAACAGAGAGAGAGATGGAGAAACATAGAGAGAGATGGAAAAACATAGAGAGAGAGATGGAGAAACATAGAGTGAGAGAGAGATGGAGACACATAGAGAGAGAGATGGAGAAACATAGAGAGAGGGAGAGAGAGAGAGATGGAGAAACATAGAGAGAGAGATGGAGAAACATAGAGAGAGAGAGATGGAGCCACATAGAGAGAGATGGAGACACATAGAGAGAGATGGAGACACACAAAGAGAGAGAGATGGAGAAACAGAGAGAGAGACGGAGAAACAAAGAGAAAGAGAGAGAGATGGAGAGAGAGAGAGAGAGACACATAGAGAGAGATAGAGAAACATAGAGAGAGAGATGGAGAAACATAGAGAGAGAGATAGATGGAGAAACAAAGATAGAGAGAGAGATGGAGAAACATAGATAGAGAGAGATGGAGAAACATAGAGAGAGAGAGAGAGAGGAAGAGAGGTGGAGAAACATAGAGAGAGATGTAGAAACAGAGAGAGAGATGGAGAAACATAGAGAGAGAGATGGAGAAACATAGAGAGAGAGATGGAGAAACATAGAGAGAGAGAGAGAGAGAGAGATGGAGAAACATAGAGAGAGAGAGAGAGAGAAAGAGGGAGAGAGAGTATGTGCCTGCCTGATCGTCTGTATGCGTGAATGTGTGCGAGAGTGTGTGTGTGTATGAATCAATGTCTCTGTGCTTGCCTGCCTGTGTCTAAGTATCTGTCTGTGTGTCTTTCTGTCTTTCTATATATCTGTGTGTATGACTGTCTGTGTATATGTCATGCCTTTCTGTCACTCAGTGTGTATATGATGTCTGTCAATGTATATTTATGTGTGCCTATATCTATACGCGTATAAATCTCTTATGCAGGCGTTGATAAATGTGACGAATCTGTAAGCGTGACTGTCTGTCTGCCTGTGTGTAAGAAGTGTGCATGTTTGTGAGTCGCGCGTTTATGTCCTGTTGTTATTCACGTGAACCAAAACATTTACGTTAGGGGAGATAAAAAAACAAACATGGACTCCGTGAATAGCGCCCACTAACCTGTGAACTTTCCCATTACCTCCCCTTGCAGGCTGAGTGGTCAAATCTAGAAATGTGTTTTTATACTTCGTGAACTAGACCGTTGATCTGTCCGGCGAGTCAGTGCGTTTGACAGTTTTTCCCCAGTACACATAACCACAACCTTATACATTTCTCTGCAATTTAGTTTAGGAGAGGGTCGAACGTCAGAAACGTTACAAGAAGCAAGTTTTAATTCATTTCTGCTAGGACAGTAAAATGTGTGTCTTTATTAGGGCAAGGTAGGCAACACTGTTACCTACCATGCACGTCGTAAGAGGCGACTAAGGAGGCTATGGTTCCGTCGCCCTGCTACTGAGTGAGTACGTGGTGTGACACTGTGAGCTGTGAATTTCGCGTGGAATGCTTTAACATCTGTTCGCAGTTTGTAGCGTGAACTGCATGTTCGGAACGATGGCGGCCGGCTGTTGCTGGATTGACTGGTTTGCCTTTTCGGTTCCCGAGTGCATTTTCAGGAGACTCCTGGGAGTCGTGGCTGGAGCTACGGAGTTCGTGCTTTGTGCGGCGCTTTCGCAGGTTGCCCTGTGAAAACAGACAGAGTCATATGGGAAAAACCCGGGTCAATGAAGTCTTTCTGGTTAATGCCGTTTCCATCGACAATGAACTGTATTTATCGTGGAGGACTTTTGTGTTGGCATTCTGGCGGCGGCATTATGCACAGTGTACCTGTGCGGGCTGTTGGCTTGCCGATACTCCTGTCTATTCCATTGTTCACATAGGGCAGTGAGGAGCATTTTGTGTGATATTCACTGGCACAGGAACGGAGCATAATGGGGACGACCCTTTGCCGTGAATTTGGAACCGCGACTAACTAACTAACTATTAGGGCAACCCGTGAATTCAGTTCGCATGATTTTTCAATGACCCCCAAGGTTGCTGTATTACAGTATTACCGTATCGCGGGTGTGAGTTTCATTGAAAGATGATTTATTCATGTCGTCTGTAGTTACTGAAGAGCTGTGATTTCATTTTTTTTTTCGCATATCCTTCACAGGGCATCGCTGTCAACACCAGCATTTTACCGCTGTCGTTGATTTCTTGGCAATATTACGCTTAGTAGTTTGCCACTGTGTTCTGAGCGGCCGGCTCACTTATCCCATAAGTTACCAACGCGGCGAGAACCGCTTCCAATTCTCGCGCGCTGTGTTACCCTACGTGGATAAACGGGATTACGGAGAAAGTCGTTTAACGCCCAGGCCAGGGAGACCGGCGTGATTTCATATAGAATAATGAAATCTGTGATTTATTTTTGTGTCGTGAACTCACGGTTAAATGCAGAGGTTAAATAATATTCATTGCCATGGGATGATTGATCGTCTTAAGAGACCCCCCGTATCTGTCATGGGCTTATATACAATAGATTTTTCTATGCGACTCTCTTTAAATTGATATGTAATAAATGCCTGCTACCATATTAACAACTTGTAAGTCACAACGGTTACGCACCCTTAGTTTCCATTTACCGCCATCCATTATTTGTATGGTCCAAACCTATATTTTGTTTGGCACAGAATCTGTTAAAAGCCAAAGGCGCAGCAAAGTAAAGTAAAGCATGCGGATGTGAATCACAGACCAGTCTGCAATCACTAAAGAAGAAACATGGGGCTGTTTGAACGTGATCAACAGAAAAGTTCATAGTTTTTTTTTTTTTTTTAGTTTAGTCGACGGATCAACATCGCGGCACACGGGTGTAACCCATAAGTACTCCGCTCTACTCCTAACTCAAGCCTGAGTCCTGAGAGTCTCAGTTCAGTGCACGAACTACGTAGCACCGGCGAGGATCCTAAATACTTTGGGTAGATTTTTAACTCGAAATTTTGCCCGGGCAGCACCGTTAGGCTACTCTTTTTTTTCCTTCGATTTCCAACTGCCAAGTGATTTTTTACGAGCGCAACAACACACACAGGCGTCCGATCTTACTACCCAGAGACCAGGAGAAAGTTTGTTACTTCTAGTAGAATATCCTGGACCTCACCAGGATTTGAACCCATGACCTCCAGTACTCTAGGCGGACACCATACCTCGAGACCACTCAGCATCCTAAAGTTCTTAGAATACCTTAGACCAAGAACAACAACGCTGACATTGTATGAGATTTGATCATTAAAGAAAAGGGGTTCATAAGCAGCAGCGTCTCGAAACTGACAGACTATGGCCATATTAAAGGACACAACAGTGTGGAAAGGATAGGATACTCATCTCAGTGGACATTCATCAATGCTGGGTCTTCCGTGCGGTCAGGTCCTATCTTGTCGATGTACCAGTATACTTCGTAAACATCTCTACAGCAGCTGGAACTTTCGCAGTGAGTAAATGCATGTCACGTGTTTCTTAACCGTCATCTCAACTCATCGTATTTGTGGGGGGATTAATGAAAGACATAGGGGATAGTTAGTTAGTTAGTTAGTTAGTCGACAGATCATCCTCATTGCACATCGAACCATTCAGTCCATAAGTGCTCGGATCCCCTCCTCAGCAAATCCCGCAGCGTGTAGCGGCTAACGACACCAGTTCTGTGTTGGTTTATCAATCTTCTTTGGCTTCCTGCATAGTGTTCTTGTTTGGCCACCCCTCTTTTAATTTGCTGCTCTCGCAGTCTGGCCATTGTTGTAGATTCACAGTCATCACTTGGTTCTCGCAAAAGTCTCACTTCACGTAGAGCATTCAGAATGTCAGCCTGGTCCATGGCGCGTCCGCCCTCCACAGTAGCCTCACCTGCGAGCTTGTCAGCCCGCTCATTTCCTTGTACTCCCGCATGCCCTGGCACGAAGATGAAACTAATCTTTGCCAGCCGAAACCTCTCCAGAGACAGCAACCATTCTCTTCGGATCCACCCCACCTCTATCCTCTTGATCATGTTCATTGAGTCGCTAAGGAACATGCCCTAGTGAATGTCTGTGTCTCGAACCATGTTATTGCTTTACTTATTGCCAAGACTTCCATAGTCAGGCTACTTGTGGTCTCAGTGAAAGCACCAGAGTCCTCCTTCACAATTCTCCCTCCAGCCCGAGCCGTAACGGCCCATGAGCTTCTCACATGTCGGACGACCGACCCACTTGTGTAGATGACAGCATCACCGTCTAGCGAATTCTCTAAAATCAACGCTTGTACTTCAGCCTCCACAGCAGCCGGATTTTCTTGTCTGCATTTTCTATCTAGTTGGATGCAAACTGAAAAGGATGTGCAGAAATCTGTTGGCACTTGTAACCACTCCTCACTAGGTTCTAAGTCCTCAAGTAAACACACCTGTTGAAGAATGTCTTCAGCTTGACCCATCCGCGCCCTTCTCTTTTTAACCTGTTGCCCTTCACCTTCATAATTTCACTATGCAGTGGATGTTGTGTGTTTGCGTTAACTCTGAGGTAGGCGCGTGCTCTGCAAACTTATATTCTCTCTTCAATGGTTGGAAAATCAAAAAGGTAGCGCACCGCCCTGCATGCTGTATCTCTTGTACATCCAAGAATAATGGAGAGGGCATAGGGGATGAGAGAGATAGGGGATGACAGCCCTAATTCTAACAGCCAACTGTATAAGAAACTCGAAATGGCTCATTAAGACTTTCCAGGGGTATAGACAAATTATAAAGTGACGATTCCTAATAGAGGCGAATAGAACACTGAAAATTTACCAAACCTTCGAGAGGATAGCACTCACTCGTTGTAAACCGAGGATTCGGTGATTATCCAGCCCGCACTCAGCTCCATAATAATGTTGTCCCTGGACTAATGTTATCAAGGAGGACACGCATGAAAAAACTCAAACACCAAATACCAAGTAAATAAGCAACTCTAAAATACAACAAAATAACATTCTATTGGGATAACCTGGGTAAAGGGGAACGATTTTGCATGTTCAGGTAACATGGCGTAATGATACTCAACAATAATAAAAAGGACAACAACATTTTCATAAAAAAGATATGTCAATAATATCTAACTAATTAACTAACTAGCCGGTCTCTCTGACCAAGGGGTTACACCACTTTCTCCGTAATCCCGTTTATCACGCAGTCTCGTAGCGGGCGAGAACTGGGAGCGGTTTGTCCCCCGCTGGTGACTTGCGGGATAACTGAGCCGGCCGCTCAGAAAGCAATGGCAAACTACTGAGCGTAATCTTGCCAAGAAATCAACAGACAGCTGAAAGATGCTGCTGTTGACAGCGATGTCCTGTAAAAGGATATGCGAATTAAAAAAAAATTAACTAACTGTTCAGATGTTGTCTTGAAGAAGGAATGAAATTAACACCTTTCTAGCTCCATTGTTGAACTACACAGTTACGTATTCATTGTTTCAAATACCCACATACATGCCCACTGTTTCACTGCACATGCAAATGTCCATTGTTTCAGTGCACATATCTATGTCCATTGTTCAATGCAGATATAAATGTCCATTATTTCACTACATGAGATTGCTAATGTTCATTGTTCAATAGGAATCACAAATGGAGTTACTGGGTTCAGAATCTCGCTGGCGTTGGCACGGGGAAAACATGAAGTAATACCAAAAGAGGCCTAGAGGCGTTTGTCATGCTTGGGTTGATGTTTGGGCAATGGAGAGGCCAGTGATGGTTAATGGTGAATCTCTCTTCCTGGATGGGAAAGGCATTTTCCTCCTCCTGCCTTGAGGACTATGACCCTCCTGTTGTTATGTATCATCATTTATGAAAATGCCCCATCTATATCCAAACAAAGATATTTTCAGCCCGATGAGGAAACCACGGTGCCCTGTAGACAAAATGTGCCAAACACTATAATCATACTCACAGAAACCAGTGAAAAAGAAAAGGCAACAATCACCAGACAATAACAACAACAAAGAAAAGAGAGAGAGAGAGAGAGAGAGAGAGAGAGAGAGAGAGAGAGAGAGAGAGAGAGAGAGAGAGAGAAGGTGAAGGGATGATTTCACAAAGGCAGGTCAGTCCGACCCGGCCCTGTTGGGTCTCATCTCTCTAACATTTGATGCAGTCCCTTTTCCCTTATCTTGACATGATATGTCTTCTCCCACTCCTGCCTTATAGAGAAGAATCATTCTCGTTCTTTCCAGGTTCTATCGCCGAGAATACCTTGTGGACATCAGCAAGGCGATGCCATTTCTTCGTTGTGGCAGTGCTCCTCTTTCCCTTATACAGGTATAAATAACCTCCCATTACATCCATATAAAATCATCATTAATTCTCCCTATATGAACACACATATAAAGAAACACAGTCTCCTCTGAATATAGAGACAAAGAAAGTAAAGAGATCTTCAGAAAAGTGTCATCTATAAAAACTAAAGGTGATATTATAGAATAGCCGCATGATAGTTCCTGGGGAAACATAACTACACATGGGAACTGTTTGATAGAAAAAGTGAAGTTTATCCCTCATATATCGTATGAACAGAACCAGAATAAAGTTCATTCACTATCTCCTTAAGTCGAATAACTAATTACCTATTCTCTTCCTAGGATTGCCCTATAACTTCGTAAAGAAACTCTACTTTAACTTCAGATGTACTAGTTCCTAAGTTAACTATGGTTTAAGCTTACCAAAAGACATCATGAACTTTAACGGAAACACAACACCACAACAACAGCAGCCTATTGGCCAATATGTCCTGCTTCGTTAGTTCATCTCTAGTGACTGCACCTCAACGTACAACTTCTGGCGGTATCTGCTGAGTTCCCCTTATTAACATAGATTATGTTAATGAAAGTATTCGTGCCTCTTCCAATGGTAGGCCCCCTTTTTCGCGCTAGCCTGAGGTCACTCTGCGTGGGCGCTTTTGATATTCTTGGAATTGTGGAACAAGGTAGCTAAGCTGAAACAAGGGAAATCATTTTCCCGGTTGTGCCTCTTTTCTCTTGCCAAGCGGTGGTTCTTCATGACAACGATCTTGACAAACATTCTTTGGGATGGGCCCACTCCGCCATCCTGCCCGTGATCAAACGCCAGATGTTCCTCTACTCTTAGCCGGTCTACCATTCCAGACGTTGACAATTTTACACAATGTGAAGGGAAGAAGTGGACGAATGTTAAAGGTAAAAAACACAGATGTTTCTGTCTGGGGGTACCCTTGAACATTGAAGTATTTGTCTCTCTGTATCTTTGCTGTGTTTTGGGATTATCAGGGCGGAACAAAAAAATGTTACAGTATTCCTTCTTTACCTTGCAGTGTCGAGGCGACGGGAGAGTGCCTGTGTATGGGTTTCATATATCGAGATTTCCAATAAGTTATTCCATCTGTTCATCGTTTACATGGTCACCCTATTGTGGTTCCATTTGGTCTGTACATCATTGCTTGTTGCGTAGGTCAGCATGACCAAATGGATAAGAACGCGTGTTCTTAAACATCCGGTGTGCTGATGCCGAGGTAAGAGGTTAAACCCCTATACCAGACAGTTGGACTAAAATGGCTAACCTATCTTCCTTGACTTGGGGATGTAAATTACAAGTACCTCTGAAGCCGGAGTGATTTCGTCTGATGGCGAGGGACACTGTTAATTGGGAAAGCTTATCCACATTCAAAATTCATTTCATCATTACTAAAACAACTTCTCAACATCCCATCAAATGTCACAGGTATTCAAGAAGCCGACACAGATGCCACCGAAGAACTAGAACCAGACATACTGAAAGAAGAAATTATGTAAGCCGTCAGATTAGCCCTATTGAACAAATCACTAGGGCAAGATGAAATACCAAATTAACTAAATAAAGCAGCAAGAGAAGTAGGAGCAGCATGGCTACATAGACTATTCAACAATTTTTAGATAGAACAACAGACCCCACGAGACTGGGGAAACGCCATAATTATCCCAATTTGGGAAAATACAGGCAGCAAAATAAACTGCACACAGTACAGAGGCATTTCACTGTTGAGTCATACTGGGAAAATATTTTGCGAAATTCTTGAGAAAAGATTACGAACTACTCTAGAACCCCAGCTAAGCGAAACACAACTTGGGTTTAGGAAAAACAAAGGATGCACAAGTGCCATTTTTGCTCTTAGGCAACTCACAGAAAAATCAATCGAATTCAATGAAACACTCTACTTAGCCTTTGTTGACCAAGAAAAGGCATTTAATAGAGTAGAAACAAGCTGTGGGAAATCCTTAAACAATATGGAGTGAGTACACATCTAACAAACCTATGTAGAAGCTTATACAACAACAGTGAATGCAAAGTGAGAGCAACTGGAGGACACTCAGAACCCTTCACCATAAGATCTGGAGTACGACATGGTTGTGTCCTGTCCCCGCTCTTGTTCATAACATACATAGACAACATATGTAAAGAAACCAGCCAAACAGAGACCACAAGAACACCGCATGACGAAAACACAGAAGAAGAACCATCTGTGTATCTAACCATTAGAGAACTCCTGTTTGCGGACGATCAAACTCTAATAGCAAAATCAGAAGCTGAATTACACGACCACATGAGTAGTCCAAGTTAAATATGTAGGGAACATAACATGAAAATTAGCGCAAGTAAAACAGAGGTAATGACTGTAACTAAAGAAGAAAAAGCAACGACTATTCACCTAAACGAACATCCCTTGAAGCAAGTAAAGAGTTTCAAGTACATATGAAGTATAATATCATCTATCACGAAGTTCTTAATGATAAGTGCGTGATATGGTCGTTGACTAGGTAACGATGCTCTTGGTGTGTCAATTGAGCTATCTAACTGTCTCACAATGCAACTCACCCCAGTAATACATATCCATCAGTCATTAAACAAGATTGAGTTGGCGCACATAATCCTTTAATACATAAAGAACACGGACAAACGGAACATCCTTATATATCCAGACACAATATAATCCATAGAATATAAATATCCTCCTCACAATTTAACACGTACACATCACTGTCTTCTCACGGCCTGCTTCATCTCAAATCCATAAGACAGGTAATCCAGCTCCTATCCACAGCTGGACCTCACACAATACACCCACACACATGGGTCTAGTCTCCACTAACTATAAACCCACTCTGGGTTCAGGCCTCCATTAACTATCCAACCCCCACTGGGTTTCCAATTCACCACTGGGAGAACAACACAACAAAAGATCTGACCGCAGTCAGTCTAAACTCCCACGTGTTAGCCCACCGATGCGCTCGGCGCTAAAACATCAACTGCCCCGAAGTCCCTTGACTTCACATGAACCGAACCTCAGTCGGTCTCAGCTTCCACTGCCCAGTCAAAGTTCTCCACTGTCTTTTAACCCTGCTGTGTAGCCCCTCCCTGGGCTCCCAACAACATTACACCCCAGCCTAAAACTGTCTTTCTCCCCATCCACCCTGGGGTCTTCACTCACCCTCACCATTATTTCTCATGGTTAGTTGTTTTTCTCGTAGTCTTGCTACAAAGGTCACTCATCTCAATGTCAATGACCCAGGCATATGTCATTATCCCCCACCCCCCCACCCCTTAAAAGAAAACATCGTTTTCAAATGTTGGGAGACTAATACTTATCAAATATGTGACCCAGACATATTGCCTGGCTAGTAGTAAGTATAAATCCAACTTACTCTAGCTACCACACTAAATAATACATCAAATGCTCATAGTACACACCCCTATTCCCCACACATCAATACAACCAATTTTCTATCTTGTGTACCAATGCATGAACTAATACATCACATAATAATAATACATCATAGGAAACATCATATCTGTGTATCTGCAGGTCTATTAACATCCTCTAATACAGAAAGAACACGGACAAACGGAACATCCTTATATATCCATACACAATATAATCCATAGAATATAAACATCCTCCTCACAATTTAACACGTATACATCACTGTCTTCTCACGGCCTGCTTCATCTCAAATCCATAAGACAGGTAATCCAGCTCCTATCCACAGCTGGACCTCACACAATACACCCACACACATGGGTCTAGTCTCCACTAACTATAAACCCACTCTGGGTCCAGGCCTCTATTAACTATCCAACCCCCACTGGGTTTCAAGCCTGTATTCACCACTGGGAGAACAACACAACAAAAGATCTGACCGCAGTCAGTCTAAACTCCCACGTGTTAGCCCACCGATCCGCTCGGCGCTAAAACATCAACTGCCCTGAAGTCCTTTGACTTCACATAAACCGAACCTCAGTCGGTCTCAGCTTCCACTGCCCAGTCAAAGTTCTCCACTGTCTTTTAACCCTGCTGTGTAGCCCCTCCCTGGGCTCCCAACAACATTACACCCCAGCCTAAAACTGTCTTTCTCCCCATCCACCCTGGGGTCTTCACTCACCCTCACCATTATTTCTCATGGTTAGTTGTTTTTCTCGTAGTCTTGCTACAAAGGTCACTCATCTCAATGTCAATGACCCAGGCATATGTCATCATCAAATGGCAGATCAGAAGACGAGATCGAAAATAGATGCAATAAGGCAAATCAACTCATTGGACAAATGGCACCAATACTAAAGAACAAACATGTATCAATAACTACTAAGAAAGCACTTTACAACACAATCTTCCTGCCAACTCTATGTTATCAATGCCAAACCTGGACAATGACAGAAAAAGAGAACCAAAAAAAAAAAAAAAAATCACAACAACAGAACTGCGATTCCCGAGAAGAATAGGCTACTCAATGTGTCAAGAAGAGATAAGATCAGAAATGAAGAAATTAGGACTAAAGTGGGGGTTATAGCTGCACTAGATTTTATTAGAAGGCAGCAAGTCGAATGGTTTGGCCATGCAATTAGGTTACTAACTAACAGTATACCACAACAAGCAATGATGTATAGACCAGATGGAAACAGAGGAAGAGGCCGACCACGTAAACGTTGGACGGATGGAATAGCAGACTCCATGGGAATGTCGATACATGAAGCCCATGTTTCAAAGTGTGTTTGTTTGTGTGTATCCTTATCTGCCTGCTTGTTTATGTGTGTTTCTTTGTCTGCCTGTTTGTGTGTGTGTGTTTCTTTGTCTGCCTGTTTATTTGTGAGTGTGTGTTTCTTTACCTGCATGTGTGTGTGTGTGTTTGTGTGTGTGTTTCTTTTTCTCTGTTTATGTGTGTGTTTCTTTGTCTCCGTTTATGTGTGTCTTTCTTTGTCTGCCTCTGTGTGTGCGTGTTTCTTTATCTGCCGGTTTGTGTGTTTGTTTCTTTGTCTGCCTGTTTGTTTGTGTGATGTTTCTTTGTCTGCCTGCTTGTGTGTGTTTCTTTGTCTGCCTGTTAGTTTGTGTGCGTGTATGTTTCTTTGTCTGCCTGTTTGTGTGTGTGTTTCTTTGTCTGCCTATTTGTTTGTATTGTGTTTCTTTGTCTGCCTGTTTGTGTGTTTCTTTGTCTGCCTATTTGTGTGTGTTTCTTTATCTTTTTGTTTGTTTGTATGTTTCTTTTACTGCCACTGTGTGTGTGTGTGTGTGTGTGTGTGTGTGTGTGTGTGTGTGTGTTTCATTTACTGCTTCTGTGTGTGTGTGTGTGTGTTTCTTTGTCTGCCTATTTGTGTGTGTCTTTCTGTCTGCTTGTGTATCTGCTTTTCTTTCTGTCTGTTTGTATCTACTTGTCTTTGTCTGCCTGTGTGTGTCTTTCCTTCTGCCTGTTTATGTATATTTTTCTGCCTGTTTATTTGTCTACTTGTCCTTGTCTGCCTGTTTGTGTGTGTCTTTGTCTGCTTGTTTATGTCTTTTTCTGCCTGTTTATGTGTTTGTCTACCTATTTATATATCTACCTGTCTGTGTTTGCCTGTTTGTCTTTCTGTTTGCCTCTTTGAGTGTGTTTGTCTGCCTGTTTACACATATTTGTCGACCTGTTTATGTATCTGCTTGTCTTTGTCTGCCTGTTTGTGTGTGTCGTTGTCTGCCTGTTTGTGTGTGTCTTTGTCTGCCTGTTTATGTATCTGCTTGGCTTTTTCTGCCTGTGTGTCTTTGTCTGCCCGTTTATGTATGTTTGTCTGTCTGTTTATGTATCTGCTTGTCTTAGCGCGCCTATTTGTGTGTGTCTTTGCCTGCCTCTTTATGTCTTTATCTGCCTGTTTATGTGTGTGTCTGTCTGTTTATGTATCAATTTGCCTTTGTCTGCCTGTTTGTATGTGTCTTTGTTTGTCTTTTTATGCATGTTTGTCTGCCTGTTTATGTATCCGCTTGTCTTTGTCCGAGTGTTTGTGTCTTTGTCTACGTGTTTATGTGTTTTTTCTGCCTGTTTATGTATCTACTTGCCTTTGTCTGCCTGTTTGTGTGTGTCTTTGCCTGCCTGTTTATGCATGTTTGTCTGCCTGTTTATGTATCTGCTTGTCTTTGTCTGCCTGTATGTGTATGTCGTTGCATGATTGTTTGTGTCTTTGTCTCCGTAATTGTGTGTTTGTCTGCCTGTTTTTGTATCTACTTGCCTTTGTGTGTCTGTTTATCTTTCTGTCTGCCTATGTGTGTGTCTTTATCTGCCTGTTTGTATGCGTCTTTCTCTGCCGGTCTTTATGTATTTTTGTCTGCCTGTTTGTGTGTATACGATGTCTGTAAATGTGGCTTTCTATCATTCTGTACATAATTACGTGCTGGTAAAGTTGAAATTACGTGCTGGTAAAGTTGAAATTACGTGCTGGTAAAGTTGAAATTACGTGCTGATAAAGTTGAAATTACGTGCTGATAAAGTTTGGAATGACGTGTTGATAACGTTAGGATTACTTGATAGTAAAGTTGGAATTACGTGCTGGTAAATTGGAATTAAAAAATGTTTGCATATCCTTTACAGGACATTTCTGTCAACATCAGCATCTTTCAGCTGATTGTTGATTTCTTGGCAAGATTACGCTCAGTAGTTTAAAATTCCTTTCCTCAGCGGCCGGCTCACATACCCCGTAAGTTACCGACGCGATTCGAACTACTGCTGATTCTCACCGTCATCACGTTACTTACGAGAGTATACGCGGTTACGGAGAAAAGTCGCTAACCTCTAGGACAGAAAGCAAATTTGAATTACGTGCTGGTAAATTTGGAATGACGAGCTGGTAAAGTAGGAATGGCGTGCTGGTAAAGTTGGAATGACGTGCTGGTAAAGTTGGAATGGCGTGCTGGTAAAGTTGGAATGACGTGCTGGTAAATTTGGAATGACGAGCTGATAAAGTAGGAATGGCGTGCTGGTAAAGTTGGAATGACGAGCTGGTAAAGTAGGAATGGCGTGCTGGTAAAGTTGGAATGACGAGCTGGTAAAGTAGGAATGGCGTGCTGGTAAAGTTGGAATGACGAGCTGGTAAAGTTGGAATGGCGTGCTGGTAAAGTTGGAATGGTGTGCTGGTAAAGTTGGAATGACGAGCTGGTAAAGTTGGAATGACGAGCTGGTAAAGTAGGAATGACGAGCTGGTAAAGTTGGAATGACGTGCTGGTAAAGTAGGAATGACGAGCTGGTAAAGTAGGAATGGCGTGCTGGTAAAGTTGGAATGGCGAGCTGGTAAAGTTGGAATGGCGTGCTGGTAAAGTAGGAATGACGAGCTGGTAAAGTTGGAATGACGTGCTGGTAAAGTTGGAATTACTCGTACGTGCTGGTAAAGTTGGAATGACGTGCTGGTAAAGTAGGAATGGCGTGCTGGTAAAGTTGGAGTGACGAGCTGGTAAAGTTGGAATGGCGTGCTGGTAAAGTTGGAATGACGTGTTGGTAAAGTTGGAATGACGAGCTGGTAAAGTAGGAATGACGTGCTGGTAAAGTTGGAATGGCGTGCTGGTAAAGTTGGAATGACGAGCTGGTAAAGTAGGAATGACGTGCTGGTAAAGTTGGAATGACGAGCTGGTAAAGTAGGAATGACGTGCTGGTAAAGTTGGAATGGCGTGCTGGTAAAGTTGGGATGACGTGCTGGTAAAGTTGGAATGGCGTGCTGGTAAAGTAGGAATGGCGTGCTGGTAAAGTTGGAATGACGAGCTGGTAAAGTTGGAATGGCGTGCTGGTAAAGTTGGAATGGCGTGCTGGTAAAGTTGGAATGACGTGCTGGTAAAGTTGGAATGGCGTGCTGGTAAAGTTGGAATGACGTGCTGGTAAAGTTGGAATGACGAGCTGGTAAAGTTGGAATGACGTGCTCGTAAAGTTGGAATTACTCGTACGTGCTGGTAAAGTTGGAATGACGAGCTGGTAAAGTAGGAATGGCGTGCCGGTAAAGTTGGAATTTGCTGGTAAATTGGAATTACATGCTGGTAATGTTGACCAGTTCCACTTTCCGCGACTTACTCTTGTATGCGCGGGAAGAAGTGGTTAGGTCGCCGGTCTCGCGCTCCGAAGGTTGTGGGTTCGAGTTTGGGCCGCGTCGTTCGGTTCACTAGTGCAGTTTTCTCGGAGACTACTGGGGGTTTGTCACAAAAATAAAACCCTACGTTTAACCAGTTGATTACTATAGAGACTTTCTGATTAACCGGCCTATCTGCAAAGCCAAAACTATTTTAACTAACAGAAAAAACAAATTGGATGTCAAAATCCCCAGGACGGTCAAAAATTACAGCTGCACGTGTTTACATCTGGTCGACAACATGGGAACATTTGGAAGTGAGTGAGATGAGTCCATACATCGCTTTGACAGTTCATAAACAGGTTGGATTGAGAGCGGAAGTACTCAGCTCGGAAGAAAACAGTCCGTCTGTCAATTAGAGTTTCCGGACATCAAGAAGATTGGCGGTTTGTTGTGGGAACCCGTTGTTGGGAGCACACAGGAACTCGCTAGCTTGTTGTGGGAGTCAAAACAAGTGATGACAACTCTGACATTGATTGAGCCAGGGAGGATAGATTCTTGACAATGGATGATGTGCCCAAATAACACCTGTGTGGACAGGAAGAATACCGTCACGTGACCAATTTTAGGTTTTGCCATAAACCATGATTGGGAGAAACAGTGTTGACCAAAACCGTGGATTATGATGGACGTGTTTGTGGGAGATCTCTACAGTGTTAGATTAAGTTAATATTAACTAGCATGTGTCGTTATGGCAAAGTGTAGCAGCCATCCCGGAATGAGGCGGTTTTGCATAAGGTAGTCAATATAGTCTATTTAGGCCTAATTAATATAGGCAGTAGTCTTGTTAAAACTAGAGTGTGATGATTAGCACTGTTAGTTGAGAACTAGTTAGAGTAGTGAAGTGATAATTGGCTCTACTAGGATGAATAGGATAGAGGGGTGATAATTGGAGAGATTTTAGATGGGGAAAGTGTCCAATGGGGGGATCTTTCAATGGTTTGCCCACTGAAGTTGTGCACTCTGTTTATGGGTCTTTCCTTGTCATCGCCTGATTCGGACGTAGGTGAGGAGCTAATATGCTCTATGACAGAGTTAAGTTAGCTATAAAATAACTGAGCAAGGCAATAAACTTACACTCAGCCGGTAGGATCAGTGACTAGTACTATCACAAGATGTGTTGTTTCTCTCACAGGTTCCATACCAGTTACGAGGAAGTTCAACACTGGGTTTGATGAAGTGCAACATCAATTAGACATAACACCAGTTGGACACAAAAATGTTTCTTACAAAAAAGGAATAACGTCCGAGAAGAAAGATGGTTCACCTAAGATGGGTGATGATTGTTAATGCATCACACAGCATAAGAACATTGGTACCTAAACAAGAACATTAAAATATAATAGTCACATGGTGTGATATATTACAGTGAAATAGTTCAAAAGACATGATACCTGAACCTAGATAGACACTAGTTAGGTTCAAGTATATTAACAATAACAGTGATACCTAAATACTCACTACAAAGGATTTGTGCATTCTTTAAGAACGATAGGAAGTTATGTGCATTGGGCAACCGGTCCATGATCAGCTGTAATTTACAAACAGTATCTATTTCGGATGATCAGGAAGATGGATTACCAGGTAGCTACAGATGACAGTCGGTGTCCGGCAGGAGAGATACAGTACCGGGTGAGGTGGACTTGTTCTGACTTAACGTGCTGTGGTGTGTCCTTGCAAGGATGAACTGACTATGCTATTATCTGAGAGTCCGATCCTACACACATTATAGAACACATCACACATTTTCTTCGCATACACGTCTCATATACGTTACACTTTTCGTTTAATAAATAAATCTGTAGTAATTTTTAGAAGCAAGAGTTGTTGAATATGTTGTGTTGGGGGAGTATGAGAGGGGGCATAGTACGACAGTGAGAGAGTGATAGTAAAAGGTGTCCATGGGCTGATGGAGTGTGTTGGACGGAAGCTGGTGGATTCTCCTAGATATTGATAGGGAAGAAAAATTATAATGTGGGTGTTGACTCTCCTCACTCCAGGGACGACACTTTAAAGGAAGTCACGACAGGGTTGTCGCTGGAGCTACGGAGTTCGTGCTTTGTGCGATGCTTTCGACAGGCCACCCTGCTGAAAGAGACCGAGCCATGGGGGATAAAACCTGGGGTATTGAAGTAGATTCTCTTACTTTTTAAATCCTTGTGTGTGCCTATAATGGTATAAGTTTTCACGCCATGAGGCATGTTGGGTATATGATGCTAGCCATTGTTAGACCGATCGTCGCTTGCTAAGTGATGTGGTTGTCCTACCAGCTGCCTTTACTTCACAGTGAATTTCAAGGTATAGGATACATTTTTAATGACTGTGCAGTATTTGAAAATATTGCGGTTCCAAGTTTTGTATTTACCCTCTATACAGTTCATGCAACATAATAGGTAAATATAAAAGTTGGAACCGCAATATTTTCAAAAAACTGCACAGTCATTAAAAGTGCACCCTGCACTTAGTTAAGGCTGTGGCATGCTGGCAGCTCAGATCAATTTGTAAATATCTGTCACATGATTACCGGGCCAACAAGCAAGTGGGCTAAGCACTACGTTACCGCGGCTTCCTATTTCATCTAAAATGGTTATCATGTCAGACGCCTTTACTTCCCAGGGAATTTCCCGGTACTCATATTAGGCTGGGTTCAGCTGGGAACCTGTCAATTAAACAAAATGGTCTCCACGGGGATTGGAACACATAACCATAGCTCTGCCGCGGCTCCCCAAGTCATGTAAACTGTAATTTTCTGAGTGCAAATCTTTTGCGAAGAAACAGTTCTTTTCGCGAGTAACTAAAATGAATGTGGGCGGGCCTACAGGTCTACGTTTTGTTTTCATTTATATAGGGTGTAGTTTTAATGAATATGCAGTGTTTGAGAATATTGCCTGTTTTTGTATTGACCCACTGTAAAGTTCATGTAACATAATAGGTAAATACAAAACTTGGACCGGCAATATTTTCAAACACTGCACAGTCATTAAACATACACCCTGCATCTGCTTCTGCCGACGCTGTGACAAAGGGGCTACGAACGCAATTCGTTCTTCCGCAAAGGGCGTTCGAATTATAGCGGCGGTAGCTTTGAACTGGGCCGCCTTTTCATACAATGGTATGAGTATCGGTCGTTCAGAAAGTGGCAAACTAATAATCTTAACTTGTCTAGAAATTATAAACAGCCCCCCCCCCCTCCCCCAAAAAATGCTGAGGTTAACTGCGACGTTCTGTAAAAGGACATGCAATTAACTTTACTTTAATCACGAGAAGACAAAAACTGGAACATGTTGTGACAGCCGGAAAGATTTGTGTAAAGAGAGATAGAGGAAGACAGCGAGAGAAAATTTGACTTCCATCATGGCACGGAAGGAAGTAAACACATGAACTGATCGATGCCGTCGAAGATTGCAATTTGTGGAGAAGCATGATCGCCCACACCAGCCGACAAGGCACTTTATGACAGCTCTGCAATCTCAAAATGGCTCAAATATTTTACATCTCAGGGAATTGTCTGTGAAGAGAATGCGACGAAGACAGGAACTCACCATTTCATCGCTTATGTATAGACGTAGATGGTAACAATACCAATATAGTCCAGATTATTTGGGCACATGAGGAGACATATACAGGAAAACTCAGCGACAGCATGCAAAGTTGATGGGAAAACTTAGCGACAACTGGCAAAGTTGATGGGAACAGACAAAGGGGAAAGCAGATAAGTAGATATCTGTATAGCTTGGCTTCACCCCCCCCCCCCCACACACACACACACACATACGCTCGTTGTGAACCCAAGCCTTGTCTATGCACGCTACTTTTAGTGCACTGAAGTGTGGATTAACCTTCCCTATTACCAGTGTCCCTCGCCATCAGGCGAACCCACTCCGGCTTAAGAAGTACTTGTAATTTACGTCCCCAAATCAAGGACGGAAAGCTACATTTAGTTCAGCTGACCAGTGTAAGGGTTGAACTCCCAACCTCAGCATCAGTACACAGGAAATTTAAGAATGATGATTGTGTGAGACGGTGAACCTTGACCGGCCACGCTTATCGGCTTGGCACATGATGACGAATGTTACTTTAAGTTTCTTTCGGAAATTTCATAGTTTACACAAAAAGCCACGCCATCCTTCATGGCCGCTTCCTGATAATGGTTAGACGGAACAAATCTGGGGTGAAGGCAATTTTTTATCAGCACCGGAAAAGTTACGCGAATCGGACAAGCACAGGGAATCAATAAATAATTTGTCTTATCTACTGGACCCGACCTGACCCCGGGGGAAAGCTCTGGAATATTTGTTCCATGAGAGCTTTCTTTGGCGGACAAAATGCGATCTTAAACTCACTCAAACTGGGGAGGGGGAGGGATGGCGAGTAAATTAATGTTCCATTTACTTATATATCATCTCATCTTCATCCACTTTTGCCGTCAAGCGCCGTGAGAAGGAATAGTTGACGTTCCAGCACCCGATGGGTGGAACTGGATGATTGTACGATGTCTTTGATGTCGTCAATTCACTTTCTTCTCCGATATATATATATATATATATATATACACACACACACACACACACACACACACACACACACACACACACACACACACACACACACACACTAGCTGACCCGCCCCGGCTTCGCCCAACTCCTGGCGGGGAGCGTCTCATTTAATTAATATTCGGCCCCTGCACCCGTTCTCAAAGAAGACGACCTGGCCCGACTTCGCCCAGCCCCTGGCGGGGAGCATCTAATTTAATTCATATTCGGTCCCTGCTCCAGTTCCCAAAAAAGACGACCGTCCCGACTTCGCCCAGCACCTGGCGGGGAGCGTCTCATTTATTTCATATTCGGCTCCTGCCCCCGTTCCCAAAAAAAAGACGACCCGGCCCGGCTTCGCCCAGTTCCTGGTGGGGAGCGTCTCATTTAATTCATATTAGTAGTCATATAAGCTCACGTTCCGTTCCCGGAAATATGGCGAACAGATTGGAAGAGAACAATCTTCATCCCAATAACTAAATAGGGCAATCTGAAACTACTGAAAGTAAACTTACCAAGATATCATGAAAACCCAATACATGCTGGGATGACTGTATAGATGTCGAAGAAAAATAAAAAGATGAGTTAGAAAATTTTCACGTATTTAAAATAGATGCATTATTTTTATGAAAACTTTAAAAATGCTTTAAAGAGTTTAGTATTATATATTATAACGCATATGCCTGTAAATAACTGTAGACAAACATTTTATAAAGCTTTGATAACAATGCAACAATTATATATAAAATATATAGCAATGCTACTAAATGTTATGTCCCTTGATATAACTTTTCTTAAGTTAAGTCCCCTCGCTATATAAATTATAATGTAAATTACAAAATTAAATTTTATTACGTAAATTTCTGTTTGTAAACTAACAAACTATGACAGTTGGCTGCACGGGAATGATAAGAACACGTGTAGAAAATTTCATCTCAATCGGATGGACCGTTATCGAACGCATAAATAACATACATACATAGATACAGACATGCATTATATATATATATATATATATATATATATATATATATATATATATATATATATATATATATATATATATATATATATATATATCATTCATTGGCACCTTGCCGTCTTTCTTGATAGACGATAGTTTGTGCTTTAAAAAGGCATAATAACTTTTACCTATGGCGGTAGCGAATGTGACTGATAAGACCAATTCGCGCTGTAAATGTCCGTTCACAGTGGGTGCATGTGAACATGTGGTCATTTCCACCATCATGCACCATCTTACGTCTCACACGCTCGCTGTGTGACTTATCTGCAATAATTTTCTCCTTTGTCTTTATTCCATTTCTGATCTTTGCCCTCCTTGCAACACGTTCAGCGGCGACTTGCTCCCACTGTGCATTATCAATGCCTGTATCAATCATGTCCCGCTTACACACATCTTTGTATCGTAGTAGAGGCCGACCCTGAGATCTCTTACCCATCTGTAATTCACCAAAAAAGATGTCCTTTGGTATTCTACCATCATCCATCCTCCTAACGTGTCCTATCCATCTAAGTCTACGAAGACTGAACATGGAATAAACCGTCACACAACCTGATTGTTCCAATACTTCAGTATTTGTGATTTTGTCTTGCCACTTAATACCAAGTATTCTTCGTAGTCACCGCATATGAAAGCTGTTTAAACGTTTCTCTTGGTGTGAATAAGTTGTCCAGGTTTCACTGCCATAAAGAAGAGTACTAAGGACACAGGCTTGATAGACAAGGGCTTTTGTTTTGGCAGTAAGCTTCCTGTTCTCCCAGACTCTTTTTGTTAACCTGTTCGTTGTTGTTGCTGCCTTGCCAATCCGGATGTTGATTTCCTGATCTAGGGATAATTTGCTATTTACCACTGATCCTAGATATGTAAAATGGTCTACTATCTCTAGTTCGGCGTCGTCAATAAAGATTGATGGTACCCCATGTGCACCTTGTGACATAATCTGTGTCTTCTTTTTGCTAATTGTTAAACCAAATTCAGAACAAGCATTGAAAAATGCAGATAGTAGACATTGCAATTCTTCCTCAGAGTGGGTCGTAACTGCAGCATCATCTGCAAAAAGCAACTCTCTGATCAGTACCCTCCTAATTTTGGTCTTGGCCTTCAATCTCTGAGCATTGTAGAGGCCGCCATCTGAGCGTGAGTGAATGTATATACCACCATCCTGATCACGAAAGGCATATTTCAGTAGAAGTGAAAAGTATATTCCAAAGAGGGTGGGAGCTAGTACACAACCTTGCTTAACTCCACTCTTGATTTCAAACTCTTCAGAAGTTGCACCATCAAACTTGATTATACCCTTCATGCCTGTGTGGAACGATTCCATAATAGACAGTTGAGTTGGTGGGCAGCCAATCTTCTTTAGTGTCTTGAACAAACCCTCACGACTGAGCAAATCAAATGCCTTTGTGAGGTCGATGAAGGCAATACACAGTGGTTGATTCTGTTCACGGCATTTTTCTTGCACTTGTCGCAATGAAAATATCATATCAATGGTATATATATAAAAGGGCGAGCCAATAAGTAAGTCACACAGTTCTGTGGGATGGCAGGTAAATGTAGTTGGTGTTTTCTGCAGATGTTATTAGGTAACAGCAGCATCAAACTTTATATTCCCGTTCGTCAGGTGCCGCTAGATGTCTCGTGCGCATGCGAAGCGCATAAAGAAAATGACGACTGTACTTACGGAGTGTACAACCAAAGCGCAACGTGCTGTTGTGCGTTTTTGTTTGGCAAAAGGACTTCCTGCAAAGAGCATTCATATGGAAATGCTTCTTGTTTATGCTGAAAAATGTTTGTCCCATAAAGCGGTGCATAGCTGAGTAGAAAAATTTTCTCAAGGACGCTCTAAAATTGTTGATGAAATCCGATCTGGTCGTCCTGTTGAGATTGCAACAGAAGCATCCGTGCAGCGGGTGGAGGAGATGATTAGAGGTGACAGGCGAGTAATGATAGTCTCAATAGCATCTGCAACAGGGTGCTCACATGGCTCAGCATACAGCATAATGCATGATCGATTGAAATTTAAGAAAGCGTGCTCAAGGTGGGTACCCAGACAATTGAAGGAGGAACACAAAATGAACCGATTTGGCATGTCCTTGCATCATCTCTGTCGATACGAATATGAAGGAGAAGACATGCTGAACAGGATTGTTACTGGGGACGAATCATGGGTGCATCACTACCAGCCCGAATCAAAGCGTACTTCAATTCAATGGAAACATCCTTCTTCGCCTTGTGTCCAAATATTCAAGGTTACGCCATCAGCAGGGACGGTTCAGCTGACAGTGTTCTGGGATTGTCAAGGAGTGCTTTTAACCAATTTCAAGAAGAAAGGTGACAATGTGAATTCTGAATCGTACTGTGAAGTTCTATCGGTGCTTCATGATGCAATTCGAATAAAACGCCCAGGACTGCTGACTAGAGGAGTGAGGAATCTTCATGACAATGCCAGACCACATACGGCTCGATTAACTCAGGAGAAAATTAACCAACTAAGGTGGGAAGTTCTGGAACACCCACCTTACAGCCACGCGACTTAGCCCCTAGCGATTTCCACCTTTTTGGTCCACTGAAACCCCACCTTGGCGGGAGACATTTCGCGAATGATGCCGAAGTTGAATCTGAAGTGAAACGTGGTTTAGAAAACAGAGCACGCAGTTCAATGCAGCCGATATGGGAGGACTGATAAAACGATGGGATAAGTACATCAATGTTGGTGGAAATTATGTTGAGAAACAAAGGGACAATGTATGTATAAAAATAAACTGGTTTCAAGTTGTTATCATATTTAGTTATTTTTCTTCAGCCATTTGTGACTTACTTATTGACTTCCACTCGTAACTCGTTTTGCTCTTCGTGGCACCCAATGAAGCACAGGTCAGGACCTCAACCAAACCACAAGCACTCCTTTCTGTTGCTATCTCCTGCAGCTACCTCCATGTCCCCCCAATATTTTTCATCTCCGCGTGTTTTCTGGTCTCCCACTATTACTTTTTCCCTATGGATTTCTGTTGGTATTAAAGTAATGGACGTTATTTTGGGGTAAGTGCAGAAATTCACATATCTAGGCATGAATAACATCAGATGGAAGATGCATCACTGAGATAATGAGGTGTCCCTTGAGCCTGAGGAATTAAGGCTGTCTGGCTAGTGCAGTCGCCGCAAACTGTGCAGGTTAGTTTTCTTTTGCCCACGACAGAAAAAAATCCACACCTTATCGAGGATTCGAACCCGGGTCTCCCGAAGGAGAATCCGGCATTCTAGCCAGTCGGCCAGCCGCTCCCTTTTAGCTACTAAATACATATATTTGATGCGGTAAACGTAGACGGCTCTACATGCTTTCTGTCAGCGCCGAAAACTGAGCAGCGTTCACCAAACCCGATCCCCCCCTCCCCCCCCCCCCCCCCCAATGTGTGCCAATGGCTTCGGGCGGAGGAGCACTATTGGGAGGGTACAAGCCTTACTCTAGTGCGAAGAATTGAGTTGTTGAGTTGAGTTCACTGCACTCATGGCATTCCCATACGTGCTCTGTCCCCTCGTTCAACAGCCAGCGAAGAGTCATACTGCTAATCGTTCCCACCGCTATCTGATTAAAAGTTCTCCTGGTCTTCCCTCTCAGTTTTGAGATTCTTCCAGAACCCCTGCCGATCCCCCTCAATCTCATTCTTTCCACATATGGGTTCTCAATCTGTTCCTCCGCCTTCTCCACCTGGTCCCACAAGCGCACGACCACCTCCCCCTTGTCCATAGGCAAAATTCCACCAAGAGGTGCCTTCCCTGCTAGCCTATCAGCCTGTTCATTCCCCCGTACACTGGTGCGAAGAAATGCAACCTTAAGGCTAAATGTCATAGTAGGGCAGTAGTTTACTGGTCTAGGATGGAAGCTCCGAGGCCGAGAGAGGTACAGTGCTGCATGGGCAACACATGGTCTCTAAATCCAGCCCAGGCGTTGTGCTATGGAGAGATATAACTATATTTGACAAAATACCGTTCTGTCAAACCGGCAAGGTGTCAGTCATATTTGATGCATCGCAACTAATGAAGCGGTAGGACAGGGGCTAGACGCTCGCCTGCCGGCCTGATGCTCATGGGTTCCATCCGTATCGCGACGGGAATGTTTTACAACTGATCTAAGCTCCCGACCAATCCAGCCAAACATGGTTACCTTGAATTGTTTCGGGAAGTAAAAGCGACTGGTGTAATTTACAGACCACATTACCCGCCGAGTGCCGATTAGTCTAAGGTTGTAGGTCTAAACTAAGTTTCTCTTGTTTCTTAAGAGGTGTAGAAACGTCCTGTACTAAAATATCTGATGAGGAACGGTCTATGCAACAGGTCTTGACCACCACCACCACCATCACCACCACCACCACCACCACCACCACCACCACCACCACCACCACCACCACCACCACCATCATCATCATCATCATCATCATCATCGTCGTCATCATCATCATCATCATCATCATCATCATCATCATCATCATCATCATCATCATCATCATCATCATCATCACCATCATCACAATCAACATCACCATAATCACCACCACCACCACCATCACCACCACCACCACCACCATCATCATCATCATCATCATCACCATCATCACCATCACCATCACCATAATCACCACCACCATCACTACCATGACGCCACGCACTTTATTTTTCAAAATTGTTCTACATACAAAGTATAGTGAGACTTTACAAACACTCTGTATTTATCAACTTTAAGCATTTTCTCTTCTATTGTTATATCACATTGTCGTGTCATCTTTTTCTTTGATATAACCAAAGTTTCTGCTTCCTTGTCTTTATAGATACCGACACCTTTGCCATATTGAGAGACGATAGTTTGTTACTCTGTACTTCAAAAAAAAAAAAAAAGGCATAACCACAACCCATGGCGTAGAAAATTGACTGATCAGACCAATTCACGAGGTAAATATTCGTCCACAATGGATGCTTGTAAATACATGGTCATTTCCATCGTCACGCACAATCTGACGTCCCACATGTTCACTGTTCTTTCTTAATAATTACGTTCTGCTTTCTTGATATCCAACAATTTACAAAGACAGTTACTCCTAAAATTAAGGAAATATTCGCATCTGACGCAAGGCATTCTTCATCATTCGCACTTTCCGCTGTGACATCTTGAAAGTTCTTGCTATCAAATCACCAGTCATGGCAGGCATTCGTATGCCAGATCCAGCTACATCTCCAAACCTTCATACTCAACGACCAATGTCTTGTTTATTGGCTGCAGACAAGGCGAACTGCCAAACATATTTCTCGCTGTTTACGTGAACTTAACCCCAAAAGTCTACTCGATACAATCTGTGGTTCGGAAATGAGGAGAGAATGTGGAGAGGATATTGCACTGGAATAACTGTTTTTCATCCATTAGCACCAGTACTGGTTTTGTCAGTTGACGTTCTAGAAATATGTTCTGAGGTCGGAGGTTTCACAAAAATCTGGCTGGATAATTGTGCAGGAATTCTTATTGACATTCATGTGCCACGTTGGAGTTTTGTCACCTTGGTTTTATGTGTTGAGAATATTCTGGTATTGAAAGACATAAAAAATATGTCCTGTCTGTGTTCCTGTTTCTCTCCGCCCGTCTGTCTATCTGTCCCTCTGCCGGCCTCTATCCGTCTGTCGCTCTTTCTGCCTGTCTTCCTGTATCTGTTGGCCGTCTGTCTGTCTCCGTCCGTCTTTTTGTCTTGTCCATCTTCTTGTCTGTCGGTCGGTCGGGCTGCCTGCCTGCTTCCCTATCGTTGGTCAATTGACCGGTTAGCAATGCTTATCTGCTTGCCCGTCTGCCTACCTACCATTCGTCGGTCATCCGGTCAGCTATCATATGGCTTGTCTGTCGCCTTGGGTGGGTCGGCCTGCCAGCTATCTGTCTGTCTTGCCTCATTTTGTACTGATCAGCGTATTTTTCATCTGCAAATCCTCCTTAAAATAAAAGTCTTAAAAATCGAGAGGATCGACTTCATTGCACTGGGTTTTATCCCATATAGCTCTGTCTCTTTCCGCAGGGTGGCCTGCCGAAATGGTCCTTCAAAGCACTAACTCCGTAGCTCCAGCAACGACTCCCAGGAGTCTCTGAGAAAAATGCACCAGTGAACCAAAAGACGTAGCCCGGAATCGAACCCACAACCTTCGGAGCGCGAGGCAGACGGCTTGACACCTTCGCCACGGCAACCATGTTTTCGACCTGTCTCGGCGCCTGCTTTTATCCGACCCGCATATGTGCCTCTTTGTCCTCTATCTGCATGCCTATAAAAAACTTGACCCCAGGAACACTACAAACAGAAAGCTACTCATAAGTCATCTCATTAAAAACGAAATATTCAAAAACGGCTTGAAAAGAAGAAAAAACCTGGACATACTTATTGATTTCAAATCGGAGTGTATCTTTCCTCCGGACAGATAGAAAAATGGAGTTCTGTTAAAACTCCGGAGATGGATTGTACGACCAGGCCAGACCGTGGAAGTAATTTGCTGCTGTCACTCACTGTGTCATGTTTAGATGAGAAAATTTATGAAGCTACGTTCCCTACCGCACGACTGAAACTTTTACGTAAATAAGTTTGTCGGAGCTGTGCGGCCGAGCGAGGAACCTAGCGTGAAATCTGAAAGGTTTGAAAATGTATTATTTTGAAGGCTTTAATATAGTGTTTCTGGAACTTTCTTTTCTGTCTTCTTCTTTCGCTTGTCATCCCCTGATGGAGCATAAGTCCTCATGTAGTCCTATCTTTAGCTAGCCCACGCAGCTTAATCGATAACCTTCAGATATTATTAATTAGTTTCTATTTGTTTTTATTTGCCCCTATTTCTTTTGCCATGTGGATTCCAGACACAAAAAAGTCGCTTAAAAGTCGACAGGGTCGACTTCATTGCACCGGGTTTATGCCATATGGTTCAGACTATTTCCGCAGCGCGGAAAGCGTCGCATAAAGCACGAACTTCGTAGCTCCAGCGACGACCCTCAGGAGTCTCCGAAAAAATGCACTCGTGAACCAAAGGACGCGGCCCGGAATCGAACCTATAAGCTTCGGAGTCCGAGTTGGACGGCTTGACTACTTGGCCGCGGAGACTCCCTTATTCCAGTTAAACTATTCTCAGTTCTGCGCTGTGGTAAACGCTCCCAAGGCGGCCAGAGGAATCGCTTTAAAGACACTCTGAAGATCTCACTTAAAAACGACGCTTGGGAGACACTGCCAAAGACCGAAATTCATAGCTTACATCATTACGCAAGGGTGTAGTCACATGTGAAGCAAACAAGACTGCAAGAGCTGTGTAGGAAAAAAAAATGACTGGAAAAAAAAAAAAAAAAACTACCGCAGGAGATCACCCTCTTGGAACTTCAAGCATTCTTTGTCCACATTGTCAAAGAACATATCGAGCCAAAATTGGCCTTTCCAGCCATCTTAGAAATCACGGCATCAAACTTTCAACCCCACTGGATGAAATGAATGGCCATCATCATTCTTGATGGACAAACACCATTTTTAGTTCTTATTGTGTATGATCTGTTCAGCGCCAAGGTCTTTCTTCAGCTCCGGCATGTGTCTAGTTCTCTACATGATCTCCACATTGGTGATTGTCTAGTTCTCTACATGATCTCCACATTGGTGATTGTCTAGTTCACTCCATGAGCTCCGCATTGGTGATTGTCTAGTTCTCTCCATGATCTCCACATTAGGGATTGTCTAGTTCACTCCATGGGCTCCACATTGGTGATTGTCTAGTTCTCTCCATGATCTAAACATTGGTGATTGTCTAGTTCTCTCCATGATGTCCACATTGGTGATTGTCTAGTTCTCTACACGATCTCCACATTGGTGATTGTCTAGTTCTCTCCATGATCTCCAAATTGGTGATTGTCTAGTTCTCTCCATGATCTCCATATTGGTGATTGTCTAGTTCTCTCCATGAGCTCTACATTGGTGATTGTCTAGTTCTCTACATGATCTCCACATTGGTGATTGTCTAGTTCTCTACATGATCTCCACATTAGTGATTGTCTAGTTCACTCCATGAGCTCCACAATGGTGATTGTCTAGTTCTCTCCATGATCTCCACATTGGTGATTGTCTAGTTCACTCCATGAGCTCCACATTGGTGATTGTCTAGTTCTCTCCATGATCTCCACATTGGTGATTGTCTAGTTCTCTACATGATCTCTATATTAGTGATTGTCTAGTTCTCTCCATGAGCTCCACATTGGTGATTGCCTAGTTCTCTCCATGATCTCCATGTTTGTGATTGCCTAGTTCTCTCCATGATCTCCACATTGGTGATTGTCTAGTTCTCTACATGATCTCCACATTGGTGATTGTCTAGTTCTCTCCATGAGCTCCACATTGGTGATTGCCTAGTTCTCTCCATGATCTCCATGTTTGTGATTGCCTAGTTCTCTCCATGATCTCCACATTGGTGATTGTCTAGTTCTCTCCATGCGCTCCACATTGGTGATTGCCTAGTTCTCTCCATGATCTCCACACTGGTGATTGTCTAGTTCTCTCCATGATCTCCATGTTAGTGATTGCCTAGTTCTCTCCATGAGCTCCACATTGGTGATTGCCTAGTTCTCTCCATGAGCTCCATGTTGGTGATTGCCTAGTTCTCTCCATGAGCTCCACGTTGGTGATTGTCTAGTTGTCTCCATGATCTCCACATTGGTGATTGTCTAATTATCTCAATAAGCTCCATGTTGGTGATTGTCTAGTTCTCTCCATGATCTCCACATTGGTGACTGTCTAGTTCTCTACATGATCTCCACATTGGTGATTGTCTAGTTCTCTCCATGATCTCCATGTTTGTGATTGCCTAGTTCTCTACATGATCTCCACATTGGTGATTGTCTAGTTCACTCCATGAGCTCCGCATTGGTGATTGTCTAGTTCTCTCCATGATCTCCACATTAGGGATTGTCTAGTTCACTCCATGGGCTCCACATTGGTGATTGTCTAGTTCTCTCCATGATCTAAACATTGGTGATTGTCTAGTTCTCTCCATGATGTCCACATTGGTGATTGTCTAGTTCTCTACACGATCTCCACATTGGTGATTGTCTAGTTCTCTCCATGATCTCCAAATTGGTGATTGTCTAGTTCTCTCCATGATCTCCATATTGGTGATTGTCTAGTTCTCTCCATGAGCTCTACATTGGTGATTGTCTAGTTCTCTACATGATCTCCACATTGGTGATTGTCTAGTTCTCTACATGATCTCCACATTAGTGATTGTCTAGTTCACTCCATGAGCTCCACAATGGTGATTGTCTAGTTCTCTCCATGATCTCCACATTGGTGATTGTCTAGTTCACTCCATGAGCTCCACATTGGTGATTGTCTAGTTCTCTCCATGATCTCCACATTGGTGATTGTCTAGTTCTCTACATGATCTCTATATTGGTGATTGTCTAGTTCTCTCCATGAGCTCCACATTGGTGATTGCCTAGTTCTCTCCATGATCTCCATGTTTGTGATTGCCTAGTTCTCTCCATGATCTCCACATTGGTGATTGTCTAGTTCTCTACATGATCTCCACATTGGTGATTGTCTAGTTCTCTCCATGAGCTCCACATTGGTGATTGCCTAGTTCTCTCCATGATCTCCATGTTTGTGATTGCCTAGTTCTCTCCATGATCTCCACATTGGTGATTGTCTAGTTCTCTCCATGCGCTCCACATTGGTGATTGCCTAGTTCTCTCCATGATCTCCACACTGGTGATTGTCTAGTTCTCTCCATGATCTCCATGTTAGTGATTGCCTAGTTCTCTCCATGAGCTCCACATTGGTGATTGCCTAGTTCTCTCCATGAGCTCCATGTTGGTGATTGCCTAGTTCTCTCCATGAGCTCCACGTTGGTGATTGTCTAGTTGTCTCCATGATCTCCACATTGGTGATTGTCTAATTATCTCAATAAGCTCCATGTTGGTGATTGTCTAGTTCTCTCCATGATCTCCACATTGGTGACTGTCTAGTTCTCTACATGATCTCCACATTGGTGATTGTCTAGTTCTCTCCATGCGCTCCACGTTGGTGATTGTCTAGTTCTCTCCATGAGCTCCACGTTGGTGATTGTCTAGTTCTCTCCATGATCTCCACATTGGTGATTGTCTAGTTCTCTCCATGATCTCGACATTGGTGATTGTCTAATTATCTCAATGAGCTCCACGTTGGTGATTGTCTAGTTCTCTCCATGAACTCCACAATGGTGATAGTCTAGTTCTATCCATGAGCTCCACATTGGTGATGGTCTAGTTCTCTACATGATCTCCACATTGGTGATTGTCTAGTTCTCTACATGATCTCCACATTGGTGATTGTCTAGTTCTCTACATGATCTCCACATTAGTGATTGTCTAGTTCACTCCATGAACTCCACAATGGTGATTGTCTAGTTCTCTCCATGATCTCCACATTGGTTATTGTCTAGTTCACTCCATGAACTCCACATTGGTGATTGTCTAGTTCTCTCAATGATCTCCACATTGGTGATTGTCTAGTTCTCTACATGATCTCTATATTGGTGAATTTCTATTTCTCTCCATAAGCTCCACATTGGTGATTGCCTAGTTCTCTCCATGATCTCCACATTGGTGATTGTCTAGTTCTCTCCATGCGCTCCACATTGGTGATTGCCTAGTTCTCTCCATGATCTCCACACTGGTGATTGTCTAGTTCTCTCCATGATCTCCATGTTGGTGATTGCCTAGTTCTCTCCATGAGCTCCACATTGGTGATTGCCTAGTTCTCTCAATGGGCTCCACGTTGGTGATTGTCTAGTTCTCTACATGATCTCCACATTGGTGATTGTCTAGTTCTCTTCATGATCTCCACATTAGTGATTGTCTAGTTCACTCCATGAGCTCCACATTGGTGATTGTCTAGTTCTCTCCATGATCTCCACATTGGTGATTGTATAGTTCACTCCATGAGCTCCACATTGGTGATTATCTAGTTCTCTCCATGATCTCCAGATTGGTGATTGTCTAGTTCTCTCTATGAGCTCCACATTGGTGATTGTCTAGTTCTCTCCATGATCTCCACATTAGTGATTGTCTAGTTCTCTACATGATCTCCACATTGGTGATTGCCTAGTTCTCTCCATGATCTCCACATTGGTGATTGTCTAGTTCTCTCCATGATCTCCAAATTGGTGATTGTCTAGTTCTCTCCATGATCTCCACATTGGTGATTGTCTAGTTCACTCCATGAGCTCCATGTTGGTGATTGTCTAGTTCTCTCCATGAGCTCCACGTTGGTGATTGTCTAGTTGTCTCCATGATCTCCACATTGGTGATTGTCTAATTCTCTACATGATCTCTATATTGGTGATTGTCTAGTTCTCTCCATGAGCTCCACATTGGTGATTGTCTAGTTCTCTCCATGATCTCCATGTTGGTGATTGCCTAGTTCTCTCCATGATCTCCACATTGGTGATTGTCTAGTTCTCTCCATGCGCTCCACTACGGTGATTGCCTAGTTCTCTCCATGATCTCCACATTGGTGATTGTCTAGTTCTCTCCATGAGCTCCACATTGGTGATTGTCTAGTTCTCTCCATGATCTCCATGTTGGTGATTGCCTAGTTCTCTCCATGATCTCCACATTGGTGATTGTCTAATTATCTAAATGAGCTCCACGTTGGTGATTGTCTAGTTCTCTCCATGATCTCCACATTGGTGACTGTCTAGTTCTCTACATGATCTCCACATTGGTGATTGTCTAGTTCTCTCCATGCGCTCCACGTTGGTGATTGTCTAGTTCTCTCCATGAGCTCCACGTTGGTGATTGTCTAATTATCTCAATGAGCTCCACGTTGGTAATTGTCTAGTTCTCTCCATGATCTCCACATTGGTGATTGTCTAGTTCTCTCCATGATCTCCATGTTGGTGATTGCCTAGTTCTCTCCATGATCTCCACATTGGTGATTGTCTAGTTCTCTCCATGCGCTCCACATTGGTGATTGCCTAGTTCTCTCCATGATCTCCACACTGGTGATTGTCTAGTTCTCTCCATGATCTCCACGTTGGTGATTGTCTAATTATCTCCATGAGCTCCACATTGGTGATTGCCTAGTTCTCTCCATGATCTCCATGTTGGTGATTGCCTAGTTCTCTCCATGATCTCCACATTGGTGATTGTCTAGTTCTCTCCATGCGCTCCACATTGGTGATTGCCTAGTTCTCTCCATGATCTCCACACTGGTGATTGTCTAGTTCTCTCCATGATCTCCACGTTGGTGATTGTCTAGTTCTCTCCATGAGCTCCACATTGGTGATTGCCTAGTTCTCTCCATGATGGTGATTGTCTAGTTCTCTCCATGATCTCCACATTGGTGATTGTCTAGTTCTCTCCATGCGCTCCACATTGGTGATTGTCTAGTTCTCTCCATGCGCTCCACATTGGTGATTGCCTAGTTCTCTCCATGATCTCCACACTGGTGATTGTCTAGTTCTCTCCATGATCTCCATGTTGGTGATTGCCCAGTTCTCTCCATGAGCTCCACATTGGTGATTGCCTAGTTCTCTCCATGAGCTCCATGTTGGTGATTGCCTAGTTCTCTCCATGAGCTCCACGTTGGTGATTGTCTAGTTCTCTATATGATCTCCACATTGGTGATTGTCTAGTTCTCTTCATGATCTCCACATTAGTGATTGTCTAGTTCACTCCATGAGCTCCACATTGGTGATTGTCTAGTTCTCTCCATGATCTCCACATTGGTGATTGTCTAGTTCACTCCATGAGCTCCACATTGGTGATTGTCTAGTTCTCTCCATGATCTCCACATTGGTGATTGTCTAGTTCTCTCCATGAGCTCCACATTGGTGATTGTTTAGTTCTCTCCATGATCTCCACATTAGTGATTGTCTAGTTCTCTACATGATCTCCACATTGGTGATTGCCTAGTTCTCTCCATGATCTCCACATTGGTGATTGTCTAGTTCTCTCCATGATCTCCACATTGGTGATTGTCTAGTTCTCTCCATGATCTCCACATTGGTGATTGCCTAGTTCTCTCCATGATCTCCATGTTGGTGATTGCCTAGTTCTCTCCATGATCTCCACATTGGTGATTGTCTAGTTCTCTCCATGCGCTCCACATTGGTGATTGCCTAGTTCTCTCCATGATCTCCACATTGGTGATTGTCTAGTTCTCTACATGATCTCCACATTGGTGATTGTCTAGTTCTCTCCATGAGCTCCACATTGGTGATTGCCTAGTTCTCTCCATGATCTCCACATTGGTGATTGTCTAGTTCTCTACATGATCTCCACATTGGTGATTGTCTAGTTCTCTCCATGAGCTCCACATTGGTGATTGCCTAGTTCTCTCCATGATCTCCATGTTTGTGATTGCCTAGTTCTCTCCATGATCTCCACATTGGTGATTGTCTAGTTCTCTCCATGCGCTCCACATTGGTGATTGCCTAGTTCTCTCCATGATCTCCACACTGGTGATTGTCTAGTTCTCTCCATGATCTCCATGTTAGTGATTGCCTAGTTCTCTCCATGAGCTCCACATTGGTGATTGCCTAGTTCTCTCCATGAGCTCCATGTTGGTGATTGCCTAGTTCTCTCCATGAGCTCCACGTTGGTGATTGTCTAGTTGTCTCCATGATCTCCACATTGGTGATTGTCTAATTATCTCAATAAGCTCCATGTTGGTGATTGTCTAGTTCTCTCCATGATCTCCACATTGGTGACTGTCTAGTTCTCTACATGATCTCCACATTGGTGATTGTCTAGTTCTCTCCATGCGCTCCACGTTGGTGATTGTCTAGTTCTCTCCATGAGCTCCACGTTGGTGATTGTCTAGTTCTCTCCATGATCTCCACATTGGTGATTGTCTAGTTCTCTCCATGATCTCCACATTGGTGATTGTCTAATTATCTCAATGAGCTCCACGTTGGTGATTGTCTAGTTCTCTCCATGAACTCCACATTGGTGATTGTCTAGTTCTCTCCATGAGCTCCACATTGGTGATGGTCTAGTTCTCTACATGATCTCCACATTGGTGATTGTCTAGTTCTCTACATGATCTCCACATTGGTGATTGTCTAGTTCTCTACATGATCTCCACATTAGTGATTGTCTAGTTCACTCCATGAGCTCCACAATGGTGATTGTCTAGTTCTCTCCATGATCTCCACATTGGTTATTGTCTAGTTCACTCCATGAACTCCACATTGGTGATTGTCTAGTTCTCTCAATGATCTCCACATTGGTGATTGTCTAGTTCTCTACATGATCTCTATATTGGTGAATTTCTATTTCTCTCCATGAGCTCCACATTGGTGATTGCCTAGTTCTCTCCATGATCTCCACATTGGTGATTGTCTAGTTCTCTCCATGCGCTCCACATTGGTGATTGCCTAGTTCTCTCCATGATCTCCACACTGGTAATTGTCTAGTTCTCTCCATGATCTCCATGTTGGTGATTGCCTAGTTCTCTCCATGAGCTCCACATTGGTGATTGCCTAGTTCTCTCAATGGGCTCCACGTTGGTGATTGTCTAGTTCTCTACATGATCTCCACATTGGTGATTGTCTAGTTCTCTTCATGATCTCCACATTAGTGATTGTCTAGTTCACTCCATGAGCTCCACATTGGTGATTGTCTAGTTCTCTCCATGATCTCCACATTGGTGATTGTATAGTTCACTCCATGAGCTCCACATTGGTGATTATCTAGTTCTCTCCATGATCTCCACATTGGTGATTGTCTAGTTCTCTCCATGAGCTCCACATTGGTGATTGTCTAGTTCTCTCCATGATCTCCACATTAGTGATTGTCTAGTTCTCTACATGATCTCCACATTGGTGATTGCCTAGTTCTCTCCATGATCTCCACATTGGTGATTGTCTAGTTCTCTCCATGATCTCCAAATTGGTGATTGTCTAGTTCTCTCCATGATCTCCACATTGGTGATTGTCTAGTTCACTCCATGAGCTCCATGTTGGTGATTGTCTAGTTCTCTCCATGAGCTCCACGTTGGTGATTGTCTAGTTGTCTCCATGATCTCCACATTGGTGATTGTCTAATTCTCTACATGATCTCTATATTGGTGATTGTCTAGTTCTCTCCATGAGCTCCACATTGGTGATTGTCTAGTTCTCTCCATGATCTCCATGTTGGTGATTGCCTAGTTCTCTACGTGATCTCCACATTGGTGATTGTCTAGTTCTCTCCATGCGCTCCACATTGGTGATTGCCTAGTTCTCTCCATGATCTCCACATTGGTGATTGTCTAGTTCTCTCCATGAGCTCCACATTGGTGATTGTCTAGTTCTCTCCATGATCTCCATGTTGGTGATTGCCTAGTTCTCTCCATGATCTCCACATTGGTGATTGTCTAATTATCTAAATGAGCTCCACGTTGGTGATTGTCTAGTTCTCTCCATGATCTCCACATTGGTGACTGTCTAGTTCTCTACATGATCTCCACATTGGTGATTGTCTAGTTCTCTCCATGCGCTCCACGTTGGTGATTGTCTAGTTCTCTCCATGAGCTCCACGTTGGTGATTGTCTAATTATCTCAATGAGCTCCACGTTGGTAATTGTCTAGTTCTCTCCATGATCTCCACATTGGTGATTGTCTAGTTCTCTCCATGATCTCCATGTTGGTGATTGCCTAGTTCTCTCCATGATCTCCACATTGGTGATTGTCTAGTTCTCTCCATGCGCTCCACATTGGTGATTGCCTAGTTCTCTCCATGATCTCCACACTGGTGATTGTCTAGTTCTCTCCATGATCTCCACGTTGGTGATTGTCTAATTATCTCCATGAGCTCCACATTGGTGATTGCCTAGTTCTCTCCATGATCTCCATGTTGGTGATTGCCTAGTTCTCTCCATGATCTCCACATTGGTGATTGTCTAGTTCTCTCCATGCGCTCCACATTGGTGATTGCCTAGTTCTCTCCATGATCTCCACACTGGTGATTGTCTAGTTCTCTCCATGATCTCCACGTTGGTGATTGTCTAGTTCTCTCCATGAGCTCCACATTGGTGATTGCCTAGTTCTCTCCATGATCTCCATGTTGGTGATTGCCTAGTTCTCTCCATGATCTCCACATTGGTGATTGTCTAGTTCTCTCCATGCGCTCCACATTGGTGATTGTCTAGTTCTCTCCATGCGCTCCACATTTGTGATTGCCTAGTTCTCTCCATGATCTCCACACTGGTGATTGTCTAGTTCTCTCCATGATCTCCATGTTGGTGATTGCCTAGTTCTCTCCATGAGCTCCACATTGGTGATTGCCTAGTTCTCTCCATGAGCTCCATGTTGGTGATTGCCTAGTTCTCTCCATGAGCTCCACGTTGGTGATTGTCTAGTTCTCTACATGATCTCCACATTGGTGATTGTCTAGTTCTCTTCATGATCTCCACATTAGTGATTGTCTAGTTCACTCCATGAGCTCCACATTGGTGATTGTCTAGTTCTCTCCATGATCTCCACATTGGTGATTGTCTAGTTCACTCCATGAGCTCCACATTGGTGATTGTCTAGTTCTCTCCATGATCTCCACATTGGTGATTGTCTAGTTCTCTCCATGAGCTCCACATTGGTGATTGTTTAGTTCTCTCCATGATCTCCACATTAGTGATTGTCTAGTTCTCTACATGATCTCCACATTGGTGATTGCCTAGTTCTCTCCATGATCTCCACATTGGTGATTGTCTAGTTCTCTCCATGATCTCCACATTGGTGATTGTCTAGTTCTCTCCATGATCTCCACATTGGTGATTGCCTAGTTCTCTCCATGATCTCCATGTTGGTGATTGCCTAGTTCTCTCCATGATCTCCACATTGGTGATTGTCTAGTTCTCTCCATGCGCTCCACATTGGTGATTGCCTAGTTCTCTCCATGATCTCCACATTGGTGATTGTCTAGTTCTCTCCATGAGCTCCACATTGGTGATTGTCTAGTTCTCTCCATGATCTCCATGTTTGTGATTGCCTAGTTCTCTCCATGATCTCCACATTGGTGATTGTCTCATTATCTCAATGAGCTCCACGTTGGTGATTGTCTAGTTCTCTCCATGATCTCCACATTGGTGACTGTCTAGTTCTCTACATGATCTCCACATTGGTGATTGTCTAGTTCTCTCCATGCGCTCCACGTTGGTGATTGTCTAGTTCTCTCCATGAGCTCCACGTTGGTGATTGTCTAATTATCTCAATGAGCTCCACGTTGGTGATTGTCTAGTTCTCTCCATGATCTCCACATTGGTGATTGTCTAGTTCTCTCCATGAGCTCCACATTGGTGATTGTCTAGTTCTCTACATGATCTAGTCATTGGTGATTGTCTAGTTCTCTCCATGCGCTCCACGGTGGTGATTGTCTAGTTCACTCCATGAGCTCCATGTTGGTGATTGTCTAGTTGTCTCCATGATCTCCACGTTGGTGATTGTCTAGTTCTCTCCATGATCTCCACATTGGTGATTGTCTAGTTCTCTACATGATCTCCACATTGGTGATTGTCTAGTTCTCTCCATGCGCTCCACGTTGGTGATTGTCTAGTTCACTCCATGAGCTCCACGTTGGTGATTGTCTAGTTCTCTCCATGATCTCCACATTGGTGATTGTCTAGTTCTCTCCATGATCTCCACATTGGTGATTGTCTAATTATCTCAATGAGCTCCACGTTGGTGATTGTCTAGTTCTCTCCATGATCTCCACATTGGTGATTGTCTAGTTCTCTCCATGAGCTCCACATTAGTGATTGTCTAGTTCTCTCCATGAGCTCCACGTTGGTGATTGTCTAATTCTCTCCATGAGCTCCACGTTGGTGATTCTGTCATATCGTTTTATTCCTTCTATTTTTGTTTTACTACAGAATGCTATTTTGGTTTACTACAGAATACTATTTTGGTTTACTACAGAATGAAGGTTTTGTGCAATAAGTCATTGTCCTTGAAAGTTATAAAAAGAGTTCTTGCATGTTACATAGAACCAGTTTTAACATTCAGCTGCGAATACTGGACAATTGGTAAACAGACGAAAAACTCCTTGGAAACCTTGGGGAGTTAGTTTTATAGAAGAATGCTGAAAATTAATTGGACAGCCAAAATGAGCAATCTGAACGTTTTAAAGGGAAGCTGAGCCACAAAGACAACTCATCACAAACATCAGAAAGAAGCAGTCATCGTTGTTTAGCCACATTATGAGATTACAAAAACCGGAATATGTTGTGACAACCGAAAGATTTGCAGAAAGAGATAAAGACAGTGTGAGAAGATTCTTAACAGTCTTGTGTCATGGCACGGAAGGGAGTCAACACACGAATTGATCTACGACGTCGGAGGTCGCAATGTGTGAAGAGGCATGGTCACTCGCGCCATCCGGCAAGGTAAATTGTGTTGTTGTTGGCTGTTTTTGATTCCTTGGCAAGTTTACGTTCAGTAGTTTTTCATTGCTTTCTGAACAGCCGGCATTCATACCATTGTATGGAAACCAACGCTAGACGGTCTGTTTCCAAATCGCCCGTAGCTGTTTCGAACACGGTATGCGGGATTACGAATTGCATTCGTAAACCCTTCGCCACCTAACCGAATAAGCTAGAAAGCGTATAGCATAGCTCCATTTGAAAGAAAAACAAACAAACAAACAAACAAACCGTAGACACAATTAGTATATGTTCCACTTTGAGTAAAAGCAAACATGTTGACGCAAACAGGAATACTGAATCACTTTAAGTCACCTTCGGCTGCAATCTGTCATAGTTCGCGTACAGGAACTATGGGGCACCCCGAGTAATTAGGGGCCCTTGGGGGGATGTCAGGTGTTGCGGAAGTGCTGTGTTTTTTGCTAACCCATTCTACGCATGCTCATTCCGCTAGCGACATTATTTGCTGCAACTTTCGGAAATTTACGAACCAAGCACACTTTACCGCAAGGGTTCTGAAATTATTTCTTCTTCAGACGTCAATATGAATACATACAAAGGCAGCAGTGGAAGTCAGATGGCCCTATGGATAAGAACGCTCATTTGTAAAACATCCAGTGTGTTGATATAGAGGTAAGGGGTTCAACCCCTACGCCGGTCAGTTATACTAAAATGTTGACTTCTGGTCCTTGACTTGAATTACAAATACCTCAGAAGTTGGAAAGAGTTTTTCTGATGGCGAGGGGCAGTGTTAATAGGGAAATCTAATTCCCTAGCAAAAACCAGCCCAGTGCACTAGTGGTAGCACGTGTAAGGACTACGCTTGAGTTGAAAGCGGGCGAAACCAAAAAAAAAAAAAGTCAGCTAAACTGATTAAGTGCCATAGGATGATTAATAATCTTAATCGTCCCCATATCTGCCATGGGCTTATATATTGCCGAAATGTTGTCATTGTGTTATAATACAACGTCAGCTACCATATTAACTTTTAAGCCATAACTGTGACACCCCCATACTGTCAATTTTGATTTGTCAAAATCAACCTTTTGTATGGCACAGAATCTTTTAAGCTTGTTGGCATCCACATAGTTTGCCCACGAATGGAGTAGGTGTACACCAACTACTTTTCTCTTCTGCAAATGTTGGACACTCCCGCAAGAAATATTTAGCTGTCATTTTACTAGGTCCACAGTTACATTCATCAGTATCTCCTAACATCAGTTAAACATGTGGCATTTCAGCCTGTTGTTTCCTGTGCGGGAATCTGAAAATTATAATTTTTGTTTCTTTCCCCGGTTGATGTTCGTGTCAGCTTTATATTAGAACACACATTCTCTCTGTGGTACGTTTAAGAGATGAGCCACAGATTAAGAACCGTTGCTGTAGATGTTACCAAAACAGCAATATTTATTTATTCCCAATAGACTTTCAGTGCTGCATAAATCTGGCAGGTTCAGGTGGCCAGGGTTTGATTAGGAAAATGTAAAAATATCGATCTAGAATAGCGACTTTCTGCAGCATAATAGTATTAGGCGTGAAAAAGTAGCCAGTAAACAGGTAAATAATATAGTTAGTTACATATCCTTTACAGGGTGTCGCAATAAACCCCGGCATTGATTGACATTTTGTGTTTTTGTTTCCCTTCTTTTGTTTATCTTCTTTTATTTTTCAAGGCAGTTTTACTATAAATAGCTTGCCATTGCTTTCCGAACGACTAACGCTCTTACCATTCTTGAATTCAACACAAGACGGTCTGCTTCCAAATCGTCTGTGGCTGATTTCTATCCCTTTATACGGGATTGTGCTGGCTTCCTGGCCTAGAGGTTAGCGACTTTTATCCGTAATCTCGTATACTCTCGTAGGTAATGTGTCGACGGTGAGAATCAGCAGTGGTTCGAATCGCGTCGGTAACTTACGGGGTATGTGAGCTGGCCGCTCAGAAAGCAATGGCAAACTACTGAGCGGAATCTTGCCAAGAAATCAACAATCAGCTGAAAGATGCTGATGTTGACAGCGATGTCCTGTAAAGGATATGCAACAACAACAAAAACATTACGGGATTGTACAATTCCGTTCCTCACCGGCACGCCACAGACGTCGGTCAGACACCAGTGAAAATTCGAGCACAGGACACGAACCCGTAGACCCAGCGACAATTGCCAGGAGTTTCTGAGAATACTGCTCTCATGAACCAAATGACGGAACCGGTAATCCAACCCGAAACCTTCGAATCACAGGGCGGGAGCTTAACCACCACGCCACGCAAACTCCTGTAATAGTAAGGAAATGAAACAAACTCGAATGGGTTGCGGGTCCCGTTACTTCAATTTATCGCTAAAAAGATGCACTCTAACGTGATAAAATACTAAAAACCACTAAAGTGTTTTCAACAGCGTACAACTCGTTTGATCTGTCTCGCAGGTATTCTTTGAACTCCCAAATCCAGTGCAGATCCCTGCATCATTTTCAGTTCTGTGCCGATATAGCCATACTTTCCGGTGCGAAATTTTGTCCAGGAACATCTTCTGGTGTTCACCGTGTGCTTGTGTTGAGCGCCAATGAGGCGTGAGCAGTTTAGCAAAACAGACTCTTTGGCGCAGAGAAAAACAGCATCAAGAAAAAAATCAAAGTTCATCGCTTCAAAAGGAAGTAGTAAAACTTTAAAAAAAATTCATTTCGGCTTCAATGACAAGGTTGTCGAGTGGTTAAGGCGATAGATTGCTTATCCATTAGATTTTTCCATGTGAAGATTCGAATCGTATCGTCATCGGTAACTGCCACGGTCCCCATGCCACTACTGCTGTCTATATACGACCCCCCCCCCCCGCACATCCTTTGCAGGACATTGCAGTCAACACCAGCATTTTACTGCTGCTGTTGATGTCTTGGCTTGTTTTAAGTGCTGTAGTTTTCCATTGCTTTCTGAACAACCGGCTCACATCCCTCCGTAAGTAACAAGCACGACGTGATCCGCTGCTGAATCTTGCGCAGCTATGTTTCGTACGAGAGTATATGAGATTACGAACAATGTTCTTAACCTCTTCGCCAAGGAGACCGGCCTATGTAAAAGTATCAAGGTGAAATTCATGTTAGTATCACAGCCTGGGATTCTTGAGAAAAGTAGCAAATTCTTATTTTTTTTTTCAAATGTATTTTCTCATTGTTCTCAATTTGTCACCTTTTCATTCTTCTCATCCCGTTCTTATGCCTTAATGTAGTCACTGGAGGGTCTTATACATGATTATATGTTGGTTTTTGTATGTATTTGTTTGCCGATGAAGGCTAGTCGCTGCAACGTCCTGTTTTCCGTAATTATGTCAAGCTGCATTACTTTGTGTCATTGTATATTGTCTACACTTCCACAGCTTTATCGCAGTTCCACTCATTTTATGAATGGAGCCTTGGACGTGTAGAAGGTAGCACACTGGCCTGTCCGTCCCAGGGTCATGTTTGAATCACCATCGAAGTGCCGATTAAAATAATTGACCCGTGCTTCCAGATCAAATCATCCTCAAATCTGAACCATAAAATATTCTGGAAAATAAAGGCGACCGGTTTAAGATTCACCACGTCACCCATTAAATGCGGCTGGTTTATACAAGTATCGGCGACCACCACGTCACCTATTAAGTGCCGGCTGGTTTATACAAGTATCGGCGACCACCACGTCACCCATTAAGTGCCGGCTGGTTTATAAAAGTATCGGCGACCACCACGTCACCCATTAAGTACCGGCAGGTTTATACAAGTATCGGCGACCGGTTTAATATTCACCACGTCACCCATTAAGTGCCGTCTGGTTTATACAAGTATCGGCGACAGGTTTAATATTCATCATGTCACCCATTAAGCGCCGGTTGGTTTATAAACGTATCGGCGACAGGTTTATTATTTACCACGTTCCCCAGTGAGTGCCGGCTGGTTTATACATGTATCTGGTTAGCACCACGTGCCACACTGAGTGCCGGCTGGTTTATACAAGTATCGGCGACCGGTTTGTTAATCACCACGTCAACCATTGAGTGCCGGCTGGTTTATACAAGTATCTGGTTAGCACCACGTCAGCCAATGAGTGCCAGCGGGTTTATAAATACAAGTGTCAGCGAACGGTTTGATATTCACGTCACCCAATGAGTGCCGGCTGGTTTATACAAGTATCGGCGACCGGTTTGATATTCACGGCACCCATTGAGTGCCGGCTGGTTTATACATATAAGTATAGGCGACCGGTTTGCTATTCACCACGTCCCCCATTGAGTGCCGGCTGGTTTATACAAGTATCGGCGACCGGTTTGATATTCACCACATCACCCATTGAGTGCCGGCTGAGTAATATAACTATAGGCGACCGGTTTGATATTCACGTCATCTATTGAGTGCCGACTGGTTATACAAGTATCTGGTTATCACCACGTCAACCATTGAGTGCCGGCTGTTTATATATACAAGTATCGGCGCCCGGTTTGATATTCTCGTCACCCATTGAGTGTCGGCTGGTTTATACAAATATCGGGTTAGCACCACGTCAACCATTGAGTGCCGGCTGGTTTAAACAAATATCGGCGACCGGTTTGATATTCACGTCACCCATTGAGTGCCGGCTGGTTTATACAAATATCGGCGACCGGTTTGATATTCACGAGCATGCACGTCTCTGCAGTGAATGTGCAGTTTTTTGTGTTCACGGGCATGCACGTCTCTGTGGTGAATATGCAGTTGTTCTTGTTCACGTGCATGTACGTCTTGTAGTGAATGTGCAGTTGTCTGTCTGTGTTAACGTGCATGTACGTCTCTGTGGTGAATGTGCATTTGTCTGTCTGTGTTCACGGGCATGCAGGTCTCTGTGGTAAATGTACAGTTGTTTGTGTTCACGAGCATGTACGTCTCTGTTGTGGATGTGCAGTTGTCTGTCTGTGTCCACGGGCATGTACGTCTCTGTAGTGAATGTGTAGTTGTTTGTTTGGTTGTGTTCTCAAGTTTGTACGTCTCTGTGGTGAATGTGCAGTTGTTTGTTTATGTGAGCCTCCTGTTACTCCCTGCCACGGACCTCTCCAGGCCATGATGATTTATCTGTTCTTCCACATTATACACATGATCCCAAAGGGCTCCGACCACATCTGTCTTATGTACCATTAATCCTCTGCCCTCCCACCTCATCCTCTACCAACTTTCGATATGTGAAAAATCACATGAAAAACAACACGCGCAAGACTGGAGCGTTAGAATCAAGTCACCAGGCTAATTAAATACACATACAAGAACGAAGCACAAGGTGTCTCAGAGCTGAAATATCTAGGCAACATCTCCACAGAGGACGGACGATCCCATTGAGAGGTACAAAACAAGAGGCAGCGTTACTTATTCGTTACTGATCAGCTGTCATCTGTACTGAAACATGCACATATTAAGATGGCAACTAAACGGCAGATTATAAACAGTATTTTCATCCAGCACTTTACTATTACTGCGAGAATCTGAGTACCCGTCAAGATCACACCAGAGAACATTCGTCATATGCGAGATAACATGCTTCAGAAAAGTTTCTGGGTGGCCGAAAGAGATGCGAAACATCATAAATCTTATTGGCTTAACAATATGCATTAAATTCACCGAGAGACAATAAATAACATTGTGTAGACATTTACGAAAATTAAACCCCACTAACAAGGTGTGCTGGAACAGGCACACAGCTTTTAAGCACAGGTGAAACAGTGCTGTTTTCAGGATATACATAGAAAAATGCCCACACACAATGGCGTGGTCCTACAATCATCTAAACAGGCAGAGAGAGCTCTAATAGAGTGGGAAGCAGTGAGTTCGAGAATAACACTTGGAAATGAAAAGAAAAAAAAAAAGATTCATGAAAGCAATCCAGTGTTGGGAACCTACAGATGACGAGCGTGAATTAATTAGAGGCGTTTTACTTGGGACTCCAAAGAATTACCTTCTTAATGTTGCTTGCACTTTGCGATCAACCCCAAGTTTATTTTCTAGGCGATGTACCTTCAGAAGTTTGACATTGCTTTTCTTGTTACTTTACGCAGTGAATAACATTTTCAACTCCGACGGTACTACATGCACAATACACAACACTTGTATCTGTATCTCTATCTCCACCTCTTTCTGTGTCTCCCCCACCCCCTCTCTCGCCCAACTCCCTTTCTCTCTATCCCTTTATCTACTTCTCCTCTTATATCTCTCTTTCTCTCTGCGTCTCTCTCGCCCATCTCTCTCCCTCCCCAGTCTATATCCCCTCATCCCTCTTCCCGTAACTCTTACCCTTGCTTGCCAACCCCATATATCCCCGTAACTTAACGCATTAGAAGTCCAAAGATCAAAGTCGTGCCCTACAATGAGGTGCCATTGTACAGAAACGGCGGGAGGGCAGACGACCCAGTGGCAATTACAGCACACCCTGCATTCATTCCGTCATCCTTTGTAACTGGTAATAGGAAACTGCGACTCACCCTGAGAGCATGTGTTCCAGCGGCTTCTGATGGGCTGAAATTGTATGTCCTTTGGGGAACCTGTTTTAGTGTGTTAGTCTTTCTTTATGTAAAGTCAGTATCTATCTATCTATCTATCTATCTATCTATCTATCTATCTATCTATCTATCTATCTATCTATCTATCTATCTATCTATCTATCTATCTATCTATCTATCTATCTATCTATCTATCTATCTATCTATCTATCTATCTCTCTGTCTGTCTGTCTGTCTGTCTGTCTGTCTGTCTGTCTGTCTATCTATCTATCTTCTGTCTGTCTATCTATCTATCTATCTATCTATCTATCTATCTATCTATCTATCTATCTATCTATCTATCTATCTATCTATCTATCTATCTATCTATCTATCTATCTATCTATCTGCCGCCTGCCTGCTTGCCTACCTGTCTGTCTGTATGTCTGTCTGTCTGTCTGTGCCTGCATGCCTGCCTGCCTGCCTGCCTGGCTGGCTGGTTGGCTGCTTGCCTACCTAACTACTTTACAGACCGACCGACTGACTTACCCCTCTCTCTGCCTCGCTCACTCTATCCCTCTCACTACCTCTCTCTCTAACTCTGCCTCTTTACCTCTCTCTACCTCTCCCTCTACCTCTCTCTACCTCTCTCTACCTCTGCCTTTCTCTACCACTACCTCTCTCTAACTCTCTACCTCTCATTCTATCTCTCTACCTCTCTCTATACCTCTCTACCTCTCTCTATACCTCTCTACCTCTCACTACCTCTCTACCTCTCTGTCTCTCTACTTCTGGCTGGCTGGCTCACCAATCCACTGATCTACATCCACCCACCCGTCTGTGCATAGTCCGTCCGTTAGTCGAGTCCTGTGAATTCATGCATTCTGAGAACCGCTTTAGCGGACATTCCCTCGTTAAACAGTAGCACCTTTGTATTGGAGTATCTCTAACAAAAGGGGTTCATCTTTGCTACTTGGCAACCTTACCAGAAGAGACGTGAAAGACTCTCTAAGGAAAACAAACCAGCAAGCGGTGCACACAACAGAGGCGGTATTGACAAAAATTGTACCGGGATATTTTCTGTCTAAACACCGGGCGATGTCGCTTGTTGCCAGGTGGGACTGCTTTTTGGAACAAACGCGCTCGTTGCCAAAGTGATAACGCGCAAGGAATGACGAGAACGTTTGGTGAGGACGGTTGGTCTTGGCGTGGTAAGGTGGGGTTGAGAGGATTTGTTGTAATGTGGTAACGGCGAGTGAGTTCGTTCTGGGGTTTAGCACATTATACGAGGGTTTATGGCATAAGGGAAATATTTTGAGGCCAGAATGCCAATAATGAAAGTGTATTCTGTTTACCGACACGCTTTATCTGTTGATTAGTTACTGCTGTCATGATAACATGCTGCATTCTCTTCAACAATCTCCTCTTTTTCCTCCTTGAATTCTTCCTCCTCTTCTTCTTCCCGTATACTTACCACCGTCTTCTTTCCCTTCCTCTACTTCCTTGTCCTCTTCTTCCTAGTTCTTCGTTTTCCTTATCTTCTGCTTATATTTTTCTTTCCCGTCTTCTTTCTTCTTCTGCCTCATATCTCTTCCCCTCCTCCCTTCAATTTTTTGATTTACTTCCTATTCATCTTCCTCCTGGTATACACAGTTTGACTTCCTTGCTATCAGATCAGGCCAGACTGTAGTCACAGAAGTCTGCGGCAGGTCTGCCAATATGACAGCGTTAGTACGTCACAACTGTTATCTGTACTGCACCACTCCCCCCCCCCCCCCCCCCCGCGTTCTTTGACGCTCTCCGTCCGTTCTCTGACGCTCTCCCTCCGTTCTCTGACGCTCTCCCTCCGTTTCCTGACGCTCTCCGTCCGTTCTCTGACGCTCTTCCTCCGTTCTCTGACGCTCTCCCTCCGTTCTCTGACGCTCTCCTTTCGTTCTCTGACATTCTCCCTTCGTTCCCTGACGCTCTCTCCCTCCGTTCTCTGACGCTCTCCCCCCGTTCTTTGACGCTCTCCGTCCGTTCTCTGACGCTCTCCGTTCGTTCTCTGACGCTCTCCCTCCGTTCTCTGACGCTCTCCCTCCGTTCTCTGACGCTCTCCGTCCGTTCTCTGACATTCTCCCTTCGTTCCCTGACGCTCTCTCCCTCCGTTCCCTGACGCTCTCCGTCCGTTCTCTGACGCTCTCGCTCCGTTTTCTGACGCTCTTCCTCCATTCGCTGACGCTCTCCCTCCGTTCTCTGACGCTCTCCGTCAGTTCTCTGACGCTCTCTCCCTCCATTCCCTGACGCTCTCTCCTTCCGTCCCCTGACGCTCTCCGTCCGTTCTCTGATGCTCTCCCTCCGTTCTCTGACGCTCTTCCTCCGTTCTCTGATGCTCTCCCTCCGTTCTCTGACGCTCTTCCTCCGTTCTCTGATGCTCTCCCTCCGTTCTCTGACGCTCTCTCCCTCCGTTCCCTGACGCTCTCTTCTTCCGTTCCCTGACGCTCTCCGTCCGTTTCCTGACGCTCTCCCTCCGTTCTCTGACGCTCTCCGTCCGTTCTCTGACGCTCTCCGTCCGTTCTCTGACGCTCTCTCCCTCCGTTCCCTGACGCTCTCTCCCTCCGTTCCCTGACGCTCTCCGTCCGTTCTCTGACGATCTCCCTCCGTTCTCTGACGCTCTCCCTCCGTTCCCTGACGCTCTCTCCCTCCGTTCCCTGACGCTCTCCGTCCGTTCTCTGACGCTCTCCCTCCGTTTTCTGAAACTCACTCCGGTTTCTGACGTTCTCCCTCCGTTCCCTGACGCTTTCTCTCCGTTACGCTCTCCATCCGTTCTCTGACGCTCTCACTCCTTTCTCTGACGCCGACCTTCCGTTCTCTGAATCTCTTCGTCCGTTTTTGACGCTCTCCGTCCGTTCTCTGACGTTCTTCGACAAATCTCTAATGCTCTCCGACACATCTCTAATGCTCCCCATCAAATCTATAATGCTCTTCGTCAAATCTCTAATGCTCTCCGTCACAATTTTAATGCTCTCCGTCAAATTTCTAATGCTCTTTCAAATCGCTAAAGCTCTCCGTCAAATCCTTGCTGCTCTCCGCCCAGCCTTTAAAGCTCAGGCCCCTTCCCCTGCCTGCTCGCCGGCACTCATACATCTACTTGAATGTCTCTAATGGCAGCAGACGTTATTTGCGCTTGCACGACATTCACCCTACACTGTGTCACTTAATGACGTCGGTTGATGCTGTACTTGTTTATGTTTATTGCCTGGGGCGTAGTTAGGGCAGTGCAAAGGAGGCGACCTCTGCCCTTGGGCCCCATTGGTAAAAATGACGACTGGTCACTTTTGCTATAAAATTCATCATAGGCGTTTACCGCGAGTTTTCGGGAGTATCTGTTTTTACGTTGCTTCTTCTGGTCTTTATCCCCTACTGGGGCATAGGCTGCCAATCAAACCAGGCCAAGCCGTCCTCTCTTCTGTTATTTCGAACAGCACTTTCCATGTCCTCCCAATATTAATGCCTGCAATCCTCTACTTCGTGTCTTCTCCGGACAATCATTCGCAACTATCGAAAACAAGTCACCTAAACTGTTCAAGAAGCCTGATACGAGGGTGTACAGAATGGCACGTTTCAAGCCTAAAACCAGAAGGCACCCGACATTCAAGATGAGCAGCGTAGAAGCCACCAAGACCTTCAAGAAGACGAGAAGAGAGAACCTGCCTGCGTGCTGCAGCAAAGACCCAGAACCTCAAGTAACCTCAAATGAAGAAACTACGAAGGGTGACCACAACCCATCACAGGTAAGAACCAAGACTACTGAAAAGCAGAGTGAGGAGAAAGGCACCAGAGTCAGAGACATCGATTTACAGACGATCAGATGGGTTATCACACCAATCCAAGTGGCTCTTACAGATGACCAGATACTGAAGCAGTTACAACAGGAAAATCTTCACATCCGAATCTTGAAGGACAAGCGGCTCCTGGCCTATTCTAAGATTCCTACAACTCTAGCGGTGGTAACAACAAAAGGCAGCGAGATGCCGATCCAAGTGTCGATCAACAAGCAAGTTCAACAACCCGAACGTTTCATTCCGAGGATCACGCAATGCTCGCTGTGCCAAAGGGTCGGCCACAGCAGAGCATCACGCCACAGCAAGACAGAGACCTGCCGATACTGTGCCGAACACCGTGCATTCAAGGAATGTCCGTTTGCCAAACAGGACAAGGACTTCCGAAAGCAAAATGGCAACAGAAAGTGTACCAACTGCCGTGGCAAGCATGGAGCACGATACCTGGGCTGTCCGTACCCCCAAAGGGACAGAGACTTCTTAAATACCGGCAACAGGCATCTCAAAACCCGTAAAATCACAGCTCCAAGACCAGAATGACGAGCTAAAGAAACAAGTCAAGGCACTGATGACACTGACGCCAACCAGTGGCAACGAAAAACTACTGGTTGACATGAAGGAAATCCAGCACAGCATCCAACAAGAGACAAAGCGCGTGGCACAGATGAAAAAGGAAAATGAAGAAATTCTACAAGCAATCAAGACAGAAAGAAAACTACTGAAAACCCAAAGGGAACAATCCAGCAAGCCAGCAGAAACCACGCAAATGACCACAGAGAAGCCGCAAGCTAAAGGCAAACCAAAGGCCGACCAGAAACCGCAAGCGAAGGTCAGCGATCGACCCACGATGTCGAAGGAACTCGAGAGGAATCTTGGACACTTCCAGACATAAATAATTCCAGTGTAGTAGTAGTAGCACGTATATGGACGACGCTTGAGTTTTAAAAAAGGGGCGTCACCAGGATTGGAACCGACTGCCTATAAAAACCACCATCTCGATATTGAATCCAGTGCACTCTAATTGAAAGGCGTTGAATACGAAATTACCTGTACATTCTTACTCGCACAATCTCACTGTTCGTGACAATATTACGCTACTTTCGAAGCCAACAGCACCTTTGGTTTGGCCCTACAAGCAGGCACGCCGAATCCCCTTAAGCACGCCAATTGACATCTCCGTAATTCGCTATTAAAAATCTGGAACATCCGGGCCCGAAATGCGCATGCTGATGTCACGCACGTGCATAAACAAATTATCACGCGAGCGAACGTGCGCCAGGGAGTGTATGAAAAGAGCTGGCCAGACACCCGCCAGGGGGAGTTGCATTCGTGTAGGTAATGACAGAATGGAGGTCGTGTTTATAAATATGTCTAGCCACACTTAACGTGGATTGTGGGCCACAAGAGTGGCCTCCTCCTTGTTCTGATTTCATTTCTACTCCTCCTCTTCTTCCCCTTTCGCATCCCCCTCCCCTTCTCCCCTTTCTCCTTCTCTTCTTCGTTCTCCTCCTCTCCTTTCTCCTCCTTCTCTCCTTCTCCTCCTCCTGCCCTTTCTCCTCCTCTTCCATTTCTCTTACTCCCTTTCTCTTCCTCCTCCCCTTTCTCCTCCTCCCCTTTCTCCTTCTTCACCACAGCATCTGGCCGACACTGAAAACTCTGAGAAAAGGCCAGGCACATAATCAGACTGCTCCTGGTACCTACAGTATTGGGACTCTTCGTTGGCTGTTGCAGAAAGGAGACAGAGCTCGTTTGGGAACGAACGCTGCAGAAGCAGGTTGAACGAGGCGGAATTATTTTTTATCTCTGTAAATATTATATTGCAAAAAAAAAAAAAAAAGTTCGGTGCATGTACTATACAGGACGTCGCAGTCAACCCCAGCTTATTTTGGCTTTTGTGATTTCTTGACAAGTTTATATTCAGTAGTTTACCATTGCTTTCTGAACGACCACTACTCCACCAAAACGACTAGAAATAAACTGCAAACATTCATGCACTGTTTGAGACAGATCTTGACTGCAGCAGGATATTATAGTTTATAATGAAGCAGGTGCCGGTTTCCCTGGCGAAGGCGTTTAGTACGCCGTTCGTAATCCCATATACTAACGCACGAAACACAGCTGCGCGAGATTCGGCAACGGATTGCGTCGCGTTGGTTTCTTACGGAAAGGTATTGTGCCGGTCTTTCAGAAAGCAATGGCAAACTACTGAACGAATAAACTCAAAAATCCTGGACGTCCGATAATTTCCGCCTGCTCATGCCCGACTGAACTGATCTCAGCGTTTCTTGACAGGATTTTCCAACCTCTAGTTGCGAATCTCCCGTCATACATCAAGGATACAACGCATGCGTTACTTTCATTCAACTCTCTCCAACTGACTCCTGGGAACACATACAGACTATTCCTAATGGATGTATGTTCCCTCTATACCTCCATTCCTCACGCCGATGGCCTCAAGGCGCTACAGTTCTTTCTGGATCAACGCACAGATCAAGCCATCCCTACACGCACACTTGTGAGACTCGCTGAATTGGTCCTCACCAATAATTCCTTTGAGTTCAATGGCCACTACTTTGAACAAATCAGCGGTGTCGCCATGGGCACTAAAATGGGACCCAGCTACGCATGTGTATTTATGGGACATCTGGAACACCAGATTGAACTTAGTGATGAGGGGTTCTCCCTTCTTTTTACCGACGCTACATCGATGACGGCATAGGTCTCACTGACATGTCAGAGGCGGAACTGAACCGTTTCATTAATTATGTCAATAACTTCCATCCATCGATCAAATTCACCACAGAAATTTCTACCACCTCTGTCAATTTCCTTGACACCACCATTAAGTTAAACCCTACAGGCCTGACGACCTCCGTGTACTATAAACCTATTGATGCTCACGGTTTCCTCCTGTACAGCTCATCCCACCCCAAAAGCTGCAAAGATTCCATCCCATATTCCCAGCTACTCCGCCTTCGTCGTATCTGTCAGGACGATAATGACTTCCTCGAGAGAGCCCACGAAATGCTGGACTTTTTCCGCAGACGGTCCTACCCAGAGGACGTCTTGTCAACAGCTTTCAGCCGCATAACCCAGGTCTCGCTGGAAATGTCCCTCGCCAAGCATACGCGACCTCCGAACAATGAACCCAAGCTTATCCTCACCTTCCACCCACATGCCTATGCCATCAAGCACATTTTCCTGAGACACTGGTCCATCTTGGAATCCGATCCTACCACTCGTGAGGTATTCTCCAATGGCCCCAGGGTAATTTTCCGCCGTAACCAGAGCCTCAGAGACCACCTTGTGCATAGTCGCCTCCCCACGGTTACTTCATCCGTGGGCACATTCGAATGCCATCGTAGGAACTGTCTGACATGCCCATACGTTGTTCAGACACCAGAGATTGCATTTCCCCGAGGTACCTTTACCTTGAAAGATTCTTTCACTTGCACATCCCGCAATCTGATTTATGTTATCATCTGCAAACGATGTGACATGAAATAAATTGGACAAACGGGCAGACGTCTTGCGGATCGTTTCAGGGAACGCCTCAGGGACATCAATCAGGGCGCTGACAAACCTGTCCCCAACCATTTCAATTCCTCCAACCATAATGGAACCGACGATGCATGTGTCACCGCATTAAAACCCTGCTTCTCCAATAGCTGTGTCAGACTTAAAATTGAATGCCAGCTAATCAACAATCTGGGATGCATCCACCCAGCCGGAATTAATACGGTTGTGGACGCTACAGTATAACTGTGGCATCTTCCCCAATTGTTCACACTATCTATCACTATGCTGCCCCCCCCCCCCCACATATCTAGACTTAATTGTCATCACTTTCCTATATTTTCATAGCAGACTGTTCACATATTTTTGGCTACTCAAATCCTTTTTGGCAACCCATTTTTAATTCATCCGGCCAAGTCACCTTTCCGGCCCCACATGGCTAAGTTATAGATCGTGTGTTAGTGTATTGTGGTCTTTCGTTTGCTGTATCTCGTTGTTAGCTGTGTTGTCATTGACAAAGATTCTGAGAATCGAAACGTCTGTGTGTCATATTGTATGCGTTCGTGTGTATTTTATCTTATTTTATTTTATTATTCATTTTTATATTTATTGAGTGCTTCTGATTTCGGATTTTTCACCTGTATTTCGCGACACGTGGATCTCCTTGTAAGGTATGTGCAACGTTTGTTGATGTTTAGTTCGTTTTTTTCTCGCAGGAGTTTAAAATACCTATTTGTTTCCATTTCATATTGTTATATCCTGCTGCAGCCGCTGCTTTTTCTCTCTACTGAACGTAAAACCTGCCAAGACATCAACAGCAGCTGAAAAATGCTGGTGTTGACTGCAATTTACTGTAAATAGGATATGCACCCAAAAAAAAAAAAAAAAAAAACAAAAAAAAAACAATGACGCAGGTATATTTAGATCCCAAATAGTGATTAGTTATCATCATCATTGCACTCTGGACACGACCATGGGTGCTCCAATCTTCTACCTAACATCCCCACCAGAATATCGACTGATTGCACCAGTTCTGGTAGATTAACCAAAGGTCTTGTGCCCGTGCTAGAAAAGTGCATGCATGCCTGGTGGCTACCCGCTTCACTCCCATCTCCTTCACTCTGGACATGGGAGCAGATGACTAAGTGTTCTTGAAGTCGATCTGTTTGTCCTGCATCTCTTAAGGCTTGGATAACGTCTGATACATCCATTGCCTTTCTCTCCTCTATCATCGCAATGTTGGCCGAATAATCGGTTGGCCAGTTGCCTTTCACGCCTGAGAGCCTCGGTACTAGTTGACAGTTAGCTGGACTGATGTGTCAGTGAGTCGGGCCACTCATGTCGTATGAGGCCATTCTGGACCTTCTTGAGACGGACCTTTTTTAAATCCTGAGGACACAATACACAAAAACACAAACATACCTGACTATGGCATCCTCATTCCACGTAAACAGACTAATAAAGATGAGAGAGAGAGAGAGAGAGAGAGAGAGAGAGAGAGAGAGAGAGAGAGAGAGAGAGAGAGAAAGAGAGAGAGAGAGAGAGAGAGAGTGAGAGGTGATTATAATGTAATAATATAACAGAAACTAACAAAACAATAAGAATCAATGATCACAATCAGTCCAACTAACTATCATCTATTCTTTGCTTACATTATGGGGCCCGATTTCTCACGGGTGTTCTCTCTCTCTCTCTCTCTCTCTCTCTCTCTCTCTCTCTCTCTCTCTCTCTCTCTCCGCTTTCCTCCTTCCCTATGTCAAGCGCATAGTCGGCTTGACCACATGGCATGATACCTGGACGGCTAGACCACATGGCATGATACCTGGACGGCTAGATCACATGGCATGATACCTGGACGGCTTGACCACATGGCATGATACCTGGACGGCTAGAGCACATGGCTTGATACATTGACGGCTAGACGACATGGCTTGATACCTGGACGGCTTGACCACATGGCATAATACCTGGACGGCTTGACCACATGGCATGATACCTGGACGGCTAGACCACATGGGATGATACCTGGACGGCTAGACCACATGGGATGATACCTGAACGGCTAGACCACATGGCTTGATACCTGGACGGCTTGACCACACGGCATGATACCTGGACGGCTAGACCACATGGCATGATACCTGGACGGCTAGACCCACATGGCATGATACCTGGACGGCTAGACCACATGGCATGATACCTGGACGGCTAGACCACATGGCATGATACCTGGACGGCTAGACCACATGGCATGATACCTGGACGGCTAGACCACATGGCATGATACCTGGACGGCTAGACCACATGGCATGATACCTGGACGGCTAGACCACATGGCATGATACCTGGACGGCTAGACCACATGGCATGATACCTGGACGGCTAGACCACATGGCATGATACCTGGACGGCTAGACCACATGGCTTGATACCTGGACGGCTTAACCACATGGCATGATACCTGGACGGCTAGACCACATGGCTTGATACATTGACGGCTAGACCACATGGCATGATACCTGGACGGCTAGACCACATGGCTTGATACATTGACGGCTAGACCACATGGCATGATACCTGGACGGCTAGACCACATGGCATGATACCTGGACGGCTAGACCACATGGCATGATACCTGGACGGCTAGACCACATGGCATGATACCTGGACGGCTAGACCACATGGCATGATACCTGGACGGCTAGACCACATGGCATGATACCTGGACGGCTAGACCACATGGCTTGATACCTGGACGGCTTAACCACATGGCATGATACCTGGACGGCTAGACCACATGGCGTGATAAGATTTTAGTCTAGTGCCGTGTGAGATGGCGAACCGTGACACCCCCCCCCTCCCCGCCATCAGCGTTGCTAAAGAGCTTCATATGTACTGTGTATGTATTCAGGGAAGGTGTTCGTTCTTCATATCAATCAAACACGCACGCACGCACACATTCTCTAATTCTCTCTCTATATCTCTCTCTCATTCTCTGTTACTCTCTCACATTTTCTCAAACCCCCCCCCCCCCCCCCCCCCTCTCTCTGCTTTTCTCTCTCCTTTCCACCCCACCCCGTTGTTTTCTACTGATCTCTCTCTCTCTCTCTCTCTCTCTCTCTCTCTCTCTCTCTCTCTCTCTGAGATCTCTTCGATGCTCTTTCACTTTCTCTTCATCCTCCTCTCTCGCTTTCTCTCCATCACTCTCTCACTTTTTATCTCTCTTTGTCTATCTCTTTCTCTCACTCTTTCAGGCTCTCTATTTTCTCCCCTTTTTCACACTACCCCGTTGTTTTTTCCGACCTCCCCCCCCCCCCTCTCTCACCCTCTCTTTGTCTCTCTCTCTCTTTCTCTCATCCTCTGTGTGTGTGACTCTTTCACACCCTGCCTGTTCTCTCTCTCTCTCTCTCTCTCTCTCTCTCTCTCTCTCTCTCTTTCTCTCTCTCTCTCTCTCGCTTTTTCTCGTCCTCTGTCTTAATCTCTTTCTCTATGTGACTCTCTCACTCACTTTTTCTCATCCTCTATCGTTATCTCTCACTTTCTCAATGTGACTCCCTCACTCATGTTTTTCTCACACACACTCTTTCAGTCTCTTCCCTCACCTCGTTTTCCCACAGATCCTATCTCCGTCAAGAACAGCAACTCCGCCAAGTCGTTACCGCCGCTGGCAGTGTTTGTCCCCCTTTGAAATCTGCAATATTTTCTACATTAAAGGCACTCTCAGACATTTATTATTGAAAGATGATCCGCCGTCTCCGCTAGCTGTTGTTGTTGATAAATTACCTGTGAGGGAAGAGCCGTGAGAAAAGGTCATGTTGAAGAAATCCAACAGTGCATATAGTTGGTATAGTATTCGAATATTCTTCCAGTGAATTCCCCCGGTCTTTTATGTAACAAAGCGATGTTTGAAACCATCAGGTTTCTCTTCATTTTAAACGGTAAAACATAATTTCAAAGAACTCTTCCAACGCTGGTGGAGGTTATCATTGCGCTCCCTTTTCAACTTCCGGTGTCCTGATTGCGAGGTAGCGGGCTCATCCCCTATACTGGTGAGTTGGATTAAAATGTTGACTTCTCGTCCTTGACCTGGGGACTTAAATTACAAGTACTCCTTGGGTCGGTGGGGATTCGCCTGATGGAGAGGGACACTGGTCATGAGGAAATCCTCCACACGCAAAAGTAGACTACGACTGAGGTTAAAGCGAGCGGGAGAAAGACTATGCTCTCTCTCTCTCTCTCTCTCTCTCTCTCTCTCTCTCTCTCTCTCTCTCTCTCTCTCTCTCTTAAGAATAAACATGAAGGGTTGAAAGATCGAGTGACAAAGAAACAACGGAATGGAATCAGGAAATCAACATGGCAAAGAAAGAAAGAATAAACATGAAAGATTGAAAGAAAGGGCAAAAGAGGGAGGACAAAAAGAATCAAACTTATTTAAAAACAAAAATGAAAATGATAGGTTGGAAGAAAGCACGAACATTGTAGGCTGAGGAGAGACACAATGGAATCAACAATATAAAGGCAAATGATCCACACGAACAGTTGAAAGTAAGAACGGAAGAAAGAAAAACACGAATCAAAATATTTACACACAAAAAAAAAAAAAAAACGGAAGCATAAGCATAAGTTGAAAGGAAGTGTGAAAAACAAAAATACAAAGAAATTAACATGATAACAAAAAATCTAAAAGAATAAACATGACTGGTTGAATAACAAATGCGAAATAGAAAACTAAAGCGATCAAAATTGCGAGGAAAAAACAACAACACGATAGTTCTTTAAAAAAAAAAAGCGAAACAAAATAACGGTATCTAAATGATAAAAGAAAAATTGTTTGCATATCCTTTACAGGACATTGCTGTCAACATCAACATCTTTCAGCTGATTGTTGATTTCTTGGCAAGATTACGCTCAGTAGTTTGCCATTGCTTTCTGAACGGCCGGCTCACATACCCCGTAAGTTACCGACGCGATTCGAACCACTGCTGATTCTCACCGTCGTCACGTTACTTACGAGAGTATACGAGATTACGGAGAAAAGTCGCTAACCTCTAGGCTAGAAGCCGGCCACCTAACAACTTGAAAGGTTGACAGAAAGAGCGGAAGAGAAAAACACAGAGAAATCTAAATGATGAAAAACAAAGACGCAAGAATGAACATGATTGAGTGAAAGAGAGAAAGACAGAAAAACTAATCGAAATCTAAATGATAAAGACGAAGAATGAACATGAAAGATCCAAAGAGCGAGCGAACGGGATAAACAACACAAAGGAATCAAAATGTTAAGGAAACAAAGAAAGCCAGTGAAAGCCACCACAACCAGCTGATCGACAGTTAAGTAAGGAAGCTGTTTGCTTAGAGAGATACGTATCCTGATATCACAGACCTGTCTGGGAGATGTGCCTGGGGAAAGATAGGTCGGATAACTGCAGGTCCCCGATTAAAGGGAAGTAGAGGCACAACATCTGCGATCTCAGGGTAATGTCTGGTCGCTGCAGATTGGACCAGGCGAAAGTCCTCCGTGCTGTAGATAAACGTTCTCTGGACAAGCGTGAATGGCTTCTGGTGTGTTTCTGAGCATTGGTGGTAGGTAGACGGAAGAAATGGGGGGGGGGGGGGGAGTAAGAGAAACAGAAGGAAAGAAAGAAAGAAAAAGATAAATAACAGAGCGAGAATACGGGCAGACAGAAGTTACTACTGGGACAGATTCAGTTACGGAGATTAAAGAAAAGGAAAGATATGTGTCATGGGTAGACAGACGGTTAAGATGTATTAGACTAGAGATGGATAAAGACAGAGATGGACGGATTGGACAGAGAGAGAGAGAGAGAGAGAGAGAGAGAGAGAGAGAGAGAGAGAGAGAGAGAGAGAGAGAGAGATTGACGGACGGACGGAGAGAGAGCATGATGGACGGACAAAGCGAGAGTGACGGATGGACACACAAATAGAGAGTGAAGGATGGACACAGAAATAGTGACGGACGCACAGAGAGAGAGAGAGAGAGAGAGAGAGAGAAAGAGAGAGAGAGAGAGAAAGAGAGAGAGAGAGAGACGGACGAACGAACGGACGAACGAACGAACATACGAACGAAAATCTTTATTTTCAAAGGGTTAAGAATTGGGCAACGCAGGCGCAGGACGGACAGAGAGCGAGAGAGAAAGAGAGAGAGAGAGAGAGTGACGGATGGACACAGAGAGAGTGAGAGAGTAACGGTTGGACAGAGAGAGAGAGAGAGAGAGAGAGAGAGAGAGAGAGAGAGAGTGACGGACTAACAGAGAAGAAAGAGTGACGGATGGACAGAGAGAGAGAGTGTCGGACGAACAGAGAGAGAGAGAGAGAGTGACGGACGGACAGAGAGAGAGAGGCGGACAAACAGAGAGAGAGAGATTGATGGACGGACACCGTAAGAGAGTGACGGACGGATACTTAAAAGAGTGAAGGAGGGGCACAGTGGCGGACGGACAGAGTGACGGAGGGGCACAGAGTGACGGAGGGGCACAGAGAGGGATGGGTATAGATGTAGGCATGGGCGGATAGGGGAGACAGAGGAAGGTCGTGCTGACGGGAGGCGGTTAGATCGGTCTTGTGGTAGGTCAATAGATGGACAGATAGAAAGGTTGTTAGGCAGGTAGATAGACGGCTGGATAGAACATTAGACAGGCAGACATAGAGGAAAATAGACAGGCAGGTATTCATTCGACCGACAGACTAGATAGGTAGATTGGTAGGTAGGTAGGTAGGTAGGTAGGTAGGTAGGTAGTATGTAAGGTAGATAGGTAGGTAGATGAACGGATGTATGAACAAAACATCGACACCAATAAAGCAATAAAGAACAGTACTATGAAAAGGAAAAAAAGAATCAATCAGAGATGCATTCCAAGCGTAACAAGTCTCAAACTACTCTACCGCCCCGCGTCAGGGAAAGAGCGTGTCGGGATGCTCAACCCACTACCACATGAACCATTAGACTAGACTCAGACAGCAATGAACATCTCCTGTAGCTCCAATTTGAATACCAGATTACCCGTCCGTCTACACACTTACACTCCAGATATATGTGTACGATTATCTCCGTGTCTAATCTATCAGAATGAAGTCACTACATCTTATCTTTAAGCATCTAATTATCTCCCCTTTGTGGTTAATGTGCGGCCGCGAGCGAGAGAGCTGTTTCTTCAATTGTTGATGTTGTACAGACATGTTTCTACAAGTGTTGATGCTGTACAAAAGTTTCTTCAATTGTTGATTTACACACGTATCTTCAATTGTCGACGATGTACATTTTTGTTTCTTCAAGTGGTTGATGTTGTACATATATGTCTGTTTCTTTTATAGTTTTCATTGTTTTGGAGCTACTGACAGATTGTTCTGTGCTTCGTTATATAGATGGGTTGCTGTACTAAACATGGAGAGTGCGCGGAACAAGACGACGACGACGTGACGACGACGACGATGGGAACAGACGGACGAACGAAGCGGAGGAAGAATCGTTAAAGGAAGAGAACAAAAAATAATTAAAAAATAAAGGAAGGAATAACAAGTAAGGAAAAAAGATTACGAAGAAGAAGAGGAAAACGGAGACGACGACGACGATGACGGATGATGGACGGACGAGGAGGTTGGAGAGACGGTTAAAAAGGAAGATGGAAAAAGGAATAGGGTAAAAAAAAAAAAAGAAGAAAGAATGCACAAAAGAAACGGAACAGCAGCAGCAGTAGTAGCAGTAGCAGCAGCAGCAGCAGCTGCAGCAGTAGTAGTAGTAGTAGTAGTAGTAGTATTAGTGGTAGTAGTAGTAGTAGTAGTAGTAGTAGTAGTAGTAGTAGTAGTAGTAGTAGTAGTAGTAGTAGTAGTAGTAGTAGTAGTAGTAGTAGTAGTAGTAGTAGTGGTGATGATGGCAACACAATAGTCCAATGGTGCCAATCGTCACTATAATCCTGGTTACACTACCCTGTCAATAATGTCGGCCGTTCTTAAATAATGGTAAACTACTGAACGTATAACTTCATTGAAAATGACAATCAGCTAATAAATGTTGGGCTTGATTGTGAAGTCCCTAAAATAAAGGAACATGACAAGCTGCCTTTCGATACAGAAGTCGTCTAAAATGGCTAAATCTCCTTAGTCGACTCTTACGACATACGTATAGGTTACGCTGTTAATAAATTGATTTCCCATATACACTAAGGCAACGTGGAAGTGAAGGGGAAACCACAACATAATGTTATGAAGCTAGTTTAAGATTTAGTAGTGTATTAAACGACACAACGTGACACCATTCTTCCTAGTGAATAACCGGAATAACCATGCAATGTCTATAGACTGTTTCAAATCATTGTTTTCCTGGCTTTTTCTGTGTTCAGATACGATCTACCCATAGGTGCAATGCAAATCGTAAACTGATTAGAGAAATTAGACGTAGACAGTCACAATGTTTTGGACATGTTATGAGAAGAAATAAATCGGAGAACTTGGTAACAACTGACAAGATTGAGGAGAAGAGAACAAGGGAAAGGTAGAGAAGTAAATATCTGGATGGCTTGGCCACGTGGCATGGTTGAGACAAGAACACTGAACTGATCCACGACTCTGGTGATCGAGTGAGAAGACGAAACATGCCCCCCACGCTTATCGACATGGCACATGATGATGATAGGTGCTCAGTTTCCCACAGCAAATGAGTTAGAGAATGGAGGTGGGGGAGCCACTGCGGCATTTTGCTGGCCGGAGGAAGAACCGCACACACATGTCGTAAGACGAAGACAAGCATGCTTAAGTTGGCGTGCTGCAATTAAAAAACAAATCAGACATGGAGCATCCCTTGGGTTTTTCCTTTGTGTGTTGGGAAATTAATAGACTGACCAATTAGCTAGGTGTGCACGGTTGGCTGAGGTATTGGTGTACGACAACGCGTATGTGGTTAGAGCCCTTTAGGATTACGCGTATAATTGGAGGACCAGATACAGCATCATTGCCAGGAGAGAATGGTGCAGCAGGGAGTGACCAGAGGATCTGGCTGACACTTAGTGCTCCGAGAAAATGCCAAACTGACACAATTGCAGCTGGTACCATCAATGTTGGGACTCCTCGCTTGTTGTTGAAGATGACTGAGCACGTATGGGAACGTCCCGAGTGCTGTGATGTAAGTGTTCCACATGTGGTAAAGCGTAGAACCTAGTCAGTCCAGCACCACCCTGGATGTAAATACCTGGATGTAAATAAATGGTATTCGTCTCCTCGTACGTCTCGCAAGTTGCTGGAGCCGTTGTCAAACTCACACCTCAGTAAAAATATGTCCTATATTGTGTCTTAAACTAGCAGTCGTTGTTAGATAGCCTTCAAGTGTTTGTCCATCGTCACCTGTCCATCTACTGGTGCTCTTATCATCAACAGAGCCGCTAGCTCGTTACCCCGCTCGCCAGCATGATCCAGATAGTATACCAGTGTCAAGTCTTGTAAGAAAAGTCTGTTACATTCCCAATAATTCTGCATTTGATCCGAGCACCCCCTAGATATCCTATAGCCACATTGATCTCCCCCATCTTAATACTTGGGGATGTAAGCCTACATCCTCTATTATCCTTGTAACGAACTCCCGTCGGCTCTAGCTGAGAATCATCATGTGCCATGCCGATAGTCGTGAGCGGTCGTGTTTCGTCATCTCACACCATCATCAGAGTCGTGGATCAGCTCCGTCTTCTTGTCTCGTCTGTACCACGCAGCCAAGTCACCTAGATATTTACCTCTCTACCTTTCCCTTGTTATTCTCCCTCAATCTTGCCAGTTGTCACCAAGTTCTCCAATTTATTTCCTCTTATACCGTTTATAGCAGATAGAGGGTCTTTTTTGTGTGTGTGGAGACAATGGCTACGGTCATCGATCAGTGCGGTCGCTGCTAAAAAGGAAATCAATGGCAAACTACCTTCTTTACACATGCCCAGAAAATCATGTTTCGTCAATTCGTAGAGCAGAGAATCCTCAAGCAAATTTCACGCCACAATAGACAGACCCGTCGGTGTATATACATGTGCTTGGCCTCGATCCATAGGTTGACCTGCAAGACTACCAAGCCAGTACACAACCCTCACCACAAGCCGCCCAGTGTGAAGGTGATTTTGTATCTGTCGCTGTCGTTTATTTCTGCTCAGGAGGTCAGCATGGCCAAATGGATAAGAACGCTCGTTGTTAAAAATCTGATGTCCTGATATCGAGGTGGCTGGTTAATCCTTTTAACTGTTAGATTAAAATGTTGACTTCTCGTCCTTGACTTGGGGACGTCAATTACAAGTACCTCAGAAGTCAGAGTGGGTTCGCCCGATGAGTGACCGTGGCAATAGGGAAGCTAATCCACACGCAAAAGCCAGTTCAGTGCACTAGCAATTCGCAGCACGTGTATGAACTACGCTTGAGTTCAAAGAGAGGAACAATAAAGTTGTCTGCCCTTTATCTGCTTAATAGATACGGCGGACTATGTGGGGTTAGGGCGCAATTCGCAATACCGCGTTCGAAACGCAGCTGCGGGAGATTTGGAAGCAAACCGCGATGCAATGGTTTCATACAGGTATGAATGCCGGTCGTTAGGAAAGCACTGGCAAACTACTGAACATAAACTTGGAAGAAATCACTACAGCCAAAAAAAGCTGGGGTTTTCTGCGGCGTCCTGTAAAGGTTATGCAACTAACTTTAACTTAACCTCAGCACAGCTTGTGCTCTTATCCATTCTGCCGTGCTGACCTCCAGTAGGACATGTGATCGAATATAACCCACCATTCGGCCTTGCTGACCTCCAATAGGACATGTGATCTAATGTAACCCACCATTCTGCCGTGCTGACCTCCAATAGGACATGTGATCTAATATAACCCACCAATCGGCCTTGCTGACCTCCAATAGGACATGTGATCTAATATAACCCACCATTCTGCCGAGCTGACCTCCAATAGGACATGTGATCTAATGTAACCCACCATTCGGTCGTGCTGACCTCCAGTAGGACATGTGATCTAATGTAACCCACCATTCGGCCTTGCTAACCTCCAATAGGACATGTGATCTAATATAACCCACCAATCGGCCTTGCTGACCTCCAGTAGGACATGTGATCTAATATAACCCACTAATCGGCCGTGCTGACCTCCAGTAGGACATGTGATCTAATATAACCCACCATTCGGCCGTGCTGACTTCCAATAGGACATGTGATCTAATATAACCCACCATTCGGCCTTGCTGACCCCCAATAGGACATGTGATCTAAAATAACCCACCATTCGGCCTTGCTGACCCCCAATAGGACATGTGATCTAAAATAACCCACCGCTGCATTAGGGCAAGGTGTTTCCTACTCCAAGGGGAGTACCGCGGCATGCACAGATAAACGGTCCACGCAACAGCTCTTAACATAAAACAAGACTCCAACAAATTATGAGATAAGGGCTGACAACACCCATAACATGCTGGGGTTGAGTCTGACGTCCTGTAATGGATGTGCAACTAACATCTTGATAGATTAGTTACGGGACGTTGTAGCCAACCCCAGGATTATTTGGCCTTTTGTCATTTACTAGGCAGTATTTACGTTTAGTAGTTTACAACAATGTATTCCTTTAGTGAAATTAAACACAGAAGCCTCGAACAATATGGTGCACGATTTATTGCCTGATATATTTCGCTGCATCTCGTCAGGTGCATTCTGCATAGTTTATATATCATACGAAATTAATACATTTTCAGCTAAAGTATTAATTTAATCACTTTATATGATATATAACTCTGCAAAATGCACCTTACGAGATGCATCAAAATATTCCAGGCAACAAATCGTGCACCATATTATTCGAGGCTTTTGTGTTTGCCATTGATTCCTGAACGCATGACACTCATACCATCGAAATCAATGCAAAGTGATCTGCTTCCAAATCGTTTGCAGCTGATTTCAAACCCTCGATCCGTTATATCGGGAAATGGTGAAACTGCGTGTAAGACGCCAAATACTTTGTATTCTAAAATGCATTTGTTGTCTTATCTTCTGATAAATTTATTTAACGTTTATTCCACGTGTGCTAATCAATGTCATTCCGTAAATGCAATGCAGAGGGCACAATCTTTCGAGCCAGTTACTTTACCTTGGTAAGCGTTTTTAATGGAAATCATCTTCAGGGAAAACAAAAAGGGACATTATACGATGATAAAAGCACTGATCTAGAGTAGTCTGCCCAATACACATTAATTCACGGCTCGGATCTCAAGTGGTATTGTAGATAACTGCCGGCATGAAGGGAATATCCTCAAGGATGCAACTCCGCCATGTGGCGCTAGAGGCACTCAGGGTTTTCTGAAAATGAAGCGTTGCCTAGATAGATTATCATATTTAGCCATACTTGATTATTTTGTGGTAACGCAGAACAGGAAAAACCTCAAATGTATGTATCGTGCCAGTGTCACAAGAACAATCATAAAAAAAAAAAAAATCACTTTGAGGAGATAAGACTTCCCCGGAAAAAAAAAAGTAACATCAACAACAAAGGTGGAAATAACAAAAGCAAACTACACGGTGGAAGTCAAAAGACACGAAACTTATAATGAAAACGCCAAACTTATAATATTTAATTATAACATTACATGGAGGTCAGCATGGCCGAATGGATAAGATCACAGGTTCTTAAACATCCGTTGTACTGATGCCAAGCTAGCGGTTCAACCCCTACACCGGTCAATTGGATTAAAATGTTGTCCTCTCGTTCTTATCTTGGGGACGTAAAGTACAACTAGCTCTGAAGTCGGAGTGGGTTCGCCTGATGGCAGGGACACTGGTCATAAGGAAAGGTAATCCACACGCAAACATCAGTTCAGTATGGATTTTGCTTGAGTTCAAAGGGTGCGAACGCAATAAATAAATAAATAAAAACTTTACATCAGTACTGTATGGACCAGAAACACGAACAACAAAAATGAGTACTAATAAATTACATAAATGCATTAATTGGTGCCTTCGCAATATAGAGGGAATAATATGGTATGACAGAATCCTGAACATAGAGCAGAGGGAACAATGAACCTAGAGGTGAGGAAATTACACTGGATATGACATACACTTAAAAACCCTCTCACGCGTCCAACGACCGACCCATCTGTGTAAATGACAACATCACCCTTTAAAGAGTTCCTCGAAGATTAAAGTCTGAACTTCCGTTCGTTGGCTTTTACGGCTCAGGCTGGAGGGAGAATTGTGTATGAAGATTCTGGTGCTGTTGCTTTGACCACAAGTAGCCTGACTATGGAAGTCATGGCAGTAAGTAAAGCAATTACATGGCTCAAGACACAGACCTTCACTCGGGCATGTGTCCTTAGTGACTCAATGTGCATGCTCAGGAATATAGAGATGGACTGGATCCGAAGATAGTGGTTGGTGTCTAGAGCGGTCACGGCTGGCAAAGTTTCATTTTTATGCCAGGGCATGCGGGTGTACAAAGGAAATGAGAAGGCTGCCAGGCTTGCGAGTAAGGCTACCGTGAAGGGCGGACGAACCACGAATAGGCTGATATACTGAATGCTCTACGAGAAGTAAGACTTCGCGAGGATTAAGTGATGATTGAATCTACAACCATGGCCAGACTGCGAGAACAGCAAGTTAAAAGAGGTGTGGCCAGACAAGAACACTATGCAAGAAGCCAAAGACGATTAATAAACCAACACAGAGCTGGTATCGTGAGACGCTATACGCTGCGGGATTTACCGAGGAGGGGATCCGAGCACTTATGGACTGAATGGTTCGATGTTTAATGAGGATGATCTGTCGACTAACTAACTTAGAAAACCCGAGAATAGCGTAACTAGAGATAATTTTGTCTGGTATCCACAGGGCAAAAGGAATAGAGGAAGACCGAAAAACATACCTAGAGAAATAAAGACATAAATTAACGATACAGAGAGGGAATGGACAGTGCTGCATGGGATAAAAAAAAGAATAGAATCACATTACCCGCAAATGTCGATTTTTTTAAAAATTAAAATTTAAATTTAAATTTTTTTAAAATTTTGTATACCCTGTTTACAAGACATCGCTGCCAACACCAGCATTTCACTGCTATTGTTGATATCTTGGCAAGTTTACGTCCAGTAGTTTGCCATTGCTTTCTGAACGACCAGCTCCTATACCAACTCGTTAAAACCCAGCGTAACGCGGTCTGCTGCAAAATCTGTTGCAATTGTGTTAAGTGTCGATTGGTCTATAAAAATATGGGCCTAGCACCATATGCCCAATGTACTTTAATGCATGTACAAGAGTTCTTTACTTTTCTTTTTAACTTTACTGTTATTATAGTTGTCTTTTTTTTAGGTTGTATAAAGTGTCCTCAGCTGTCGAATTATTTTCCTTTGGTTTTTATAAGTGGCAATCAGTACTTACTTTCTCCGTAATCCCAATTATCCACGTGAGCATACGCAGCTGCGCGAGAATCGATAGTGGTTCTCGCCGCGCCCATTACTTACAGGATATGTGAGCCAGTCTCTCAGAAAGCAATGGAAAACTACTGAGCGTAATCTTACCAAGAAATCAACAACAGCGGTAAAATGCTGGTGTTGACAGCGATGTCCTGTAATAGGATATGGAAAAAAATCAGTACTTGATAATTTATCCTCATGGTGCAGTTATATACATAGTTGTTGTTCATTGTTCTGTTATTCTCATCGCGAATCCTAGACGCCATCTTGCTCTGCCGGTTCAGTAACATTCGAGGTGCTTTAGCTTAGACAATCGCATTTTCTAATCTATCCCCCGATAAATTCCAGCATAGATAAGACACACAACATGCTCCGACGCCCTCCTTATCATTGACAGAACAGATACACTCCAGAATTCGCGTCCTGAGTTCGATTTGTCCACGAACCAAACACAAAAATGTCGTTCACAGAGGACTAAACATGCACCAGACGGGAAATGGCATGGCGGATGAGAAAGGCCGAGATCAGACGATATCCCGGCAGAGATAAAACTTGCCCGTGAAACGGTCGTTGGGAAGAAACGAAACGAAAACGATTTTCTGCAAGATTACAAGAAAGCAATAGATTTCTCTATAGATTAAATTTACTGGCGCAGATGTAGAATCTTATTATGTCACTGAGATTCCTGGATATCTGATACTTGTATGCCAGAATGGGCAGGTGGGGTGTTATGATGGAGAGTGGGGGCGGGGTGGGGTGTTAGCGTGGGGGAGGGTGTTAGAGTAAGTGCGGGTGGGGTAGTATAGTGGGGGGGGGGGGTGTTAGGGTACGGGGTGGGGTGCTAGAGGGGGGAGGGTGGAATGTTAGGGTGGGGTGTTTGGGTGGGATGTTTGCATGGCGATGGGGTGAGGTGGGGTTGGGTGTTTGGGTGGGGTGGGGTGTTAGGGTTGGGTGTTAGTGTTAGGGTGGGGTGTGGTGCTAAAGTGGGGAGTGGAGGTGGGGTGTTAGAGTGGGGGAAAGTGGCATGTTAGAGTGGTAGACGGTCCACGTGGCGTTCTGTCTTCACTTTCTTCTATCCCAGACAGCTGACAGAGGCACCCTGTTATATCCCAGACAGTTGACAGAGTAACCCCGTTATATACAAGGCAGTTGAAAGAGGAATCCCATTCTCCCCCAGACAATTGAAACAAGCCAATTCTCCCTCAGACACTTGAAACAAGCCCATTCTCTCACAGACAGATGAAACAAGCTCGTTCTCTCATAGACAGTTAAAACAAGCCCATTTTCTCCCATAGTCGAAACATCAAACTCATTGCCTCCCATAATCGAAACATCAGATCCATTCTCTCCGAGACAGCTGAAACAAGCCCATTCTCTGCCAGACAGTTGAAACAAGCCCATTCTCTCCCAGACATTTGAAACAAACCCATTCTCTCACAGACAGCTGAAAAAAGCCCATTCTTCTTCTTCTACTGCCTTCATCCGGTTTTTCGGACGTAATTGCGTTGTCTGTCTACAGCAGAGCTGCGTTCTTGCGCCGTTAGGCAGATCATCCGACTTCTGCGGGTATTTGTTGACCGGGTTAACCTTCCCGGGTGTTTCGTAAGACGTTTGACTCTCACTATTATTATGGCGTCGTCCACATCCCAGCTGGCCCATTTAGAAGAGCCGAAGACACCCCGGTCAGCCCTCAAGGGAAGGCAGGGGCATACCATGGCATTCCCCGCCATCCAAGGAAGCTTCCATAATTGCAGAGCCAACACATAGCTCTCTGGTACGGGGCTCACCCATGGAATCGTCACGTCCTGCACATGGCTGCTTAGCCTCACTTCCGTATATTGGGCCTTACGTTCACCACAGGCTGTTACCCTGGAAACCAGAAAAGTGCAGTCTGCAGATAACATCCACACAGTGGGTTTTCGATTCGGATTTTCCACATAATGGATTTGTTATCCAAGCTATATTCCATTTCGTGCCACTAGGACGCCGTTTCCACCTTTGATGACGCCCACACAATTAGCATTTGAGTCGGACTTTCCACGTAATGGATTTGCTAGACAAACAATATGTAAACAAGCCCATTCTCTCACAGACAGCTGAAACAATCCCATAATCTCACAGACATCTGAAACAAGCATATTCTCTCCCACAGACAGTTGAAACAAGCACATTCTCTCACAGACAGTTGAAACAAGCCCATTCTCTTTCAAACAGTTCAAACATCAAGTCCATTCTCTCTCAAACAGTTGAAACAGCAAGCCCATTCTCTCTCAAATAGTTCAAACACCATGTCCATTCTCTCTCAAACAGTTCAAACATCAAGCCCATTCTCTCTCAAACAGTTCAAACATCAAGCCCATTCTCTCTCAAACAGTTCAAACATCAAGCCCATTCTCTCTCAAACAGTTCAAACATCAAGCCTATTCTCTCTCAAACAGTTCAAGCATCAAGCCCATTCTCTCTCAGACAGTTCAAGCATCAAGCCCATTTTTCTCAAACAGTTCAAACATCAAACCCATTCTCTCTCAAACAGTTCAAACATCAAGCCCATTCTCTCTCAAACAGGTCAAACATCAAGCCCATTGTCTCCCAATTGTTCCCCGCACTGGTTCGGTTCCATGGTGGTATTACTTTCTCGGTAACTTTAGTCACAAGGCAGATCCTACCGATTCCGTGTGAATCATCAAACCTTCACATAGTCTAGATACTGCCGTCGGATGTGGAAGTGTTAATTAATCCTTCACATAGTCTAGATACTGCCGTCGGATGTGGAAGTGTTAATTAATCCTTCACATAGTCTAGATACTGCCGTCGGATGTGGAAGTGTTAATTAATCCTTCACATAGTCTAGATACAGCCGCGGATGTGGAAGTGTTAATTAATCCTTCACATAGTCTAGATACAGCCGCGGATGTGGAAGTGTTAATTAATCCTTCACATAGTCTAGATACAGCCGCGGATGTGGAAGTGTTAATTAATCCTTCACATAGTCTAGGTCATGACATGAGTTACCAATACCAGTTCCCATCCTCGTCTTTCCTTTCGAGACAAGTCCCAGAAACCTTCTGAAATCTGCACATTGTATCTCTGGGTTATCACACAGCCGGGACTGGTTGGGACAAATTGCTGAGGATGCGAACCCAGACCTCCTGAATATTCTGAATACACGTCCTTTATCCTTTGCAGGACGTTGCAATCAATCCAGCTTGATTTTCTAGACAATTTTGAGTTCAACAGTTATAGACGAGCTCTAAGAATATCTTGGATACATAAAAAAAAAAAAAAAAGCATCCATACGACAAGAGCTGCATATTGAAGAAGGCTGGCTACTAAGGGCGACAAAACAAGGAAAATTGAAATATTTTGCTCACTTGAAACGTTATGAAAGTTTGGAGAGATCAATAATGGAAGGGTATATGCCAGGGTGAGAGGAAGAGGAAGGTCAAAGAGAAGACGGGGGCAGTATGTGGCAGATGAGTGTATCGGATGCGGGACATCTTGCTTATGATCGAGAGGTTTTCCAGAAGGTTGTTATGGGAGCGAGATTCTACAAAGGGCAAGCTACTGAATGGATGAATGAATGAGTTTGCCATTGCTTACTGAACGAGAAGTCAACATTAAGTCCAACTGACCGGTGTAGGGTATAAACCTTTCACGCCATCAGCGCACGTGGGGTTTAAATGCGAGCGTGATCAACCTCTGGGCCACGCTGGGGCCTGGCATAATCGAAGTCACGTCATAAAGACATAAGGTGACCAGTTCTCTTCTACGCCGGTTTCTTACTAAAAGTTAGTTGCATACCCTTTACGGACGTAGCAGTCAACCCCAGCATTTTTTAACTGTTCGTGATTCCTGGGCAAGTTTACATTCAGTGGTTTGCCATTGCTTTCTGAAGACCGGCACCCATACCATTTTATAAAAAAACCAACGCAGGTGTGTTTCGAACGCGGTATGCGGGATTACGAACTGCGTCAAACGCAGTTACGGAGCGGAAGTTACTGTCTTCGTCACGGAGCGGAATTGTAAACTCTTCCGTATCAATGTTATTTTGCCACATGATATACAACAAGAAAGAGACAAAACAGCTTTCCAAGAGAGGTGTTGGAGAACATGACAACTGGAAGTATCAATAGGAAGAGAAGTAGAGACTGATCGCGAGAAACGATGCTGGATGAACTGAGACAGTGGCATGGAGGAATATCATGAGCAGAGTCGAACCACAACACAAAAGACCGAGACTGGAGACATGAATGCCTATGCCAGCTGGCAGGACACTTGACGATGATGATACATTGTATAAGGCTGGAGCACACCCCTAGCCATGGCAAAATTAGTGTAAACATGAAGAAGAAATTGTGTGAAAACACTAGTAATAGCGACACGTGAACTGACCTTTCCTCGTGTAATTTCTAGAAGTGTGTTTGTGCGAAGAGCCACTCGGATTCCTCGATGTCTTAAAGAAGATATCCACTTATTTGGGTCTTGACTTGTGTTTACGTTTCTGGTTGTTGAAGAGATACTTAGGTGTCTGCCGTTGTCTTAAATAAGTACCTACTGTTAGAAGTGGTGCCAGGGAATTGGTGACTCATTAAATGGCTGGTTGTAGCCAGCGGCAATAACGATGTCAATCAGCAGGTGAAGACATAGGTTTATAGGTCAAAGACAGCGGTTTCTTGCTGTTAACGGATATTAGGTTATGATCTACTTTTCTCTCTTCTTCTTCGCTCTTTCTAATCACCCTATAATCAACCTAGGGTTGATCGCAACGTCTTGCAAAGGAATGCAAATTTCTTTCTTTCTTTCTTTCTTTCTTTCTTTCTTTCTTTCTTTCTTTCTTTCTTTCTTTCTTTCTTTCTTTCTTTCTTTCTTTCTTTCTTTCTTTCTGTCTGTCTGTTTGTCTGTCTGTCTGTCTGTCTGTCTGTCTGCCTGTCTCTGTCTCTGTCTCTTTCTCTCTCTCTCTCTCTCTCTCTCTCTCTCTCTCTCTCTCTCTCTCTCTCTCTCTCTCTCTCTGTCTCCAGAGTCGTGGATGTCTTACCTTCTTGTCCCGACTATGCCATGTGGCCAAGCCATCCATTTATTTATCCCTTTGCCTTCCACTTGCTCATATTTCCATTATTTTTTTTATTGTTTTCAAGATGTAAAATCTCTCTCTCTCTCTCTCTCTCCCCCCCCCCCCCCCCCCCCGCGCCCTCCCTCAAATCTTGATTGTCGACGTCTAATTTCTCTAATCAATTTACAGTTTTCATTTGTTTCTTGAAGGAATGTTTTTCATTTATCTGCCCAATCATAATATTCGTTGCATTTCTCAAGGATACTACATTTCGGCTGCAATTAGATGTTTCTCAGCTTGTCTGCTTGTTCATGTTTCGCATTCATAGCACAGTATATGTGACCTGTCGCAATGAAATGACCAAATATTAGCTAACGTTACGAGAAAGTTCGTTTTCTTCAGGCGCTCTTTGAAACATTAATGTTGTGTAATTTTACTGTGAATGGCGGTCAAATCTCTCCTTTACATGTACTGATATTGTCACAGGGCGCTCGTAGTTAATTCTTTACATACAAGACATAATGGGTTTTGTGAGGCTAAAATACCAGAAGCCACCTTCTGTGGTGTTAAAGTATCCGTGGCGAAGTGGTCAAGCCGTTTGCTTGTGCTCCGAAGGTTGTTCGTTCGATTCCGGGCTACGCAGTTTGGTTCACAAGTGCATTTTTCTCTGATATTCCTGGTGGTCGTCGCTGGAGCTATGGAGTTCGTGCTTTGTGCGACGCTTTCGGCAGATCGTCCGACCAAGCCATATGGGATAAAACCTGGTGCAATGAAGTTGATCCTCTCGAGTTTAAAAACTTAAAAAAAAAAAATAATCTTCGATGATGATGACGATAATGCGATGATTATGATGATGACGACTATGATGATGATTGATTTTGATGATGGTTACGGTGACGGTGAAGATGATGATAATGACGATGATGATGGTGACTATGCTTAAGATGATTATAATGAAGATGATGGTGAAGATGGTGACGATAATTACGATGATGGTGATGATGTCAACTATGATTACGATGTCGATAATGGTAATGATGACAGACGGATGGGTGATCGGACGGACAGACACAGACAGATGGCTAGCTAGGTAAACAGACCAGTGGGCGGACAGACAGACATACATTTTACGTCTACCTTCCCGCGCTTCCTTTAATAGTTGCATATCTCAAAATAGAACTCCTGTTTGCGGACGGCCAAGCACTATAGTATGTCCACATTTGTTTGCCTTCATTCACGATCAATTATTTTGAAAACTGTCTGTTGCATTGTTATGAAATTTTTCCAGCCGTCTTATATTTACCCCCACCCAAGGAATATGTCTTTGATAGGTCCAAAAGCAACTTAAATCATTGAAAGCGGCAACATTTCTTTGATGTTTAGGGGGAAATGTAGTGAATTCACGCTAACAAACTAGTCTTACAGTAAACTACGTTATTTCTGGTAAAGACACAAGTACAAGGCGTAGCCAGGTTCGTATGGGAGTGGGTGCAATAAAAAAAAGTAGCTTAAAGTAGCATTGCACCGGGTTTTTATCCCATATGACTCAGTCTCTTTCCGCAGGTCGGAAATCGTGGCACAAAGCACGAACTCCGTATCTCCAGCGACGACCCTCTGGAGTCTCCGAAAAAATGCACTCGTGAAATGAAGGAATCGAACATACAACTCTCGGAGCCCGAGTCAGACGGCTTGACCACTTCACCACGGAGATTCCCGAGAGGGGGTGCAATGTGTAATATTAGTAAAGACAGAGGATGTACAGAGGTATGGGGTAAATAATGTGTAAATTGACAGGAAAGTAGAAGGAATATATTTCTTACCTTATTTTTCATTTCCTTCTTGTTTCTTCTCGTTACCTCTCGTACATTAGTGATGTATTTTAGGGCATTCACAGTACCACTACAAAACTGTGACGTCCAAACGAAGTCAGCGAGGCAAGTCCCGGGCATGTATTCTGCTCTAAACAGTGTCTTTGGGTGGCATGTAACGGGCAAATCAGACTATTCTTCTTTTGCTCCCTCCTTAGCCAATCGATCAGTGCTATCGTTCCCAGGTACTCCACACTGGGATGGTATCCACTGTATGGTGACCTTATATCGACTGCTAACTTCAGAAAGTAGTTTCCTTAGTATTCACAATTTTCCAGACAGGAGCGCCTCAAGCACTTATTTTGCATCTGTCAATAGCACCACAGGTTGTGTACCATGGCTGGTTGTAGTCAATCCCTGTAAACACTAAAAGTAATAGTATATTCAAGGTAATAATTAACATAGTATTTTTGCTGTGTAAACTAAAAGATAGCGACACGAGTTAGGAGGTCGACTATCGACAACTTCAACGCATATATGAGAATCAGATAGTCAGAAGACCTTGTGGTTTTCCATTATATATCCATTGAAAAGTGACTGTGTATTATAATGGCGGTTAGTAGTGTCTGTAGTGGATGGGACTTAAACACTAGCATCATATCAATGGCGAGTGTTAGAAAAGCAAGACTCTTCATCGGTTGTGTGATGGCGCACATTCGGTCAGACGATTACACCTATAAGATACATCCGAGACACGTGGGTAATGGTCACATCAAGACAAAGGTGGCATCGCATCCGGTCACATGTGTTATGGTACATCCAACACGTGCTCACTGGTTAACGTCGGTCAAAGATGGCTGCGCATCTGGTGACACACATAACGATACATGCAGAACACGTGTGTAATGGTTACATCCGGGTAAAATGGCTCTACATAAGGTCACATGTGTAAGGGTACAGCCGAGAAACGTGGTTAAGAGGGATACTACAGAAAAAAGGGGTGTCTTGTCGGTTGTCGAATCACGGGACATAACTCGGGATGATCAGAAGTAAACGTTAAAAATGTGTGTGTGTATGTTTGTGTATGCGTGACTGATTGCCATTTTCTTATACATACTGGTCTATGTGTGATTGTAACAACACATCTAAAGAGTAACGCGTACTCAGAAGACCTGACTCGTGACTGCGGCGACCCTACGGTGACCTGAAAACAATTCCACAATCGACTGTATCGCGTTGATAGGCTACGACCTTAGCACGTGATAGTATCAAGTTCAGACATGTCCAAACAGTGCATAATATTCTGCTGTGTCATGATTCTACGTCAGCAGATATCGTGTATAAAACGTCCAGCATTCATCGTATAGAAGTACCGTTGTCCGCGAGCAGCAACCAGATTATCATGTGGCAAGTCGATAATTGTCAGTTGGAATAATAAACTGTAATAATATATGTTGTAGCGTGTATTCAAAAGGGAATGTGAAAGTGTCTTGCAGAGTCTACATAACCATCATAGACAGTAATATATGGACTGCTTTAAACGGAGGTGCATGAGAGATACATATCTATTATTTATAATATGTATGTCTATAACGCAGTTATAGTAACTTATTATTATCAATGTTTTACAGGTACCGATGCCCACGAAAATCTAGTTAGAAAACTGTGGATCATGCTAAGAGCGGAACCATACAGCTATTGCATGGCGTGTCTTAATGTCCAACCCAATAAAGAAGCCGAGAATCCATTTATTCATTCTTCTGATAATGGGGGTAGTTTTGCGGCCCAAGTAACGGTTCGATTGCAGGATGTACTACAAAAGAACTTCACCAAAGAGGAAATAATTATATTAAGCCTCAATAGAATTGAGGAGTGCATCCTCGACTATAATCGCAATCAGGATACTCTGGAACCACCCCCATGCAACGTCGAGCGATCATCATCATCGACAACATTAACCTTCAGTCAATCCACACTAGCGGACGAGTCGTAAGCACCTAGATATAACGAGATGGTTGTAATATACTTATAGACATGTCTTCAATAGCTGAACAGTCCTCAATACGAAGAAAACTACGGTGGATGTGAGGAGACTGTATATGTATATCGTTGTTATTCTGTCTTCTCAGGCTGTATCTCAAAGTGACTACAACACAAGTAACACTGCGGCCTCTACGCTATCTATTTCATATACTGAAAGGTCATGGGTGAGCATGAACCTCATTCCCCAAACCCAGCTCAAACATACAACGGATCAACGCACGGGTAGTAGGTCGCTTAGCCACGCCATACGGACAGCAGAGCCAGTGTAATCTGAGCCGCTTGACCCAAGGAACTGGCTGAAACTGGTTTAAAGCATGGCTAAAAAAAGTGGTATATAAACCCGACGATGGTAGCAGCCGTTCATTGTGATCCGAAGATGACTACAGACCTCAAGACTGTGCCGGCTAACTGTGTCTACGTGACTCGTAATGATGAGACTGTTAGACTAGTGGGCACTGGTGATAAGGCCGTGTTTGTCCCATCCTACAAAGGGACGACCACATTACACATTCGTCGATTCTTTGGCGAGTCTGATAAGAAGTTTCTTACCCAGATGGGAATGAAACTTCCGCGTCAACAAAATGAACAGATGATAGCTATGCAGCGTGAGATCCTAGCTGCCTTTGATCGACTCAATCAAGTTAACCAAGTCAGTAACCAAGTCAAACAAGGCACTAACCGAAGCAATCAAGTCAGTAACCAAAACACTCAAGGCAGTGCTCAAGTCAATCAGGGTACTAAACGAAGCCACCAAGTAGACGCATACTATACCTCCAGTTTTCAACACAGCTAAAGTCAGACGTATGATGACCCCAGCAACCAGATGTGTGATGAGCCCAATAGCCAGATGTTTGATGTGCCCGACACCCAGGTGTTTGATGTGTCCGACACTCAGATGTTTGATGCCCCTTTGTCTACAATACTCAGATCTCAGCCCACCAAGCAGGAGCCCAGTCTTACGACTACACGCCAAGTGACAGATACTTACCAGGCTACCAGCCGGAAGAACCAACCTACTCAGATAATGGTGTGAAGAAAGCCAGAAACAATATACAATGTGTATATCTCTTTATGTGAAAATAAAATGTGCTCATACTATGTATACCAGCTCATATTGCATCATCCATTTCGTATAATGACATTATGCTTTTTATCCTTGTAAAAAGCTACCGTAAATAGTGTAAATAAACAGGTATATATTATAACTACGTCTTGATTGTTGATTTTTTTTTTTAGTGTTGACGGTGTATATAGTTGTCATGTGGTGAGAGAATGTTACATATTGATGACAAATTCAAGAAATATGTCTTATTATCTTATTATTGGTCTGGTCAGGGGTCGGGATGATCAAAAAGTTAGCTAAGGGCCCACAAAAACATAGGGTACGGCGGGGGAACAAGATTGTGTGGGGTAACCGCTTAACCCCCCCCCCCAAAAAAAAAAAAACAAACACTGTGAGGGTAAAACCATGGTCAGCTGCTTTGGTGGCTGATTAGTCATAGGACTATCATTCTGAATCGATGGATGGGGTAATGGTGAAAATCATATTGACCCCACTCGCCCCGCCGATCACCAAGAGGTTCAATCTCCGCTACCGGTCGCCGATTCGGCCCCGTGTGGGGCCGATTCGGACCCGTTCCTGCCACCGGAGACACATCGGAAGTACCAAAGACAACCGGAAGTATCACCAAAAAAAACCGCGAATTTTGAAAAATGTAGGTCAAATAATGTGCAGTTTTGTGACGAAATACGGGGGTGCTAAACTCTTCATATAGTAAAATATCGGGGTGCTGCACTCCATTTCCGCGTTAAGTACCTCCTCCCCTACTACTAGTAGGTTACCAACTAACAGTATACTACAACAACTTTGGGCTCAATATCAACTTGGAGAAGACTGTAGTTATGTACCAGCCAGCTCCAGGGAATAATCACACCGTGCCGAATATGAAAGTAGACTAAGTGTTGTGGACACATTCACCTATCTTGGCAGCATTATGTCACCAGCTGCCACAATTGATGATGAAGTGAATACAAGAATCTCCAAGGCCAGCGCGACCTTAGGCAAACTGTACATGGATGTATGGGACAGACATGAAATAAACCTGCCAACAAAGCTGAACGTCTACAAAGCAGTTGTGTTATCCAAACTGCTAAATGCTTGTGAAACATGGACTATTTATCAGCAACACGCTAGGAAATTAAACCACTTCCACACAATCTGCCGTAGGAAGCTAATGAAGATTAAATGGCAAGACAAGATTCCAGACTACTTGTGGTTTCAGTGAAAGCACCAGAGTCCTCCTTCACAATTCTCCCTCCGGCCCGAGCTGTAAAGGCCCATGAGCTTCTCACATGTCGGACGACCGACCCGTCTGTGTAGATGACCGCGTCACTGTCTAGCGAATTCTCGAAAATCAACGCTTGTACTTCAGCCTCCACAGCAGCCGGATTTTCTTGTCTGCATTTTCTATCTAGTTGGATGCAAACTGAAAAGGATGTGCAGAAGTCTGTTGGCACTTGCACCCACTCCTCGCCAGGTTCTAAGTCCTCAAGTGAACACACCTGTTGAAGAATGTCTTCGGCTTGACCCATCCACGACCGTCCTCTTTTTAACCTGCTGCCCTTCACCTTCCTAATTTCACTATGCAGTGGATGCTGTGTGTTTGCGTTAATTCTGAGGTAGGCGCGTGCCCTGCAAACTTGCATTCTCTCTTCAATGGTTGGAAAATCAAGAAGGTAGCGCATCGCCCTGCATGCTGTATCTCTTGTACATCCAAGAATAATGCGCATAGCTTCATTCTGTATCCTTTCCATCCTTTCTATCTGCTTATGGCTGAAAGTCAGGATTGCCATTGCATACTCCAAAACAGACATGACCAGCCCCTCGTACAGAAGACATAGATGGCGCTGCTCACAGTTTGCTGCCGCCATCACCCGCATCGCTGCCAAACCCCGCTTGGCCTTTGCTATCACCCGGTCTATGTGCACATTATAAGCAAGGCTTCGATCAAACCGTATCCCCAGGTAATTCATTGCCTGCGTTCTTTCCACCGTCTCTGAACACAGCATTACAGTTGGTGTTGGATTGTTGACAATATGATTATTCAACGAGAACCAAGTCACTGTTGCCTTTGTTGGGTTGACCATTGCCCCAGCTTCATCACACCAAGTACTTATGCGATTGAGTTCGGTTTGTAGTTCCACAGCAACCTCCTCTCTATCCTTACCCTGACGATACACTAAAACATCATCGGCATATGACAATGTCCTGCCAGGTCCAGTGATCTGCTCACTGGTGATTCTCACTGTGTAGGCGTTGAACAGTACCGGAGATAATGGTGATCCCTGTGGTAGGCCAGGATATATTGTTGTTGGTTCCGAAGTCCAACTGCCACATCTAAAAACTACTTTCCGTTGGAAGAGGGCTGCAGCGATCCAACTAAGGAGGAATGGACTTACGTTTAGTTCAAGAAGCTGAAACATTAAAAAATCCAGTGGTACTCTGTTGTATGCGTCCTCAAGATCAATCGCTGCAGGAACGGTTTCAGTGCCTGAGTGGAAACCTTCATAGACATCGTGGGCAAAGACTGCTGCATTGGTCCAGGTTTCTCTTTTTGGACGGTACCCACCCAGGGTAGGTGGGAAAACACCTTGCCTCTCTAGTTGGCTTGATATTTTCCTGGCAATTACCTTCTCCAGCAGCTTGCCTATTGTATTCTGCATGGTTATAATTCGATATCCCTGAATTTTTGTGTGGTCTTTGTCAGGCTTCGGCAAGGGAATCAGATAGCTGTGTAACCATTCCTCCTTGATGCTAGCACACCCTATACTGTTGTTGTACATGTCTGCTAGTTTCTCTAGCTCATTGTCGGTACACCTATTTATGTCGTCGTATCTTATGCCATCAGGACCTGGAGCGCTGTTTTTTGATCGTCGAAGCACAGCCTTGATTTCTTTCACTGTCACTGTGTCTTCATCCGAAGTGTTCTGGGCCTTGCATCTGTCTGAGGTGACCTCCTTGGCCAGATTCCGGCCTCCCATGTCTGTCTGGTTGCTCTGCTCAAGGTAGCGTTCAAAGAGGGCTTTGCCCTTGTCCTCGTCAGTCCTCTGCCAGATGAGGTCAGCACCTTGGAAGTCAGAAATGCTCTTATTCTTGACTACACCACTCATGCTTTTATGTAGTCGCCAGAACAATTTCAGTGACTTGTCTGTGCTTACTCTTTGACACACCTCTGCCCATTTTTCGCTTTTAACCACCTTGACCAGTTTTTTGAAATAGCTTACTTTTGTGTGCATCTCTCTTACTAAGTGCAAGCAGGGACTAGGATGACCAGCTCTGTTCCTCTTGGCATTTTGCCATCTCCTTACAGCACTACGCTTATCCACCCAAGCCTTCTCCACCTCGAAACTCCACCACGGTGGCTGCTCCCACCTTTTTTTCCTGCCACAAGTAGCCTGACCATGGAAGTCATGGCAGTAAGTAAAGCAATAACATGGCTCGAGACACAGACATTCACTAGGGCTTGTTTCCTTAGCGACTCAATGAACATGATCAAGAGGATAGAGGAGGGGTCGATCCGAAGAGAATGGTTGCTGCCTCTGGAGCGGTCTCGGCTGGCAAAGATTAGTTTCATCTTCGTGCCAGGGCATGCGGGAGTACAAGGAAATGAGCGGGCTGACAAGCTCGCAGGTGAGGCTACTGTGGAGGGCGGACGCGCCATGGACCAGGCTGACATTCTGAATGCTCTACGAGAAGTGAGACTTTTGCAAGAACCAAGTGATGACTGTGAATCTACAACAATGGCCAGACTGCGAGAGCAGCAAATTAAAAGAGGGGTGGCCAAACAAGAACACTACGCAGGAAGCCAAAGAAGATTGATAAACCAACACAGAACTGGCGTCGTTAGCCGCTACACGCTGCGGGATTTGCTGAGGAGGGGATCCGAGCACTTATGGACTGAATGGTCCGATGTGCAACGAGGATGATCTGTCGACTAACTAACTAACTAACTAACAAGATTCCAGACACTGAAGTCTTAGAAAGAGCGTCCATGCCCAGTATCCACTCTCTACAAATGAAGAATCAGATTCGCAGGGCTGGACCCTTAACTCGCATGTCATATCACATGCTCCCTACACGAATTTTTTTATGGCGAGCTGCGTTGTGGTAAACGCTCCCAAGACGGGCAGAGGAGACGCTTTAAAGACACTCTGAAAATCTCACTGAAAGCTTATGGAATTCATCATGACACCTGGGAGACTGCTGCCAAAGACCGAAATTCATAGCGTACATCATTACACAAAGGTGCAGTCACGTGTGAAGCAACCATGACTGCAAGAGCTGTGAAGAAAAGGGTGGACAGAAAAACCACTGCAGGAGATTCTTCTCCTGGAACGTCTAGCATTCTTTGCCCACATTGTGAAAGAACATTTCGAGCCAAAATAGGCCTTATCAGCCGTCTTCGAACTCACGGCTCCATACTTTCAACCCCACTGGATGAAACGAATGGTCATCATCATTCTTGTTTGACATACAACAATACACTACAACAAGCAATGATGTACAGACCAAATGGAAGGAGAGTAAGAGGCCGACCACGTAACCCCCTCCCCCGAACATGAAGTGCGAGTATTCTCGTCCAATATGATAACACTAGATACTTCAACAGATAATGAAGTTGTTGTTCCCGTCACTCAAGCCACAGTCCTCTAAACCAGGGGTTACCAAACAAAGGCCCACGGGCCACTTGTGGTCCGCCAGCTGTAAGAAAGTGGCACGCGAGGCCTCGTTGGTTAATATAATATGCTTAAAAATTTTTTTTTTAAATTCAGCCGGAGCGCTCCATCAGCGTGCGATAATTTACTCTGCTCGTGGTTGTTATGCTTATATATTAACGTATGCGCCTGTTCAGTTCACAGCGAAACGTTGTGAAGTTGCAATATCCCAGCCTTATCGACCAATCAGAGTGTGCAAGGCGCCATGTTGTCGTCTGTTACATCTGTTTAGTAGAGTCGGTAGTATTGTGTTGAAACTAGATTGTTCAAATAACAATTTACAGTTAAAGCCTGTAAACATGTATGTGGAAAATCTAAAATCAAATTATGGTAAAAGGCGAAAATGAAGATGTTGCTTGTCGTGAATTCAACGAAGATTGGATGGAGAAATTTATGTTTATGCCTAGCCGTAGTGCTAAACCAGTTTTCTTAATCTACGGATTTTGTGTTTCTGCTATTTAAAAAAAAAAAAAAAAAAAAAAAAAAAAAAAATCTGGAACGACACTTCACGACCACACATTCAGACATAAATGCTCAATATTCGATCAATTCTGAGTTAAGAAAAGATTTCATAGAGGAAGGTCTCTGACCAGGCAGCAGTCATTTTTTTTTTAACCAAGGCTAATGAACAGAGCAAGAGTGCTGCTGTTGCATCGTACGAAGCCGCTCTTCTGTTGGCCGTTCACCGATGCAGAAGAAATAATAAAGCCTTACCTTAAAATTGCTGCTAGAATGCTTGGCGATAAAAATTGTGTACCAAAATTTGATCAGATTCCTTTGTCTAATAATAATATGACAAGGCAGGTTGAAGAATGAGCCTACGATGTTCATCGTCAAGGAGCAGCACTTGTATTTTTCTTTCATTGGCAGTGGATGAATCCACTGACATTTCTGACACAGCTCAGGTCGCAGTTTTTGTTCGAGCAATAAACAATGACTTTGAAGTCATTGAAACACTTAAAGGACTTTAATCCAAAGGGACTGATCTGTTTGAAACTCTGAAGTTGTGGGTAGAGAAAAACAACGTAGAATGGACCCAACTGGACAGTGCATGCACCGACGGTGCTCCGGATTTGACGGGTAAAAGGTCTGGATGTCTAGCATTATTGGAACAGTTTCTTGACAGCACTATATTAAAATATCATTATATCATTTACCAAGAAGTTTTGTGTGGAACAACTTTAAATCTGAAACATGTCATGGATGTTGTTCTGAGATGTGTGAACACAATTCGAAGTAAGGCACTGAACAGGCGTTAATTCAGATAGTTTCTATCAGACCCGAAAGAGGAATACGATGAGCTACTATTACACTGTGATGTCAGATTGCTATCTAAAGGGAAAGTTCTGTAACGTTTCTGGGCACTGAAAAATAGTGTCTATCTGTAAAAAGAAAATTTCATTGCATACATAACGGGAATGTCTGCTGAACGATGACTGGTTTAATGACCTGGCATTATTGGTGGACATCACGTCTCATTTAAACTCTTTAAATGCGAGGATCCGGGAAAAAACAAAAACAAACCTATACACAAATTTGTGCAAAGACATTTCTTCATTTAAAATGAGACTACGACTATTTATCGGAGAGCTGACTGAAGGGACTTTAAAGGTGTTTCCAACTTGTGGTGGAAAAGAAATTTGACTTGTTACAGTACAAAGTAAAAGTTGAAAGTCTTCTGGATATCTTTCAGTAGAGATTTCAAGAGTTCACAATAGAGGAGGATAATGTTGCCCTCTTCGTAAAACCACTCGTATTTTCAATTGCCGAGCTCAGTCAATACAGCAAAACCTTCAGCACGAAGTAATTGATTTGAAATGTAATTCTGCACTGAGATGTAAATTTCCGGAGCTGCCTGCTTCACCTTCAGCTGATCATGATCATATGATTTAATTCTGTTGACTATTGCCTGTCGAACAATTTGAACACTTTCGTTCATTCGCCCAAAGATACATTTGTCGTTTTGGATCGACTTACAGATGCGAGCAGTCATTTTACTCCTAGCTGCGCTTATGACTTTGGGTACGACAGATTTGTGCCCAGACATTGATAAACTGGTATCTGAACTTAAGTAACTGGTTATGAAGAACAGTTACAATTGTAAATTAATTACATTAATAGCGATTTTCGAAACTGATTAAAAATTTATTTTTAAATGAAATTCTGATTGTAAACCAAAAAATGACAGCAGTATAGTACTGACACTGACTACCTTTACAAAGAAAAATTTTTTTTGGTCTGCATATCCTTTACAGGACATAGCTGTCAACATCAGTATCTTTCAGCTGATTGTTGATTTCTTGGCAAGATTACGCTCAGTAGTTTGCCATTACATTCTGAGCGACCGGCTCATATACCCTATAAGTTACCAACGCGGAGAGAACCGCTACCAATTCTCGCACAACGTCACGTTTCCTACGAGAGTATAAGAGGTTACGAAGAAAGTCGTCTAACCTCTAGACCAGGCAGACTGGTCTGACTGCCTGTACATTTTAGAATTTTGTTGACCAAAGTAAAGAAAGGTAAGAATGATATTGCACAACTTTTATAATTTTATAACGTTGTGGCCCACTTAACTACCGAAAATAGTAGATAAGGCCCTCTGCTTGAAAAGCTTGGGAACCACTGCTCTAAACCTACCCTCTATATTCGCCTCAGTTCGATGATGTGATGGCGATAATGGTGATTATGACAGACGGACTGACGGGCGAACAGGACGAACGAATTAGTTAGTTAGTTAGTTAGTCGACAGATCATCCTCATTGCACATCGAACCGTTCAGTCCATAAGTGCTCGGATCCCCTCCTCAGCAAATCCCGCAGCGTGTAGCGGCTAACGACACCAGTTCTGTGTTGGTTTATCAATCTTCTTTGGCTTCCTGCGTAGTGTTCTTGTTTGGCCACCCCTCTTTTAATTTGCTGTTCTCGCAGTCTGGCCATGGTTGTAGGTTCACGCAAAAGTCTCACTTCTCGTAGAGCATTCAGAATGTCAGCCTGGTCCATGGCGCGTACGCCCTCCACTGTAGCCTCACCTGCGAGCTTGTCAGCCCGCTCATTTCCTTCTAATCCCGCATGCCCTGGCACGAAGATGAAACTAATCTTTGCCAGCTGAGACCGCTCCAGAGGCAGCAACCATTCTCTTCGGATCGACCCCTCCTCTATCCTCTTGATCATGTTCATTGAGTCGCTAAGGAAACATGCCCTAGTGAATGTCTGTGTCTCGAGCCATGTTATTGCTTTACTTACTGCCATGACTACCATAGTCAAGCTACTTGTGGTTTCAGTGAAAGCACCAGAGTCCTCCTTCACAATTCTCCCTCCGGCCCGAGCCGTAAAGGCCCATGAGCTTCTAACATGTCGGACGACCGACACATCTGTGTAGATGACAGCATCAGCATCACTGTCTAGAGAATTCTCGAAAATCAACGCTTGTACTTCCGCCTCAACAGCAGCCGGATTTTCTTGTCTGCATTTTCTATCTAGTTGGATGCAAATTGAAAAGGATGTGCCGAAATCTGTTGGCACTTGTACCCACTCCTCGCCAGGTTCTAAGTCCTCAAGTGAACACACCTGTTGAAGAATGTCTTCGGCTTGACCCATCCACGACCGTCCTCTTTTTAACCTGCTGCCCTTCACCTTCATAATTGCACTATGCAGTGGATGTTGTGTGTTTGCGTTAGCTCTGAGGTAGGCGCGTGCTCTGCAAACTTGTATTATCTCTTCAATGATTGGAAAATCAAGAAGGTAGCGCATCGCCCTGCATGCTGTATCTCTTTTACATCCAAGAATAATGCGCATAGCTTCTTTCTGTATCCTTTCCATCCTTTCTATCTGCTTACGGCTGAGAGCCAGGATTGCCATTGCATACTCCAAAACAGACATGACCAGCCCCTCGTACAGAAGACATAGATGGCGCTGCTCACAGCCAAACCCCGCTTGGCCTTTGTTATCACCTGGTCTATGTGCTCATTATAAACAAGGCTTCGATCAAAACGTATGCCCAGGTAATTCATTGCCTGCGTTCTTTCCACCGTCTCTGAACACAACTTTACAGTTGGTGTTAGAGTGTTGACAATATGATTATTCAACGAGAACCAGGTCATTGTTGCCTTTGTTGGGTTGACCATTGCCCCAGCTTCATCACACCAGGTACCTATGCGATTGAGTTCGGTTTGTAGTTCCACAGCAACCTGCTCTGTATCCTTACCCTGACGATACACTAAAACATCATCGGCATATGACAATGTCCTGCCACGTCCAGTGATCTGCTCACTGGTGATTCTCACTGTGTAGGCGTTGAACAGTACCGGAGATAATGGTGATCCCTGTGGTAGGCCAGGATATATTGTTGTGGTTCCGAAGTCCAACTGCCACATCTAAAAACTACTTTCCGTTGGAAGAGGGCTGCAGCGATCCAACTAAGGAGGAATGGACTTACTTTGAGTTCAAGAAGCTGAAGCATTAAAAAATCCAATGGTACTCTGTTGTACGCGTCCTCAAGATCAATCGCTGCAGCAAAGGTTTCAATGCCTGAGTGGAAACCTTCATAGACATCATGGGCAAAAACTGTTGCATTGGTCCAGGTTTCTCTTTTTGGATGGTACCCACCCAGGGTAGGTGGGAAAACACCTTGCCTCTCTAGCTGGCTTAATATTTTCCTGGCAATTACCTTCTCTAGCAGCTTGCCTAATGTATTCTGCATGGTCATAATTCGATATCCCCGAATTGTTTTGTGGTCATTGTCAGGCTTCGGCAAGGGAATCAGATAGCTGTGTAACCACTCCTCCTTGATGCTAGCACTCCCTATACTGTTGTTGTACATGTCTGCTAGTTTCTCCAGCTCGTTGTCGGTACACCTATTGATGTCGTATCTTATGCCATCAGGCCCTGGAGCGCTGTTGTTTGATCGTTGAAGCACAGCCTTGATTTCTTTCACTGTCACTGTGTCTTCACCCTAAGTGTTCTGGGTCTTGCACCTGTCTGAGGTGACCTCCTTGGCCAGATTTCGGCCTCCCATGTCTGTCTGTCTAGATAGCGTTCAAAGAGGGCTTTGCCCATGTCCTCGTCAGTCCTCTGCCAGATGAGGACAGCACCTTGGAAGTCAGAAATGCTCTTATTCTTGACTACACCACTCATGCTTTTATGTAGTCGCCAGAACAATTTCAGTGACTTGTCTGTGTGACGAACGAACGGTCAGACAGACATTTAGAAAGACACATTGATGGGTGAGCAGACGAACGGACGCTCAGACCGGCTAACAGTCAAGCAAACAGGCAGACGGACGGACGGACGTACGGATATATCACAGGAAAGGCAGACGAACGCACGGAGGGACTGATATTTAACTGGAAAACGGAGGAATGCACGGATAAACGCACGGGTAGGCAAGGCAAAAAGGCAGATACAAATATTGTACGACAGTGGGGAAGCCCGTGCTGCCTTCAATACTTGAATTCCGTCATGTCTATCGCTACAAGTGCTAATCATTGCCACACTATTTTAACCTCCCGATGCCCCGATATCTCCTTCCACCAGTTTGTCCTCGAACGTGCAAGTATGCTTGTCCAACCTGACAACACTATAGATACTTCAACAGATAATGGAGCACGACACGAGCTCTGTTGTTGTTCCCGTCACTCCACAAGCCACACGCCTGTAAACTAACCCTCTGTACTCGCCTCGGTTCGACGGGAGTAGAAAAACTACACCCGAAGCAAAACGAGGTGTTTGGTTACACAGCACTCATTCCCATTTTCCACTCGCTGTCACCTCGACAAGCGTGAAGACTGTTGCTGTCCTTCCTTCGTGCCTGTTCCTGGAGTTATCGGACCAGTATCGGTGAGTTGTTTCACAAGCATGTTCCCTGTTACACGTGTCCGGAGGCATCTCAAAGTCATTCTCACAAGCAAGGAGCGACAATTGCTAGAACGTATTTTACCCTCGATAAAGCTCGTGTTATCAGCGGATCTCAACGCTTTGCCCCGAGTTTTAATGCGCAGATCATAGGCGTAGACAGCCAACTTTATTGGGGGTGTGTGGATTCTGCTCTACCACCACCAGGGGCGGATCAATAATTAGCTCTTTTGAATTGGAGTGAAGCTTGGCCAAGCACGCAATGCCGTCTCCGAGGGCAAGAGAGGAGACATTGCAACCAACTCCTTATGGAAACAGTGAATAGAGATACTCTATGCTGTATCCGAGGACTGAAAACGCATTGGATTACCCAGTGTGCGGGAATGGGGATATCTGTGGAAAGAACACATAAACCATCTTTACATCTCCACCCAACACTTCTCTGAGATCAGCAGAGACAGTAGAGAAGGAAAAGAATATGATAATCTACTTTGAGTAGTCTCTTGACCAATAAAAAGGTGTCATTTGCTTTATAGAACCTGCACTTTTGTATAGATGTGAAGCGTGGACAATGAGTATACTATTACTAGCTGAAAAACATCTCATGGCTGTGGAAATGTTGTTTCTGAGCAAAATGCGAAGAATACCATGGACAGACCAAAAAAAAAAAAAAAAAAAAAACAATGATCAGGTCCTACAAGAAACAAATAAAAAGTGTACACTGATTAGAGAAATTGTACGCAGTCTTACTTTTTTGGACACGTTATGAGATGAAATAAGTTGGACAACTTGGCCACGTGGTATGGTCGGGGCAAGAACACTGACCTGATCCACTACTCTGGTGATCGCGTGAGATGGCGAAGCATGACTGCCCACCCTTTTCGGCATGGTACACGATGATGATGATGATGATGATGATGATGATGATGATGATTATGAGCCTCTTCTGGGCAATCGTTGCTAATATCTCTGATGATTTAAGCTACTCGCAACATTCGTCTCAAGCCCCACCCCGCTGTCTCCTAGTTAGTCCTAATGTGCCTGTTTACATTCCATGATTCAAGGCCATATAACAGAACCGGTTCGATATTACATTTCATTTCTCTTATTACATCAAAGCCGGTCTTACAAGCTGGTCTCCCTGGCCGAGGTGTTAACGGCATTGTTCGTAATCCCGTATGTCCACGTGGGGAAAACAGCAGCTGCGAGAATCGGCAGCGGTTTGTGCCGCGCTGGTAACTTACGGGGGTATGTCGTTCAGAAAGCAATGGCAAACTACTGAACGTAAAACTTGCCTAGTACATTAACAGCAGCTGAAACATGCTGGTGTTTACTGCAATGTCCTGTATTACTGTTGTTGAAAAAAAAAAAAATTACATCAAATGTGTCGTATACAAACATTTATATACACTGCCGTTAAGCAATTCGTGCACTATCGTAAGATTCTTCTTATACGATTATCGGAGGCGACTTGAGGCATCTATTGCGGTTACCGCGTGGAAAGAAAGCGAGCCTGTTCAAAACAAAATGGCCTCAAGGGTTTTTCAACTGCCTAAATTTCCTGTTAAAAACCTAATCGTAAATCTACGGTACTTCAAATTCCCCAATTTCACTAATTGCTCCAAAATGATAGATTTCCGCTCCGCCAACACCTAATAGCTGTAGTAGCAAGGAACATATTTATGACTAGCCGTTGGAGTCAGTTGTCACTTTTACGGGAGAGCAAAAAAGATGTCAGGAACACGACGGTTAGTTGGTGAAGGAGGAAGTGGAGAATACGATTTTTATTTCCTGTAACCGGGGTCAAGGTTTAAAGTATCTGGTTTTGAAAAAAAAAAAAAAAATAAAAACTTTCTGTAGTATAGGAAGACTCAGGGGCATAGAGACAATATACCTGCCTAAAGCCGTAAAAAAAAAATTAAAAAAAATTAGTTGCATATCCTGTATAGGCTGTCGCATTCAACCCCCTCATTTTTTGGCTGTTTGAGATTTCTTGGCAAGTTTACGTTTAATAGTTTGCCATTGATTTCTGAAAGTACGACACTCATACCATTGCCTGAAAACCAACGCAAGGCGGTCTGCTTCCAAATTACCCCAGGTGTTTTTCCAACCCGAGATTACGAATTGCGTGCGTTTAACCCAATTTTGAACAAGTTCAGGACGTCTTAACACGTGTTGGTGTAGTGCCCACATTCCAATGGGATAGGAGATAGGGCAGAAACGGGTGAAAGCAGATTCTAGTCAGGTCAATTATAAGCATCCGTCTAGATGTGAAATCGAACCTGTCACCTCCAGGTCGATAGGCAAACGTCTACGCTACCGTGGCTTCCAATCGGAGAGGTCTATACATTGTGGGAAATGTGCCCACTGCTCCTCTCCCTTGTCCTTTCTCTTCCTCCGCTTCAGCGTCCTCTTAATCTTCTGTTTTCCCATCTTCGGTGTCCTCTTTCTTTTCTCCACCTCTCCCTTCTCCTCCTCCTCCCGCTCCTCCTCCTCCTCCTTCTTCTTCTTCTTCTTCTTCTTCTTCTTCTTCTTCTTCTTCTTCTTCTTCTTCTTCTTCTTCTTCTTCTTCTTCTTCTTCTTCTTCTTCTTCTTCTTCTTCTTCTTCTTCTTCTTCTTCTTCTTCTTCTGCTTTCCCTTCGGCTTCCTCCTCCTCATCTTCGACTTTCTCGTCGTCGTATTCGTCATTGTCATTTATTTGGTCTCCTCCTGCTTCTTCTTCCTCTTCAGCTTTCTCCTCTTTCTCGTCCTCTTAATCTCCTTCCTCTTCCTTGTCGACTTGTCTTTCGTCGTCTTCGGTGTCCTCTTCCTTTTTTCCCCGCCTGCTTCTTTTTCTGCTTCCCCCTCTCCCTCTTCTTAGGGTTTCCCATGTTCATCATTATTGGTTCCTCTCCCTCTTCTTCGGCCTACTCATCGTCGTTGTCATCTTCTTCATCGTTATCGGTATCTCTACTTCTTATCATCATTCTCTCCTCCTCTTTCTCTTCTTCCCCTCTTTCTCTTCTCCTTCTCTTTCTCTTCTCATCCTCTTTCTCTTCTCCTTCTCTTTCTCTTTTCCTCCTCTTTCTCTTCTCAACCTATTTCTCTTCTTCTGCCCCGCTTCTCCGCTTTCTTCTCATCTTCCTCTTCTTCTTCTCCTCTTCTTCTTCTCATCTTCTCCTTTTGATGCTGCTGCATTCCGCCCGTCTTCAGAATCTCTCGTCACCACAGTTTCTCTTTCAGCGGGGTTAGTCATAATGTTCAGCACAAAGAAAGCGCAGCCCAGGTGTAATCTGCTGCCACCTGTCCGTCCTTCCAAGCATTTCCTGTTGTAGTTTACCTCCCCTCTAGTGCCCTATATGCAGTCAATAATACCTGCTGCGGATCATTTCCAGGACGTCATCGCCAACCCCAGCTTGATTTAGTAGACAATTTTACGTTCTGTAGTTTGCTATTGTCCGTGTAGCCTCCAGACTTAGTGCGCTTGAACTTCCGCTGCGTTGATGCCGGGACAATGGGATCGCTTTCTAGACCGGTCAGTTGGGCTTCAACGTTGATTTCCCGTCAGAAAGCAATGCTTTCTGAATGTAAATTTGTTTAGGAAATCAACCTGGCTTAATCGCAACCTTCTGTAAAGAACGTGCAACATTGTTTATGGACAATTTGCCACTGCTCTCTGAACGAGAAATCAACGCTGGAGTTTAACTGACCCGTGTAGGTGATGAACACGATAGCCAAACATCAGCGCACCGGAATCTTATTAAATCGATATTACTCCGCTCCTGGAAGTGTGGTCAGTGAACAAAGGACCCTATTACACATCTTACGACGCATATGTTGCTAGGCCCATATTGTTTTGACCACTCGGCGGCACTCGGTGGGTGGTATGCTCATGATCACACTGACCGCATTTACTCCCCAACACTGTCCTGACACCAATTTTAGGCTGGGTCGACATGACTGCTCAGGTCAGTTGTAAAAATTCAAATCCGCACCTTAATCGGACCGAATCCACACCCACCGCGCCGACAGGCCAACGTCTAACCACTACACCACCGAGGCTCCCGCCGTGAAACTGTTGTTGGGTTTATGATCCCATAATTTGTATAAACCAGTCCTCGAGATTTGTAAACACATGACATTCCCTCCCTCCCAGACACTGCGCTAAAGGGACACCCTAGTGATCAATGTAACTGCTCTGTTACCCTATCTCCAACACGCCACTCCTTTCAACATACAACCACGCTTCTCCTTATTAATTTAACACAGTTGTCAGTACTTCCCAACGAACATAAGATTGAAGAACGCGCAGCGCGCCACGGTACTCCGAATGTGGGGTGCTAGCTATTTAGTATCGCTACCACACCCACCCCAATTCGACCTCTGCTACAGCACCCCACCTCGACACCTGCTGCACCCTACCTCGACCCTACTACACCTCGTCTCGACCCCTGCTACACTCCACCTCGACTCTCGCTACACTCCACCTCGACTCTCGTTACACTCCACCTCAACCCCTGTTCCTACACTCCACCTCGACCTCTGTTGCTACACCCCACCTCGACACCTGCTACACTCCACCTCGACCCCTGTTGCTACACTCAACCTCAACCCCTGCTGCTACACTCCACCTCGACCCCTGTTGATACACTCCACCTCAACCCCTTCTGCTACACTCCACCGCAACCCCTTCTGCTACACTCCACCTCAACCCCTTATGCCACACTCCACCTCAACCCCTTCTGCTACATCCCACCTCAAGCTCTGTTGCTACACTCCATCTCGACTTATGGTGCTACACTCCACGTCGACCCCTGTTGTTACACTCCACCTCAACCCCTTCTGCTACATCCCACCTCAAGCTCTGTTGCTACACTCCATCTCGACCTATGGTGCTACACTCCACCTCGACCTCTGTTGCTACACTTCTCCTCGACCTCTGTTGCCACACTCCACCTCAACTCTTTCTGCAACACTCCACCTCAACCCCTTCTGCTACATCCCACCTCAAGCTCTGTTGCTACACTCCACTTCGACATCTGGTGCTACACTCCACCTCGACCCCTGTTGCTACACTCCACCTCAACCCCTTTTGTTACATCCCACCTCGACCTCTGTTGCCACACTCCACCTCAACTCTTTCTGCTACACTCCACCTCAACCCCTTCTGCTACATCCCACCTCAAGCTCTGTTGCTACACTCCACTTCGACATCTGGTGCTACACTCCACCTCGACCCCTGTTGCTACACTCCACCTCAACCCCTTTTGCTACATCCCACCTCGACCTCTGTTGCTACACTCCACCTCGACCACTGTTGCTACACTCCACCTAGACCTCCGTTGCTACACTCCACCTCAACCTCTGTTGCTATACCTCTCCTCGAACCTGGCACTACACCCCACCTCAACCCCTTCTGCTACATCCCACCTCGACCCCTGCTATACCCCACCTCTACCCCTGCTACTACACCCTACCTCGATCCCTGCTATACCTCATCTGTTTGTGGCAATGTTATTTATGGCACAGCTTGTGAGGTCCATATGGTAACATGTTTTACAAGTGTCAGAACTGTTTATTTATGGTCTTGTCTTCTTCACATCATTCTTCCAGTTTGGTGTTTTCTTATAAATTTTGTTTTCTTATGTATTTTATGTGATGTATTCATCATCTCAACTTTCCATTCTTTTTACTCCTTTTTTTAAAATCACGCCGTGGATGTCTTCCTTATCTTCTGTTTCAGTGTATGCTAATGCTCCACCTTCTGCTCCTCCTCCTGCTTTTTTTGTCTTGTGCTTTTGTCTCTTCATAGTTTTTCTCCTCCTCCTCTTCATGATCAGTTTCCAATACTCTATATTCGATGGGCAAAAAGGAGAAAGGTCCAACACCACCATCATCATCATTATAACCACCACCTCTGCTTCGATCATTGGCATCATCATTAGCACCGGCATCAAGTCATCATCACCATTATCATCAGCATCAGCATCGCCATTATCATCATCAGTATCACCATTTTCATTATTATTGCCATTATCACCATCACTGTTATCATTATCGTCACTATTATCATCACCATTATCATATTCACCATTATCATTACCATCATTATCATTATCACCATTATTATCATGTTCAAAACTGTTATCACCAGCACAATTATTATCATCACCATTATGTTTATTATCAACATTTTATAATCATCACCATCACTATCCTCATTATTATCATTGTGAGGTTTTTAATAAATATATATAGTAGTGGGTGTTTGTCTAGGAGTATCCCGGATAATATGGGTTATCATTTTATTTATCCCTCTTTGGGAAACCTTTGACTGGCTCCGCAAACCCCAACATGAGGAATAGACCTACACGATTTTTATAAAGAAAGGACCTCCCTTGGAAGGCGAAATGATTAGAGAAATCTACCACAGCCCCAGAGGAAAACCTCCCTCCATTAATACAGGGTGTCTGTGTGTATGGATCCCTCCTCACGAATGATCACAACCCAAAGGTAACACAGAAGTACATAAAAAATGTCAACAACAAATCTTGAACAAAATGTCAACAATTTATCAACACAAACTCCATGTTTCAAACTAACAATGTATGAAAAGAAATGTTAGGTGTTGAGGAAATTCTCAACCTGGCATGTGGATATCACAACACATACCTCTCCATCTATTACAAACACATGAACAACAAACTTCGGTGTACAATGTTATATGCTTTCCCCCAACATAAAACCAACCAACAAATCACAAATCATTACCTCAATAAATTTTCAAATATATCTGCTTAATGGTGGCACACCAATTTGTTCGAGAATTCCTATGCACGACCTTTCATCTTGATAACCCCACAACGTATGTTTTTGTTGTCAAGATTACGTCGGCGTGACGTTTCACGTTATCAACTTGTGTCCCTTAATTTTCTGTGCACTTTTGTCTTCTAGACTTCTTCACATCCTTCCTATGACGTAATTCGGGCACCTGCTCTGTGGCAAGTGTCCCATTTATATGTCACTACTGAGTCTGATCAGAATATGTTCCTTCAACCTGCAATAGGAAAACTTCTTCTGTATCAAATCCCATTTCAATACGAGTTTGGTTTATGTAACTTCAGCATCACTAAAAACAATCCTGGCTCAACCCTGTTATTTAATTCCATAAAGAGATATACTGGGTGGATCTAACCATGACTGAAAACATATGTCCACTATATGACCCAGTGAAGCTGAGGCTTGAGGTCAGTCACCAGAAATAGAAGTTACTCTGCAGACTAGGCAGCAGGTAAATCCCTCAATCCATCGTGGACGAAGAAAAGGATGACGATCCTCCAGCAATTCTGGTTCATAAGATCCGGAAAAACTCAACGCACATCAACAAGGCACTTCAGCAAGACCAGTTTCATATCACCAAAGCCATCCCACAGCCCAGTTATATCCTGGAACTCTCTCTCCACACAATTCAGCTGCAGGCCATAGACAGGGCTAATACCATTTTCTGACCTTACTGGTCGACACAAATCCTTCAGTAGTAACAATAAATCCTTTTGCAGTGACGATAAATCCTTCAGTATGGCAGATAAATCTTTAAGAAACAGTGAAAATAAATCTCCTCGCTCCCCATTAGTAATTCAGTGGTATAATGAACAAGATGTAATCACCTTCCTGGGGTTTTAAAATACTACTGTTCATCTTTCAGGACTTTGCTGATAGAAAACTGACAGTTGAGCACTTAGGGGATACCTATCCTGGTATACCAAGCCTTAGGGTGTAGAGGCGGGGCAAGCGGCCTTGACACAGGAAAAAACTCTTGAGGGATGCACATGGTGAATTTCTCAGCTCAAATAGAATGATATAGACTGTCCCGTTTAGTTCAGTTTAGTGAACCTGAACTTCACACCTCATACTCCACTTGTTGGTATGATAACTCATGATAGTACTCCAATGGTAAAAGTTATGATAGATGAAAAGATGTTGGACTGCCCTTGAAAATGCCGTGTGACTATGAGGCGGGTTTCCTTTCTGAGTATAATCATTTTTCATGCAATCGTTCAGACGGTAATGTCGGGGTTCCGGATAAATACGTAGAGAATGAAGTAACTGAAGACCCCCTTACAAATCCGGTTTAAAGCTCCGACCCTTTCATTTGTCATTTTGGCAATTCAGTAGGGCTATTTCCTGAATTCCAGGCCACTCCACACCATCCATCGCTCCTGTCAATGTAAACATGCAAAAACCCCTCTATAGTTAATTGCAATACAACCACAAGTTATTATAATTACAATCTCACACACATCAAGACAAAAGAAACAGTGGATAAGAAGGGAGAATGTTATTAAGTCACCCATCCCGCTTCTCCAGCGATGGAGCTCAATCCAGCCCTGATATAGTGTGAGTGGTATTTGCACATGGATCACTCCTGTTCTCCATGGATGTCATGATGTCATAATAATATAACTCATAAAAGACCCGGACAGCAAGACCAGGTAAGTCATAGGTCATAGGGATAAGACCAAGTTGTCCTGTTATGACATAATTTTGTGGTATCAAAGACAGATTGTAATAAGGTCCTTCTGGTGAGAGAGATACATCCAGTTGAGACGATGTCATCCAATTAAGACACAAGCATCACGATAAGACAAAAGGCATATTAAGATAAGACATGTTGCGATAAGGTCAGCATGATAGTTTGTCATGTCACGTCCGTGACACAAAGCCGGTCTTTATTCTCCTCAGTTGAGACAAAGTTCACCTCCATAATCGCAATTCCTTCACCCTCTCCCTCTGTCTCTGGGGAACTGTGAACACCTGGCCCAGCAGTTATGGTGATAATTAATAGATCTCCTGCACATAAGAACCAAAGTCACAGGAAAACAAAACATATAATCAATGCACGAAATAAGCCAAGATCCATCCAATGGATATTCATTAAACATCAAATCAGATTCGAACACAAAACCGCACTGTTCCTTCTCCACCCTGACTCTTGGAAGCAGGGGGTTGGTGAACACTTAATGCTAACCGATTAAAAGATGCAAACATAATACGTGCATAACTTCAGGAATGCAATGTATTTAGGCAGTTTGCAAGAACGCTCCTGGCCATTCACTGAGCATAAACTTGTGCCAAGTCATCAACTATCATTTGTGCAATGCTGGCATAGTGTGCACATTTTGCATATGGTGTGTCCCTCTTACTTCTCCCATGAGAGTATAGCTCACAAAAGAAGATGGCATTCACTTAAATACTCCCAGCCCCTTCATGATATAGATTACATGTCCAATCACACATTTTAAACACAAGAGTTGTAAAATGCAGATTCTCAAGAACTTTCCACATCTGGAGGAAGAATGTGCAATGGTGTGCGACCATAGGGAACAGTCCTACAGCACACAAAAAAGGCAGATATGCAGTGAGAGTGTTTTTTTTTTCTCATCACAAAGCATACAGCAACTACTACTATCAGACGAAACACTAAGCATGGTAAAACTCAGTGGAACATGCAGGTCATTTCGGCAGAAGGCGAGCAAATCAGGCTATCTTCTAAATGAAGTCCTGATTTCTCAGTCTCACCATTCACGCACGAAGCACTTATTCCTGCACTCCCTTTCATTCAAAAGCACTGTCACAGGATTCGCAATGAATTTATAAATATACATGAGACATTAGAGAGCGAAGTTAGGCATTATGGAAAGTTCCTCTCTTGGACTAAGAGAGGGACTTGTCAGGCTGACATTTTATGGGCAAGTAACAACTAACTTTCGGGCGGGTTCTAGCAAGACTTGGCCGGAAATTGAACCAACCAATGGTCTGGCTCCCTTTAGGATTCATACCCCGTCCATATAGGGAGCGTCTTGTTTCTCCTTGTCCAGGAAATCGGTGAAGGACGAACCAAATATGTTACAATCATTATCACATCGCCACTATCAACACCATCACCATTATTATCATCACTATCACCATTATTATCATCACTATCACCATTATCATCACCATTATCATCATTACTATTATTATTATCATCACTATTATTATTATCATCACTATTATTATTCCATCCGTCATGTGCCATCTTGCAAAAGGCTACCTTCGCAATGGTGATTCTTGTTTTAATCTCTTCAAGGCATCTCTCATCAGATGTGACGACTGTTCGAAATAATTATACCAATTCACTTGTTTAAGAATATTCCCATTTACCTGTATAATATATTGTGGTATTTCGTTCTTCCTAGTGACGACCATAATCTGTGTCTTCTTACAATTTGATTCTAACCCTAGTTTTTCACTGTGTGCAACAACCGCATCTACTAAATGTTGCAGATCTTGCTCATTGTCTGCAATCAATACCGTACCATCTGCATATCTAATGTTATTGATGTCTCTTCCTCCAATGATGATTCCCTTCAAATCGTGTACATTTCTTAAAATATCTTCCATGTCCTTTAAATAAAGTTGTTTGCCAACCATTATTATCACCATCACCAGTATTATTATCATGGCCGTCATTATCATCACCATTAGCATTATCATTGTTATTATTAACAACTCTGTTATCATCACCATTATCAGCATCATTATTATCTTCACCCCAGTATCACCATTGTCATTATCACTGCCATTATCACCATTGTCATTATCACCATCACCATTATCATTATTGACACTTACATCACCATTATCATCATCATTATCAACCCTGCTATCATCATTATTATATTATCATTGTCAACACTGTTATCATCATCAATCTCATCACCAGTATTATTATTAACACTGGTATCATCATCGCCATCGCCATTATCAAAGGGGGCTGAGTGGTCTCGAGGTAGGGTGTTCGCCACTAGTGCTGGAGGTCCCGGGTTCAAGCCTCGGAGATGACCGGGATTGTTTCTCGTGGAATAAATTCTAGTAATAAAATTTCCCATGGTCTCTGGGTAGTGAGATCGGACGCCTGTGTGTATTGTTGCGCACGTAAAAAATCCCTTGGCAGTTGGAAATCGAAAAAGAGTAGCCTAACGGGCAGAAAATTTCGAGTTAAAAATCTACCCAAAGTATTTCAGGACCCTCGCCGGTGCTACGGAGTTCGTGCACTGAGCTGAGTTTCTCCAGACTCAGGTTTGAGTAAGGAGGAGAACAGAGCACTTATGGGTTGCACCCGTGTGCCGTGATGTTGATCCATCGACTAAACTTAACTAAACTAAGCCATTATCATTATTATCAGCACCATTATCATTATCATCATCATTGCCATTATCATCATCATTGCCATTATCATTGTCAACACTGTAATCATAATATTAACCATCACCAGTCTTGTTAACACAGTTATCATCAGTATCGCCATTATTATTATCACCATTATCATCTCCATTATCATTATCAACACTGTTAACATTATCATCACCCTCATCACCGACACTGTTATTATTATCAACATTGTTATATTTATCATCCCCATGATTATCATCATCATCATCATCAGCATAATCATCATCATCATCACCATCACCATCAACGCTATCACCATTATAATCCTCAACATTATCCCCATTATCATCATCACCATTATTATCATCATAAACACCAATAGCATAATTATTATCTCCATAATTATTATAACCATCACCACCATTATCATCATTATCATCATAACATACTATGATCATCACTTTACTATTACCACTGTTACTACCATCACCATTATTATCATGATTATCATCACCATCACCTTTTATCACTTTTATCATTATCATTATTGCCATCATTATTATCGTCACCACCATCATTACCATTATTGCCAAATGTACTATCAACACCGCCACCGTTATTGCCATATTATCATCATTACCATCATCATCAGCATTATCCCCAGAATACCACCCTTATCACAAACATCGTCATCATTACCCCATCATCTTGGTAATCACCTTAATAATCATCATCATAATCAGTCAACACAACCACCAGTATCATCACAACCACCGCCACCACCACCGCTCCAACTAATCTCATAATTCCCTTATGCTTGTGTTCTAACAGTTTTCTTAATTCCCCCCTCCCCCACACCTTAGTTAATCTTTCATCCATCCTTAACTTTCACGACCCCCTTTTCACTCCACACTTTAGTGGCTTTATATTCACAGTTGGTGACCCACTTCTTTCTTCTAAGCACGCCTGTTTCACGCTACATTAACCAGGCCATCCCTTGTTAGCTCGCTGCAATCAATTGAGCAGGTAAACAAACAAACAATTAAACACACACTCGGCAGCTTTACCTTCGCCCGCGTGATAAAGCCATCAGTAAGATAAACAAAGAACCATAAATCAGGGTGATCAAAGTCAGAGGTTGTCAGCCCCTGTCTCGTAATTTTCGGAAGTCTGTTCTATTTTAAGAGCTGTTGCGAGGTACATGCTGCAGTACTCCCCTTGGGAGTAGGAAACACCCTCCTGCCCAAATGCAGCGGTGGATTATATTAAATTGCATGTCTTAATGGAGGACAGCATGGCCGAATAGATAAGCACGAACGCTTTTAAACACCCGGTGTGCTGTTGCTGAGGTAGCGGGTTCAGACTGGTCCGTTCATCTAAAATGTCCTTGATTTGGGGGCTTAAATTACAAGTACATCTGAAAGATTGCTTGATGACGAGAGACACTGTTAATAGGGAAAGTTAACCTACAGGCAATAATCAGTCCAGTGCAATAGAAGTAGCACTATATCGACTACGCTTGTGTTCTAAGCTGGCGAACGTAAGAAAATCCTAATAGGAAGCTCAGTGGCTTGTTTCTTGACTGCAGACCTGGTGGTCGTGTATTCAAATTCTCATCGAGGCGAATTTTAAAAACTGACCCTCCCAGCTCGTCTCGGCCTAAAATTAATACCACGGAATGTCTTGGGAAGTGTAAGCCACCGCAGGGATATTGACCGTACCACTTATCAAATGGTGTTTGATCTATAAACATACAGAGCTAGCACCATATATCAAATACTCATCGAGGCGTGTAAATATCCCCATCTGTATGCAAAGAGGGCCGACAGGCAAGCAGTTTATCCACTGCGCTACGTCAGTTGTTGTAAATTACCATCGATATTGATTGTACATCCAGGCCTGATCCGTTTCATTGACGGTTTCATTTATCTTCCTATTACACTTGTCTGCCTTTGACTTATACTTATACTTTTGTCTTGCTATTACTTTTGTCTTACTATTACTTTCACTTTTGTATTCCGATTACTCAAGCTGTCGGCGTCTGTGGTTTACGGTGTAGCGAAACATAATTTCACAATTTCCGGCACATTTTATGCTCTTGTTCCCACCTCCCCCCCCCCCATTTTACACACAATTTCCTTCCACATTTTATGCTTGTTCTTTTCACATTCTATACACGTTCCTTTCACATTTTATACTCTCGTTCTCTAATTTTATACACGTTCCTTTCACATTGTATGCTTCTGTTCATTTCACATTTTATACACGTTGCTTTCACATTTTATGTTCCTGTTTTCATATTTTATACATGTTCCTTTCACATTTCTTCTTCTCTTCTTCTTTGCGTTCATCCGGAGTGTTTTTTTTTCCAGATGTGATAGCGGTGTGTTCAGTTAGGCACCCTTGGGTCGAAACCCTTAGGCCAACACATCCGTCTTTTAGCGTGCAATTTTTACCTGGTTAGCATTCCTGGGAGACTCTCACTTTTATGGTACTGTCCACATCCCAACTGGTCAAGTTGGAACAGTCGAATACTTCACGGTCATCCCTCAAGGGAAGGCAGTGACAGTGCATGGAATTTTTCGCAATCCAGGGCGGCTTCCATAATTGCAGAGCTGACACATAGCGCCCTGGTGCTGGGCTCACCGAGGGAATCGTCACGTCCTGCTCATAGCTACTTCAATTCCTCACTTCAATATATTAGATATTTCGTTCGCCCCGGGCCGTTCCCGCACAAACTAGACAGGTCTGCAGATGGTATGCACTCAGCGAGTTTTCGATTCGGACATGTGCTTGTCGTTGTGCCCGTCAGAGCTGTTCCAGGCACGACGGACATTCGGAAAACTACCTAGTCAGAGCTGTTCCGAACAAGAGCGGCATTCGGAAACTAGGTAGTCAGAGCTGTTCCTAGCAGTGCTCGATCGACATTCACTCGGACGAAATTGCGTTGTGCCAATTTTTATTTTGCCACCCGTAGGCCGGCACTTCCGACTTCGGCGGGCATTTTTTAATGAGGTTAGCCTTCTTCGGGTTTCGAGGTACGTTAGACTTTTTGTTGTTGTGTCGCCCACATCTCAACTGGTCAGGGTAGAAAGGTCAAAGACATTACAATCGACCCTCAAAGGAAGGCAGGGGCAGACCACGGACATTCCTCGCTATCCAAGGAGGCTTCCATAGTTGCAGAGCCGGCACATATTGCTTTGAGACTGGGCTCACCCGAGGAATTGCCACTGCTTTGATTCTCCACTTCCATGTATTGGTCATTTCGCTTGCCACTGGTCGCTCAAGCACAAACCAGGAACGGACAGACTAGGGCGACATCCACTAGGTAAGCTTTCGCTTCGGACTTCGGACCCCGCAATTGATTCGCTAGCCAAGCGTTCCATTTGGTGTTGTTAAGACGTTCTTCCACCTATGACAACACTCTCTGTGAGCATAGATACAGACATTTTTCGTAACCATTTCTACCTTTAGTACTCGCTCACGAGGTAAGCTACATGTGCTGCCGGCCAGCACCTTACCTCCGTGCATCAGTGAGCGAGAAAACGGCCAGGCCCTCTCATCCGGGGATCCCTCATATCCCCCAGCTGAGAACCTTCGAAACAAGTATCTGAACTAAGCATGTAGCGTGCTCATCATCTCACTTCAATTTTTCGGAAGATGTGTATCGGCCCGGCTCTCACGCCCGAGGATTAATGGCTTAGAGGCGTTCAGCCTTATCCCTCAGCTGAGAGCCTTAGTACTTGTGTCCAGACCAAGAACTTCTGCCTTCGTGCGCTTGATTTAAACTTATAACTGCTATCCTCAGTCTACCTGCAGAGCAGCAGGTTGTGTGTCTCTCTTGGTCTGGTCCCTAACCCAAGTCTTGTCCGACACATAGTTGTGCTTCCGTCGGCATAGCTCTCGGGGTCATTGAGACACGCAAGCCCTCCCACCGCTACAAGGTGGAGACACATCGGGAGGGCTTTCACATTTTATACTCTCGTTCTCTAATTCTACACACGATCTTTTCACATTTTATACACGTTCCTTTCACATTTTATGCTCCTGTTATTTTCACATTTTATGCTCCCGTTCTTTTCACATTTTATACACGTCCCTTTCACATTTTATACTCTCTTTCTCTAATTTTATAGACGTTCTTTTCACATTTTATACTCTCGTTCTCTCATTTTATACACGTTCTGTTCACAGTTTATATTCTCGCTCTCTAATTTTATGCACATCGCTTTCACATTTTATACTCTCGTTCTCTCATTTTATACACGTTCTGTTCACAATTTATATTCTCGCTCTCTAATTTTATGCACATCGCTTTCACATTTTATACTCTCGTTCTCTCATTTTATACACGTTCCTTTCACATTTTATGCCCCTGTTCTTTTCTTTTTATGCACATTCCTTTCTCATTTTATACACATCCCTTTTATATTTTATTCACATTCCTTTCACATTTTATACACATTCCTTTCACATTTTATGCTCTTGTTCTTTTCCATTGTATACAAGTTCCCTTCACAATGTATGCCCCTCGTCCTTATTTTGTTTGTCGCTCTTTCTTCTTCTTTTTACATTTTACCTTATTTCTTTTACATTTGATCTTTCCTCGTTTTATCATCTTCTTCCTTTTTTATAATCTGACTTACATATTTTATCATCTTCTTCTTTTATATGTTATCATCTTCTTCCCTTCTCTTTCTAAGCATTTCTCAGGTGTTGATTCTCTTAACATGCCAAAGCTACCATATTTGGCGTGTTTCCATGAACTCGACTCATGATGTCACGCCTATCGTCAAGCCATCCCCCACGCCTCATGATATCACGCCTATCGTCAAGCCATCTCCAACGACTCATGATGTCACGCCTATCGTCAAGCCATCTCCCATGACTCATGATGTCACGCCTATCGTCAAACCATCTCCCACGATCTCTCCCCTGAACACTTTCATGAGCATTTCATTTTCCCTGTGGTTTTCTTCTCTCGCTTTGAACCCAGGCATAGTCCATACAGATGATACTTCGTCTTGTGCACTGGACTAATTTTTGCGTGAGGATTAGCTTGCCTTATTATCAGTATCCCTCGCCATAAGGCAAACTCACTCCGACTTCTGACGTACTTTAATGTATGCCCTCAAGTCAAGGTCGAGTTGTCAGCATGTTAGTCGAATGGCCGGTGTAGGGGTTGAACCGCTACCTCAACATTAGCACTCTTATGATGTTTAAGTTGCTATTACTGCTGTTGTTGGACTTAATGTTGTTACAACTGCTGCTGGTCTTACTTTTATTACTACTGCTGTTTGCATTACTGTTGTTACTACTGCTGTTGGCCGTACTGCTGCTGCTGGTCTTGCTATTATAATAGGCCTTACTGTTACTACTACTGCTGCTGGTCTTGCTATTATAATAGGCCTTACTGTTACTACTACTACTGCTGGTGGTCTTGCTATTATAATAGGCCTTACTGTTACTACTACTACTGCTGGTGGTCTTGCTATTATAATAGGCCTTACTGTTACTACTACTACTACTGCTGGTGCTGGTCTTGCTATTATAATTGGCCTTACTGTTACTACTACTACTACTGCTGCTGGTCTTGCTATTATAATAGGCCTTACTGTTACTACTACTACTGCTGGTGGTCTTGCTATTATAATAGGCCTTACTGTTACTACTACTACTACTGCTGGTGCTGGTCTTGCTATTATAATTGGCCTTACTGTTACTACTACTACTGCTGGTGGTCTTGCTATTATAATAGGCCTTACTGTTACTACTACTACTACTGCTGGTGGTCTTGCTATTATAATAGGCCTTACTGTTACTACTACTGCTGGTGGTCTTGCTATTATAATAGGCCTTACTGTTACTACTGCTGCTGGTGGTCTTGCTATTATAATAGGCCTTACTGTTACTACTACTACTACTGCTGGTCTTGCTATTATAATAGGCCTTACTGTTACTACTACTACTACTGCTGGTCTTGCTATTATAATAGGCCTTACTGTTACTACTACTACTGCTGGTGGTCTTGCTATTATAATAGGCCTTACTGTTACTACTACTACTGCTGCTGGTGGTGGTCTTGCTATTATAATAGGCCTTACTGTTACTACTACTACTACTGCTGCTGGTGGTCTTGCTATTATAATAGGCCTCACTGTTACTACTACTACTGCTGCTGGTGGTCTTGCTATTATAATAGGCCTTACTGTTACTACTGCTGCTGGTGGTCTTGCTATTATAATAGGCCTTACTGTTACTACTACTACTGCTGCTGGTGGTCTTGCTATTATAATAAGCCTTACTGTTACTACTGCTGCTGGTGGTCTTGCTATTATAATAGGCCTTACTGTTACTACTACTACTACTGCTGGTCTTGCTATTATAATTGGCCTTACTGTTACTACTACTGCTGCTGGTGCTGGTCTTGCTATTATAATAGGCCTTACTGTTACTACTACTACTACTGCTGCTGGTCTTGCTATTATAATAGGCCTTACTGTTACTACTACTACTGCTGGTGCTGGTCTTGCTATTATAATAGGCCTTACTGTTACTACTACTACTACTACTACTGCTGCTGGTGGTCTTGCTATTATAATAGGCCTTACTGTTGCTACTACTACTGCTGGTGCTGGTCTTGCTATTATAATAGACCTTACTGTTACTATTACTACTGCAGGTGGTCTTGCTATTATAATAGGCCTTACTGTTACTACTACTACTACTGCTGGTCTTGCTATTATAATTGGCCTTACTGTTACTACTACTACTGCTGGTGGTCTTGCTATTATAATAGGCCTTACTGTTACTACTACTACTGCTGGTGATGGTCTTGCTATTATAATAGGCCTTACTGTTACTACTACTACTGCTGGTGGTCTTGCTATTATAATAGACCTTACTGTTACTACTACTACTGCTGGTGGTCTTGCTATTATAATAGGCCTTACTGTTACTACTGCTGCTGGTCTTGCTATTATAATTGGCCTTACTGTTACTACTACTACTACTACTACTGCTGGTGGTCTTGCTATTATAATAGGCCTTACTGTTACTACTACTACTGCTGGTGGTCTTGCTATTATAATAGGCCTTACTGTTACTACTACTACTGCTGGTGCTGGTCTTGCTATTATAATAGGCCTTACTGTTACTACTACTACTACTACTACTGCTGCTGGTGGTCTTGCTATTATAATAGGCCTTACTGTTGCTACTACTACTGCTGGTGCTGGTCTTGCTATTATAATAGACCTTACTGTTACTACTACTACTGCAGGTGGTCTTGCTATTATAATAGGCCTTACTGTTACTACTACTACTACTGCTGGTCTTGCTATTATAATTGGCCTTACTGTTACTACTACTACTGCTGGTGGTCTTGCTATTATAATAGGCCTTACTGTTACTACTACTACTGCTGGTGATGGTCTTGCTATTATAATAGGCCTTACTGTTACTACTACTACTGCTGGTGGTCTTGCTATTATAATAGACCTTACTGTTACTACTACTACTGCTGGTGGTCTTGCTATTATAATAGGCCTTACTGTTACTACTGCTGCTGGTCTTGCTATTATAATTGGCCTTACTGTTACTACTACTACTACTACTACTACTACTACTACTACTACTACTACTACTACTACTACTACTACTACTACTACTACTACTACTACTACTGCTGCTGCTGCTGCTGGTCTTGCTATTATAATTGGCCTTACTGTTACTACTACTACTACTACTGCTGCCGGTGCTGGTCTTGCTATTATAATAGGCCTTACTGTTACTACTACTACTACTACTGCTGCTGGTGCTGGTCTTGCTATTATAATAGGCCTTACTGTTACTACTACTACTGCTGGTGGTCTTGCTATTATAATAGACCTTACTGTTACTACTACTACTACTACTGCTGGTGGTCTTGCTATTATAATAGGCCTTACTGTTACAACTACTACTGCTGGTGGTCTTGCTATTATAATTGGCCTTACTGTTACTACTACTGCTGCTGCTGGTGCTGGTCTTGCTATTATAATAGGCCTTACTGTTACTACTACTGCTGCTGCTGGTCTTGCTATTATAATAGGCCTTACTGTTACTACTACTACTACTGCTGGTGCTGCTGGTGGTCTTGCTATTATAATAGACCTTACTGTTACTACTACATCTGCAGGTGGTCTTGCTATTATAATAGGCCTTACTGTTACAACTACTACTACTGCTGGTCTTGCTATTATAATTGGCCTTACTGTTACTACTACTACTGCTGGTGGTCTTGCTATTATAATAGGCCTTACTGTTACTACTACTGGTGCTGGTCTTGCTATTATAATATGCCTTACTGTTACTACTACTACTGCTGGTGGTCTTGCTATTATAATAGGCCTTACTGTTACTACTACTACTGCTGGTGGTCTTGCTATTATAATAGGCCTTACTGTTACTACTGCTGCTGGTCTTGCTATTATAATTGGCCTTACTGTTACTACTACTACTACTACTACTACTACTACTACTACTACTACTACTACTACTACTACTACTACTACTACTACTACTACTACTACTACTGCTGCTGCTGCTGCTGGTGGTGGTCTTGCTATTATAATTGGCCTTACTGTTACTACTACTACTACTACTACTGCTGCTGGTGCTGGTCTTGCTATTATAATAGGCCTTACTGTTACTACTACTACTACTACTACTACTACTACTACTACTACTGCTGGTGCTGGTCTTGCTATTATAATAGGCCTTACTGTTACTACTACTACTGCTGGTGGTCTTGCTATTATAATAGGCCTTACTGTTACTACTACTACTACTACTGCTGCTGGTGCTGGTCTTGCTATTATAATAGGCCTTACTGTTACTACTACTACTGCTGGTGGTCTTGCTATTATAATAGGCCTTACTGTTACTACTACTACTACTACTGCTGGTGGTGGTCTTGCTATTATAATAGGCCTTACTGTTACTACTACTACTGCTGGTGGTCTTGCTATTATAATTGGCCTTACTGTTACTACTACTGCTGCTGCTGGTGCTGGTCTTGCTATTATAATAGGCCTTACTGTTACTACTACTGCTGCTGCTGGTCTTGCTATTATAATAGGCCTTACTGTTACTACTACTACTGCCGCTGGTGGTGGTCTTGCTATTATAATAGGTCTTACTGTTACTACTACTACTGCTGGTCTTGCTATTATAATAGGCCTTACTGTTACTACTACTACTGCTGCTGGTGGTGGTCTTGCTATTATAATAGGCCTTACTGTTACTACTACTACTACTACTACTGCTGGTCTTGCTATTATAATAGGCCTTACTGTTACTACTACTACTGCTGCTGGTGGTGGTCTTGCTATTATAATAGGCCTTACTGTTACTACTACTACTGCTGCTGGTGGTGGTCTTGCTATTATAATAGGTCTTACTGTTGCTACTACTGCTGCTGGTCTTGCTATTATAATAGGCCTTACTGTTACTACTACTACTACTGCTGCTGGTCTTGCTATTATAATAGGCCTTACTGTTACTACTACTACTGCTGCTGGTGGTGGTCTTGCTATTATAATAGGCCTTACTGTTGCTACTACTACTGCTGCTGGTGGTGGTCTTGCTATTATAATAGGCCTTACTGTTGCTACTACTACTGCTACTGGTGGTGGTCTTGCTATTATAATAGGCCTTACTGTTGCTACTCCTACTACTGCTGCTGGTGGTGGTCTTGCTATTATAATAGGCCTTACTGTTGTTACTACTGCTGCTGGTCTTGCTATTATAATTGGCCTTACTGTTACTACTACTGCTGGTCTTGCTATTATAATAGGCCTTACTGTTACTACTGCTGCTGGTCTTGCTATTTTAATAGGCCTTACTGTTGCTACTACTGCTGCTGGTCTTGCTATTATAATAGGCCTTACTGTTACTACTGCTGCTGGTCTTGCTATTATAATAGGCCTTACTGTTGCTACTACTACTGCTGCTGGTCTTGCTATTATAATAGGCCTTACTGTTACTACTGCTGCTGGTCTTGCTATTATAATAGGCCTTACTGTTGCTACTACTGCTGCTGGTGGTCTTGCTATTATAATAGGCCTTACTGTTGCTACTACTACTACTACTGCTGCTGGTGGTCTTGCTATTATAATAGACCTTACTGTTACTACTACTACTACTACTGCTGCTGGTGGTCTTGCTATTATAATAGGCCTTACTGTTGCTACTACTGCTGCTGGTCTTGCTATTATAATAGGCCTTACTGTTGCTACTACTACTACTGCTGCTGGTGGTCTTGCTATTATAATAGGCCTTACTGTTGCTACTACTACTACTACTGCTGCTGGTCTTGCTATTATAATGGGCCTTACTGTTGCTACTACTGCTGCTGGTCTTGCTATTATAATAGGCCTTACTGTTACTTCTACTACTACTGCTGCTGGTCTTGCTATTATAATAGGCCTTACTGTTACTACTACTACTGCTGCTGGTGGTGGTCTTGCTATTATAATAGGCCTTACTGTTACTACTACTACTACTGCTGCTGGTGGTGGTCTTGCTATTATAATAGGCCTTACTGTTACTACTACTACTGCTGCTGGTGGTGGTCTTGCTATTATAATAGGCCTTACTGTTGCTACTACTACTGCTGCTGGTGGTGGTCTTGCTATTATAATAGGCCTTACTGTTGCTACTACTACTGCTGCTTGTGGTGGTCTTGCTATTATAATAGGCCTTACTGTTGCTACTACTACTACTGCTGCTGGTGGTGGTCTTGCTATTATAATAGGCCTTACTGTTGCTACTACTGCTGCTGGTCTTGCTATTATAATAGGCCTTACTGTTACTACTACTACTGCTGCTGGTGGTGGTCTTGCTATTATAATAGGCCTTACTGTTGCTACTACTACTGCTGCTGGTGGTGGTCTTGCTATTATAATAGGCCTTACTGTTGCTACTACTACTGCTGCTTGTGGTGGTCTTGCTATTATAATAGGCCTTACTGTTGCTACTACTACTACTGCTGCTGGTGGTGGTCTTGCTATTATAATAGGCCTTACTGTTGCTACTACTGCTGCTGGTCTTGCTATTATAATAGGCCTTACTGTTACTACTGCTGCTGGTCTTGCTATTATAATAGGCCTTACTGTTGCTACTACTGCTGCTGGTGGTCTTGCTATTATAATTGGCCTTACTGTTACTACTGCTGCTGGTGGTCTTGCTATTATAATAGGCCTTACTGTTGCTACTACTACTACTGCTGCTGGTGGTCTTGCTATTATAATTGGCCTTACTGTTACTACTACTACTACTGCTGGTGGTCTTGCTATTATAATAGGCCTTACTGTTACTACTACTACTACCACTTCTGCTGGTCTTGCTATTATAATTGGCCTTACTGTTACTACTACTACTACTACTGCTGGTGGTCTTGCTATTATAATAGGCCTTACTGTTACTACTACTACTGCTGCTGCTGGTCTTGCTATTATAATAGGCCTTACTGTTACTACTACTACTGGTGCTGGTGGTCTTGCTATTATAATAGGCCTTACTGTTCCTAGTACAACTACTGCTGGTCTTGCTACACCCCCAGATACTGTTTTCTCTGATGTTGTTCCTGTTTCTATTTCTGTTACTCTCACTGCCTCTGCTTTACCCGCTAAATTTGTCTGAATGCGCGGGGTCATCTAATAAGTCCCGTAAACTGCTTTTCTTCGAATGTTTGCACAAATCCTTCAACGATTATTTTTACACAGATCATTCTACGATTATATTTACACAAATCCTTCTACGATTATAGCTAGTTAGTTAGTTAGTTAGTTAGTTAGTTAGTTAGCTAGTTTAGTTAGTTAGTTAGTTAGTTAGTTAGTTAGCTAGCTAGCTAGTTAGTTAGTTAGTTAGTTAGTTAGCTAGCTAGCTAGTTAGTTAGTTAGTTAGTTAGTTAGCTAGTTAGTTAGTTAGTTAGTTAGTTAGTTAGTTAGTTAGTTAGTTAGCTAGTTAGTTAGTTAGTTAGTTAGTTAGTTAGTTAGTCTTTCCTCTTGAGCCTAAGTCGGCGCATAGGGCAGAAGTCATGGCTCTCCATGTCCGGCGGTTCGCTGCTACCTGTTGTAGATCTTGGATGTTCACTTGGCCGTTGAATGAGCCTTCTCTGATGATGATTCTACGCAGGGTCTCTCTTGGTCTTCCCCGTTTTCTTTTCCCTACTGGTGACCATATGAGGGCTCGGCAGGGGAGTCTTGTCTTGTCCCTTCTGAGTACATGGCTGATGTAGTTCCAACGGCGTTTTCTTATAAAATTGGATACAATAACTTGCTTAGTCTCTTGTCTTATTTGCGCATTGGTTTTGAAATCTGTCCACTGGATGCTTAGAATTCTTCTACGATTATGTTTACACAAATCCTTCTACGATTGCAGCGTATAATTATATTAATATCCGCTTATGCTTGTTTTCGTTTGCCGCAACATTCAATTCATTTACGAGCTCGTAAAGCTAACCTTTTTCTTTATTCACCTACTATTCCTACTATCATGTTCTTCTGCCTTTACTGCTGACGGCTCAGTCGACATGCCTGCAGTTTTTTCTCCCCCTGGGTGGAGTGGCTCGACAGAAGGAGGTTTCAAGCAAATCATGGGGTTTCTGCCCAGGGCATGCAGGTGTGCGGGGCCATGAACAGACTGATAGATCAGCTGCTGCTGGCTCTCTATGATAAAACCTTCTTTACGAAGGTGATGTGGTAAAGGCTATCTGGAATCGGGTGGAGAATACAGCTGGAAAAAAAATATCCATATCTGGAACCCATATCTGGAAAGATTGGTTTAGATGAGAGTGAGTAGAGGGCCTGAACGATACTCAACGCGGAAAGGGGAAAATCCATGTGGACTTTAATCAAGCTGCTAATGGAATAATCAGCATAGAAACTATTCGGTGGCTTTCGGGAATGACTCGAGTACAGTGATATAGAAACACAGCTGCGGAAGCAGACTGTTCGATACAAAGGTATGAGTGTCAGTCGTTCAGAAAGTAATGGGCAACCGCTGAACGTAAACTTACCTAGAAATCAGCCAAAAGATGTTGGGGTTGAATGCGACGTCCTACGAAGGATATACAACTAACTTTTAACTGAAATACACAGCATGGGAACTCTTCGCTGAATTTTGGAGGAGGAGTTAGAGCACTTGTAGCAATGACCCGAGTACAGTGATATCATCATCACCATCAAGTGCCATGCCGGCTGGCGTAGGCGTTCATGGCTCTCCACAGATCCCGGTCTTTGGTTTTATCGATCAACTCCGATGTTGATATTCCTCCATGCCATCGTCTCAATCCATCCAGCATAATTTCTCTTGGTCTGCCTCTGCCTCTCTTCCCCTCGATCTTTCCAGTTGTCACGATGTTCTCCAATGCCCATCTTATCATCACATGACCAAAAATGTTGTATGCCTCTTTCGTATTGTTGTATGTATAATGGTCTAGTTCCATCACCCTCTTTCAGGCAGTCGTTGTTTGTTACTTTTGCAGTCCACGGAATTGGCAACCTTCGTCTCAGTGATATAGGTTCTTAAATTAAGCATGAAGTATTCTACTATTCTACTACCACTAGTCTATATATCCACTTACACACACCACCTTTCCAACAAGGCCGCACATCTCATCAATCACAATTAACCCTGTTTGTCAGTTCAAGCCTTAAACACTCTACAGAACAACAAACTACGTGAAACAATATCATTTAGTGCTGTCAACACCCTCAGTCGCACATTCCTAAAAACTACAAAAATACACAAACACGAACCGTGGAGCGAGGGCGGAAAGTGAAAGCTAAAAAACGAGCGAGCTAAAAAACGAGCGAGCTCTTTCCCCCAGCTGTGATCATTCATCCCGTTGCATGCACGCGACCTGCACGCGCCTCGTCTGTATCTGTGAAATGCATCGGAAACTTTTCTGGACAAGGCTAATGTGAAAAACAGGACTTTTTTGTGTTAACCTGTGGGCATTTGTCGCTGCGTAATAATTCGCACTTTGTTATTTTATAACGTGTCTTTTGATGAAAATCTAAGAATGCTGCGAGGACTTGAGCTGTTGAATGTCTATTACTTCTTCTCCATCAACCCCCCCCCCCCCCCCCATTGGAGCATAGGCCGCCCAACCAAACAACAGCAAGCCGTCCTATCTTTTGCTACCACCTGCAGCTCTCGCCATATCCTCAGAATATTATTCATCTGTCTGTAATTCTCTTCTCCTTTTGTTTTTAGGTATCCCTGCTATTTCGTTTGCCTTGTGGGTTCCAGAAAAGAGTGTCTAGCTTTATTAGTGTTCGGGTTTTCTTAATGTGTCCTATCCAGCGCTAAGGTCTTTCGTCTCCTCATGGTACACTGGAATTTTAGTTCTCTCCTTGAGTTTATATCATTTTATTCCCACTGTTCTGCAGTAACCTGCTTTCTGTTAGCGCCGAATGTCGGGCGGCGCTCACCAACCCCCCCCCCCCCCCCCCCCCCATTATGCCAACGGCTTCGGGCGGAGGAGCGCAATTGGGAGGGTACAACCTAAAGACTACATGTCATGGCAGGGCAGACCAGGCCCTAAGACTTGGTCGGCAGCCGATCTAGGATGGAAGCTCCGACAGGCGGACAGTTAGAGTATTGCTTTGCTGATGCGGCAGCTTCTACGGCTTGTCTGGTTCCAGACGTATTGTGTTACCTTTCCTTTGGAGTAAACTTGGCAGGCCGAGAGAGGGATCAAGCTGCATGGGCAAAACATGATCTCTAAATTCAGCCTAGGCGTTGTTTGTAACATTATAATCATCATGTGCCATGCGGACTAGCGTGGGGGTCGTATTTTTCCTGGGTTTTCCCCAAACTTTTCCCGGTTTGTCCCCAAACTTTCCACGAGTTTTCCCGAGAATATTCCGATTTCTCCCCAAACATTACCCGGGGGTTTCCCACACTTTTCCAGGGTTTACTCCAAGACTTTTCACGGGATTTCATCGACTTTCCCCGGGGTTTCCCTCGACTTTTCCAGGGTTCCTCCAGACTTTGTCCTGGTTTCCCCCAGCCCCAACCCCTCCCCCTGCCTGTTACGGCCTGTATGGTAAGTTACATGGTGTTGCTATTCTTTGCTTCCCTTGAGGGTCGCGGTAACTCACGGGCGGTAGCCTCCCTAGTCGCCTCTTACCACGGATATGGTAGGAAACGGTTAATAGTCCATGCTTCCCTTTATGGTCCCGTTAATACACCCAATCAGTCAGGTGCCGTCTCCACAATGACAATGGATCTCCAACACTGTCTTGTCTCTCGTCTTGATTGTACATTATGCCACACTGAAGTTCGTTCATCTCCTGATTTCTTCCTACTTGTATCGTTGTCTACCTCTTGCTCGCTTGCCTTGAACCTTACCCTCCAGTATGGTTTATATGAGTGTATGTGGTTCCAAATTTTGCTGTTATTTAGCCGGGGGCGCAGAGTTGGGGTGAGCGCGCAACCTTGCATAAGTGCCCCATGGCTCGTACATTCATCACCTTGCAGCAAAAGTGCAACTCCTGGCCTTTACTTGGCGGAACTATTTTAACTAACAGGAGAAGGGGCGGCGGCGACTCACTGGCGCCGAGAAATAACCAGAAAGCTCTAGATGTGTATGCACGTATATGCAAGCGCAGACATGTGTGTGCGTGCCTACACATCTAAGATCGAGTAAGACCACAATCTGCTCTAGTAAAGGAAAGGTGCTGAAGACGGAGGGAACCAGCCAGGAGGCGCACCACAGAAATCAGGATGTCACGCAATTACGCCATGAAATATGTCAACCACTGCTTAATGTTATGGTGCTCGCCAAGTTTTGGACCTCCAGGCACGTGCAGTGCCGGGCCCTATGCCTCGAAAGGGTCCAACCACAACTACTGGAGTTCCTTCTCAGATGTCCTGTGGAGCCAGGGGATCTGAGGATAGAGCGTCTGGCCATATCAAACAAAGACTAAAAATACTGCACTGGAATGCGGAAGGAATCAGCAAAAAAAAAAAAAAAAAAAAATAGAACTAGAAAACATCCCGGACCAAGATAAAATAAACGTATGTTGCTTGCAAGAAACTCATCTCAACGAATATATAGCCTTCAAAATTAGAGGCTACCGGTGTTGACCGAAATGACAGGCGAAAGGTTAGGATACTGACCCACGTAAAAAATAGCATCATTGCTTCCCAAATTGAAGTTGACATGGAATGGGTTGAGTATTACACACTTAAACTTAAGATAGGCAATACAGACCTACTTAAGACTGGCAATACACCTACATCTGATCAATTACTACTGTCCAAGTAACCGCCTACAGGCACTGGACCACTACCATTAAAAAAATAAATGATTGTGTGTGGCGATTTCAACAGCCACTTGCAGAGCTGGGGCTATGATCAAATGGACCAGAGACGATTGCCACTAGAAGACTGGCAGGATGAGAATAGATTCATCTTGATTAACAAGCCTTCTGACCCAGATACTTTCTACTCGAGATCTTGACACACTACAACTACACCTGACCTGGCTTTTCATTCACGAGACCTGGAGTGGAAGATTACACGAATTGTTGGGAAATAACTTGGTGGCAGTGACCACCGGCCAGTCTTTCTAACTGTAGAAAATGAGCTTGTAAGTGAGGGCAGCACCCTCTCAAGGTGGAACTACAAGAAAGCAGACTGGGCAATGTGCAAGCATCGCACCAGCATACTGATTAGAAACCTAATCTCCGATAAAGACATAAATAAAGTAGTTGAAGAGTTTGGGAAATGCATACCATAGGCAGCACCAGAAACAGTACCAAGAGGAGTCCATGAACATTATAAACCCTACATGAGTAGCGAACTGGAACAGTTGCATAATTATGTGGAAGTGTGTAGAAAGTAAGCAGAGGCCAAACCCAGTCAAGAGCACCACAGTAAATACCAGCACGCAAAAAGCCAATTATCAAAGTGCCAAGCTGCAGGCTAGATGGAAAAGCTGGTAGGCGAAAACAGAGTCACTGAACTGTTGCATGGGCAAATATATGTGTGTCAGCATAAACACTGACAAGTGCAGCACCACTCTATTTACCCTCTCTCCAAATCAAAAGGCAGGGTTCATCCAGATAAATGGACTACCCCTAAGAGAAGATAAAGGACCACCATACCTTGGAGTAACATTTGATAACATGCTGACATGGAGAAAGCACATCAACAAAGCAGTGGCAAAGGCCAGAAGGAAAATAGCCATCCTGAGAAAACTACGTGGAACCACATGGGGAGCCAGTGGGAAAATACTTAGCAAAGTTTATCAAAAGAGCATACTACCACACCTGGAATACGGATCAATTGCGTGATGTTCAGCATCAAAAACCACTCTACAATAACTGGACAAGGTGCAAAATCAAGCATTTAGAGTCACCACATGAGGGATGAGATCAACCCCTATAGTGGAGATGGAGAAGATGGGGAGGACACAAGCACCGAGAGAGCGCAGAGATTCGAAAACGCTAACACAAGCAGAAAAGTTCCTCAGCTTGCCAGGCCACACTATGAAGAACAGATTTGAAGACTTATCTATGGGGCGGTTGAAAAGAAGCAATTTTATCCACCAGGCCAAACGACTCTGCAGAGAAACCACCGATCTGCCCACAGTTGGTATACCCCTGAAAACTATTCAAGAGCGAACTCCATGGAAAGATGAACATAGAATATCACTACAAATCCAGACAAAAGTGAGAGGAATATTTGACAAGGAAGAACAGAACAGTGTACAGCGCAGAACAGCCACTCTCAGCTTCATAGATGAAGAATACCCACAGGAACTCTGAATCCAAGTCTAAACAGATGAGTCAGCACAAAATGCTGTTCGAAACGGAGGAGCGGGAGTGTACATAGATTACCCAAATAATACTAGGGACACGGCCAGAGTACCAGCAGGACAGTACTGCCATAACTATGATGCTGAAATTGAGGCAATCAAGATAGCAACAGAGAAATTACTAAATACCAGGCATGGTACACAACCTGTGGTGCTATTGACAGATGCAAAATCAGTACGAAGCGCTCCTGTCTGGGAAATTGCCAATACTAAGGACATTACTTTCTGAACTTAGCAGTCATCATAAGGTCGCCATACAATGAATACCATCCCACTGTGGATACACGGAAACGACAGAGCTGATCGATTAGCTAAAGAAGGGGCAATAGAAGAACAGTTTGATATGCCCGTTACATACCACCTAAAGAAAAGAATGATCAAATCAGTCAGAAAGCTACCAAAACCTGCTCAAGACGACTACCGCGTTATGGACAGACCGGAGCAAGTCATTATTCTGAGCCTCTGAACAGGACACAATAGATTACGCAACCACATGTATACAAAATTTAAGATTGGTGAATCAGCCATGTGCACATGTTAATTGGCGTCGCAGACAGCATAACACATACGCCAAGACAACCCCAAAATACAACATATCTAGGCAAACCTTCTGACCTAGAGAGACGACAGTGGAAGATAAACTCTATGGACCGCTAAGTGAACTAAAACAGACAGTTAAATTCATACAAGAGGCAACATTGCAGTTATAGACATATTTCAAGCGATCGAAAGACGAAGAAATGAGTGTATGTCTTTTAACATGGCCGAAATATTTCATTTACCTCTTTTGTATTTCTTTCGTCAACTCTTTTCACTCCCAGTTTGTCTAGAACCTCTGTATTTGATTGTATTTCCATGAAATATGTTATATTCTTCTGTATATACATATCTCCAGGGCCTCTATTCGATTTTCTAATTGCTTGCTCATTGTCCAGGCTTCCGCGCCATGCAATAGTGTTGAATATACATACCATTTGACAATTCTCACCTTTCACGCGCTGTTAACACACTGGCGATGTTTATAATTAGCTTCTTTGAATTGAAAGGACTCCATGGTCCCCCCCCCACCCTTCCCCGCCCCTCCTCAATATATTCCCGGGACAAAAAGAGGTAAAAAGAAAAACAAATCATAACCCCTTTGACCCGACCCAAGGACATTTCCTGATGAAGCCAATTTCCAGTAATTGGAGCCTGATCTTTTCCAATGTTGAATTCCATTAGAATTCAATCCATATCCCAAATCGACATGTCTGTAATTGTGGAAATTGACTGCAAGGCTTGTGGACAATATGGAAGGATGACCTCATCCAACATCGATCCTACAGACAAGTCTTCAGAATTTGGAAATTCATGTGCCCCATGGAGAAAGCATTTAAATTAAGCTGAACTGGATTTCGCAGCCCTGTGGGTTTTAAAATACGAGATCAATTTTTATTTACAAATTCAGCTGTTTGTAACTCGGTTTGGCAATTTCCATCAGGAATTATGGACAAGGGTAAAGCATGCGTACAATAAGATGGGGATCGTAACGGAAGACAGTGAGAATGAACAGCACTTGCGCTTTGTTCTTTGCTGAGATACACATTGACAAGTACTCTTTATTCATATCAAAACAATGCGCAGATATACTGTTTCCGCCCAAGGCCTTCATCAGCTAGACAAAATCGTGCAACAGGGTTGAGTTGAATTGAGCTAAGAACCGACATCACTGCACTCAGGACATTCCCATATGCGCTCCACCCCCTCGTTCAACAGCCATCAAAGAGTGACACTAATAATCGTTCCCATCGATATCTGAATGAATGTTCTCCATGTCCTCCCTGAGATTCTACCAGAACCCCTGCCAATTCCCCGCAATCTCACCCTTTCCACATACGGGTTCTCAATCTGTTCATTCACCTTCTCCACCTGGTCCCACAGGCGCACGAACACCTCTCCCTTGTCCATAAGTAATCGACCACCAAGAGGTGCATTCTCTGCCAGCTTATCAGCCTGTTCATTCCCCCGTGCAACAGAACTGCAAGCATTAGGATTCCGTCATTAGGTTCACGAGTGTAATTTTCGCGGAGACTCCTCGGGGTCTGCTGCTCTCACAAGTCGACTCAGGGTAATAGAAAATGTTATGGGAAATAAAAACGGTCGGCCTGATATTGACCAGACATCAACCATAGAGTACCGTCAGGTCAAGAAGTATGCGACATGTAACCAGTACGCTTCATAGCTTGAAACTGCTCCTTTACCTGCTTGTACACTTTTACACCAAGATGTGTGTGCGGGTGAGTCACAGTATATACATACACGCCCCATAGCGTGAAACGGCGCCTATGACAAGCATGTACACCTGTGCATCAAAATGTATGTGCGGGTGTGTAATTGTATGTACACAAACACGCCTCAAAGCGTTAAACGGCACCTTTGACCGGCTTGTACAATTTTATATCCAGACTAGCTGACCCGGCCTGGGGATCTATCTATCTATCTATCTATCTATCTATCTATCTATCTATCTATCTATCTATCTATCTATCTATCTATCTATCTATCTATCTATCTATCTATCCATCCATCCATCCATCCATCCATCCATCCATCCATCCATCCATCCATCCATCCATCCATCCATCCATCCATCCATCCATCTATCTATCTATCTATCTATCTATCTATCTATCTATCTATCTATCTATCTATCTATCTATCTATCTATCTATCTATCTATCTATCTATGTTCGGCCCGTTCCCGTTAAAAATATAGATAGAATAGAAGAATAGATAGATTGATAGTAGAAAATATGATTGGAAGAGATGTATCTAAAGTAAACTTACCAAGATATCACGAACAGCCAATAAATGGTGGGCGTTGGGTTGACTGCAGAGTACTGCAAACGATATGCAACTAACTTTCTCTCACAAAAAATTACTTTTTTTCTTAAGGAACGAAAATTTTTCGCAGGCCCGTCCTACATTCTGCCCTTCTTCTCTATTTCCTCTCATACATTCTTTCATTCAACATCTCTTATGAAGCAATTCTTGACAACAAAAGAACAATAAGCATTAAATAAAATACATGAAAAGTAACTGGTTGAGGAAATGTTTATCATGGGCATCATAAATACCCAACGTGGGTGTAATGCGCCATACATATGAGAATGTAAAAAAAAATTAATGTGCTGTTGAAGAAAAATAAAAAGATGAGTTAGAAAATTTTCACTATTTAAATAGATGCATTATTTTTATGAAAACTTTGAAAATGCCTTAAAGATTATATCATTATTTATTATAACTCATATGCCTGTAAATAACTGTAGACAAAGAGTTTATAAATCTTTGAAAACAATGCAACAATCTATATATAAAATATATAGCAATGCTATTAAAAGTTATGCCCCTTGAAATAACTTTTCTTAAGTTAAGTCCCCTCGCTATATATAAATGATAATGTAAATTTAAATACTAAATTTTAGTAAGTAAATAGCTGATTGTACACAAACAAACTATGACAGTTGGCTGCAAGGGAATTAAAAGAAAACATGTAGAAAATTTCATCTCAATCGGATGGACCATTATCGAACGCATCAAATACATCCCTGCATACATACAAGAAGTAAACAAGGATATACATCTTTGCTTTATTGACTACACAAAGGCTTTTGATAGAGTAAGACATGTCAACATTGTGGATATGCTGGCAGATCTACAAATTGATGGGAAAGACATTAGACTTATAAAAAACATATATTGGAAACAACAAGCTGCCATAAGAATTGATAATGAAGTAGGACAATACCAACCTATTAATGTCTCCAGATCTTTTTTCCTTATACAGTGAAAATATTTTCAGAAATGTAGAAGACCTAAATGGAATCAGCATTGGAGGACGAAACATAAATAACATTAGATATGCAGATGATACAGTATTGATTGCAGACAATGCACATGATCTGCAACAATTAGTAGACGCTGTGGTTGTACACAGTGAGCAGCTGGGGTTGGAATTAAATTGTAGGAAGACACAGGTTATGGTCGTCACTAGGAAGAACGAAGTACCACAATGTAATATACAAGTAAATGGGAATATTCTTCAGCAAGTGAATCGGTTCAATTATCTCGGAACAGTCATAACATCTGATGGCAGATGCCTTGAAGAGATTAGAACAAGAATCGCCATTGCGAAGGTAGCCTTTAGCAAGATGAAAAACATTCTGACCAATAAAATGATGTCAATTGAAACGAGAAAAAGAGTGTTGAGGGGATACATAGAGCCTGTTCTTTTGTATGGATGTGAAACTTGGACAATGTGCAGTCAAGCTGAAAAACATCTGATGGCTGCAGAAATGTGGTTTCTGAGGAAAATGCAAAGAATACCATGGACAGATAGAAAAACCAATGACCAAGTACTACAAGAGACAAATGAAAATCGTAGATTGATTAGAGAAATTAGACGTAGACAGTCAAAATTTTTTGGACATGTTATGAGAAGAAATGGACTGGAGAACTTGGTGACAGCTGGCAAGATCGAGGGGAACAGACCAAGAGGAAGACCGAGAGGAAAATACCTGGATGGCTTGGCCACATGGCATGGACGAGACAGGAACACTGAGCTGATCCACGACTCTGGTGATCGAGTGAAATGGCGAATCATGACCGCCCACGCTTTCCGGCATGGCACATGATTGATTGATTGATACATACATACATCGCCTTTTATATATATAGATGTGTGTGCGGGTGTGTCATTGTATATACATTACCTTCTTGACCTGTTTTTTGCTTTATTAAAACATGACAACCCCTCCCCCATTCTCTGTTCAGAATACCTTCCCCCTGAATATTCTTCTTCTTCTTTCGTTCGCTTGAAATATGTCTATAACTGCAATGTTGTCCCTTGTATGAATTTAACTGTCTTTTTTAGTTTACTCAGCGGTCCATATAGTTTATGTTTATTTTCCATTGTCGTCTCCCTAGGCCAGAAGGTTTGCTTAGATATGTTGTATTTTAGGCAGTCTTGGAGTATGTGCTCTGCTGTCTGCGACGCCAATCCACATGCGCACATGACTGATTCACCAATCTTGAATTTTGTATACATGTGGTTGCGTAATCTATTGTGTCTTGTTCTGAGGCGCAGAATAATGACTTGTTCTGGTCTTTCCATAACGTGGTAGTAATCTTGAGCAGGTTTTTGGTGGCTTTCTGACTGATTTGATTATTCTTTTTTTTTTTGGTGTTATATAACGGGCACATCAGGCTGTTCTTCTTTTGCTCATTCCTTAGCCAATCGATCAGCTTTGTTGTTTCCGGGTTCTCCATAGTGGGACGGTATCCACTGTATGGTGACCTTATGCTGTCTGCTAAGTTCAAAAAGTAGTTTCCTTAGTACTGGCAATTTCTCAGACAGGAGCGCCTCGAATACTGATTTTGCATCTGTCAATAGCACCACAGGTTGTGTACCATGGCTGGTATTTAGTAATTTCTCTGTTGCTAACTGATTGCCTCAATTTCAGCATCATAGTTATGGCAGTACTTTCCTGTTGGTACTCTAGCCGCGTCCCTAGTATTATTTGGGTATTCTATGTACACTCCTGCTCCTCCATTTCGAACAGCATTCTGTGCTCACCCGTGTGTGTAGGCTCGTATCCAGAGGTCATGTGGGTAGTCTTTATCAAGGAAGCTGAGAGTGGCTGTTCTGCATTGTACTGTTCTGTTCTTCCTTGTCAAATATTCCTCTCACTTTTGTCTGGATATGTAGTGATTGTCTATGCTCATCTTTCTATGGAGCTCGCTCTTGAATAGTTTTCAGAGGGATACCAACTGTGGGCAGATCGGTGGTTTCTCAGCAGAGTCGTTTGACCTGGTGGATAAAACTGCTTCTTTTCAACCGCTGCATAGCTAAGTTTTTAAATCTGTTCTTCATAGTGTGGCCTAGTGTGGTCATAGTGTGCTTAAGTGGCATATTAGGTCACGAGAGAAATGTTATTTTCTGTGGCGATTTCAACGCTAAAGGCAGATCATGGGGAAACATTTGCTCCAACACACATGGGGAGGAGCTCGAGACTGCACTTGAAACCATTGACCTGGTTTGTATAAACAGTGGCTGTGTCACCAGGACAGCAAGCGATGAGGACAGTGCTATTGATCTGGCGCTGGTTTCACCTTCACTCACTACAGTGTGTAGATGGGGTGTCCTAGGACACCACGGCAGCGACCACCACCCTTGCAGCATATTGGTGGAGAAAGGCAGAACCAGGCAGCACAAGCTAAAGGTAAAGACTTTCCAGTATGCCAGTACAGGGCAAGATGTGGTGAGTAAAATAAGACGTGACAAGCGCAGAAAGCTTCAGGGCAGGAAAAAAAAAGCTGGGAGCAGTCACCTTGGTGGAATTTCGAGGTGGAGAAGGCTTGGGTGGATAAGCTTAGTGCTGTAAGGAGATGGAAAAATGCCAAGAAGAACAGAGCTGGTCATCCTAGTCCCTGCATGCACTTAGAAAGAGAGATGCACACAAAAGTAAGCTATTTCATAAACCTGGTCAAGGTGGTTAAAAGCGAAAAATGGGTAGAGGTGTGTCAAAGAGTAAGCACAGACAAGTCACTGAAATTGTTCTGGCGACTACATAAAAGCATGAGTGGTTTAGTAAAGAATAAGAGCATTTCTGACTTCCAAGGTGCTGACCTCATCTGGCAGAGGACTGACGAGGACAAGGGCAAAGCCCTCTTTGAAAGCTATCTAGAGCAGAGCAACCAGACTGACATGGGAGGCCGAAATCTGGCCAAGGAGGTCACCTCAGACAGGTGCAAGGCCCAGAACACTTCGGATGAAGACACAGTGACAGTGAAAGAAATCAAGGCTGTGCTTCGACGATCAAAAAACAGCGCTCCAGGGCCTGATGGCATAAGATACGACGACATCAATAGGTGTACCGACAACGAGCTAGAGAAACTAGCAGACATGTACAACAACAGTATAGGGAGTGCTAGCACCAAGGAGGAGTGGTTACACAGCTATTTGATTCCCTTGCCGAAGCCTGACAAAGACCACAAAAAAATTCAGGAATATCGAATTATAACCATGCAGAATACAATAGGCAAGCTGCTGGAGAAAGTAATTGCCAGGAAAATATCAAGCCAGCTAGAAAGGCAAGGTGTTTTCCCACCTACCCTGGGTGGGTACCGTCTAAAAAGAGAAACCTGGACCAATGCAGCAGTTTTTGCCCATGATGTCTATGAAGGTTTCCACTCAGGCATTGAAACCTTTGCTGCAGCGATGTTTAGGACGCGTACAACAGAGTACCATTGGATTTTTTAATGTTTCAGCTTCTTGAACTAAAAGTTAGTCCATTCCTCCTTAGTTGGATCGCTGCAGCCCTCTTCCAACGGAAAGTAGTTTTTAGATGTGGCAGTTAAACTTCGGAACCAACAGCAATATATCCTGGCCTCCCACAGAGATCACCATTATCTCCGGTACTGTTCAACGCCTAAACAGTGAGAATCACCAGTGAGCAGATCACTGGACCTGGCAGAACATTGTCATATGCCGATGATGTTTTAGTGTATCGTCAGGGTAAGGATAGAGAGCAGGTTGCTGTGGAACTACAAACCGAACTCAATCGCATAAGTACTTGGTGTGATGAAGCTGGGGCAATGGTCAACCCAACAAAGGCAACAGTGACTTGGTTCTCGTTGAATAATCATGTTGCCAACACTCCAACACCAACTGTAAAGCTGTGTTCAGAGACGGTGGAAAGAACGCAGGCAATGAATTACCTGGGGATACGGTTTGATCGAAGCCTTGGTTGTAATGAGCACATAGACCAGGTGATAACAAAGGCTAAGCGGGGTTTGGCTGCGATGCGGGTGATGGCGGCAGCAAACTGTGAGCAGCGCCATCTATGTCTTCTGTACGAGGGGCTGGTCATGTCTGTTTTTGAGTATGCAATGGCAATCCTGACTCTCAGCCGTAAGCAGATAGAAAGGATGGAAAGGATACAGAATGAAGCTATGCGCATTATTCTTGGATGTACAAGAGCTACAGCATGCAGGGCGATGCGCTACCTTCTTGATTTTCCAACCATTGAAGACAGAATACAAGTTTGCAGAGCACGCGCCTACTTCAGAGATAACGCAAACACACAACATCCACTGCATAGTGAAATTAGGAAGGTGAAGGGCAGCAGGTTAAAAAGAGGACGGTCGTGGATGGGTCAAGCCGAAGACGTTCTTCAACAGGTGTGTTCACTTGAGGACTTAGAACCTGGCGAGGAGTGGGTACAAGTGCCAGCAGATTTCTGCGCATCCTTTTCAGTTTGCATCCAACTAGATAGAAAATGCAGACAAGAAAATCCGGCTGCTGTGGAGGCTGAAGTACAAGCGTTGATTTTCGAGAATTCGCTAGACGGTGATGCTGTCATCTACACAGATGGGTCGGTCGTCCGACATGTGAGAAGCTCATGGGCCTTTACGGCTCGGGCCGGAAGGAGAATTGTGAAGGAGGACTCTGGTACTTTCACTGAAACCACAAGTAGCCTGACTATGGAAGACATGGCAGTAAGTAAAGCAATAACATGGCTCGAGACACAGACATTCACTAGGGCATGTTTCCTTAGCGACTCAATGAACATGATCAAGAAGATAGAGGAGGGGTCGATCCGAAGAGAATTGTTGCTGCCTATGGAGGGGTCTCGGCTGGCAAAGATTAGTTTCATCTTCGTGCCAGGGCATGCGGGAGTACAAGGAAATGAGCAAGCTGACAAGTTCGCAGGTGAGGCTACGGTGGAGGGCGGACGCGCCATGGACCAGACTGACATTCTGAATGATGTACGAGAAGTAAGACTTTTGCGTGAACCAAGTGATGACTGTGAATCTACAACCATGGCCAGACTGCGGGAACAGCAAATTAAAAGAGGGGTTGACAAACAAGAACACTACGCAGGAAGCCAAAGAAGATTGATAAACCAACACAGAACTGGCGTCGTTAGCCGCTGCACGCTGGGGGTTTGCTGAGGAGGGGATCCGAGCACTTATGGACTGAATTGTTCGATGTGCAATGAGGATGATCTGTCGACTAGCTAACTAACTATAGTGTGGCCTGGCAAGCTGAGGAACTTTTCTGCTTGTGTTAGCGTTTTCGTATCTCTGCGCTCTCTCGGTGCTTGTGTCCTCCCCAACTTCTGCATCTTCACTATAGGGGTTGATTTCATATCATCCCTCATGTGGTGACTCTAAATGTGGACTCATATGGTTATTATAAGGTATGGTGGTTTTTTATCTTCACTTAGGGGTATTCCATTTATCTGGATGAACCCTGCCTTTTGTTTTGGAGAGAGGGTGGTGCTGCACTTGTCAGTGTTTATGCTGACAAACCATGTATTTGCCCATGCAACGAATGCATCTACAGATCTTTGTAGCCGATCTGGTGGCCACTGATGCATGTTAATTTGTGCTCCATAGAAACAAGTCATCGGCGTACATTGCCGCTTTAATTCCATACTGTAGATTAGCAACAAGATCATTGATGAAGATTAGAAAAAGTGTGGGGGACAAGACTCCGCCCTGGAGAACACTGTGACGCAGTAGTACTTTCTTGCTCTCAGACTCTTCTGTTGTGCAAGTATGCTTTTACCCATTTGTTCATTCTTCCATTGACTTTACGGTTTCTCAGTTTCTTCGTCAGACCTTCTTTCCAGACTTTGTCAAAGGCTGTAGCTGGAGGCAATGGAACTGTCTTTCCCTGATTTTAGGAGGGGTATCATGATTGCTTCTCTCCAGGCTTGTAGGACACTGCCTGAGGTCCAGCTGTTATTGAAGATCTGCAACAGCTTTGCTTTGGACTCTGTTCTTAGGTTCCTGATCATTTCATTGGAGATACCATCAGCTCGTTGTGACTTTCTCATTTTCAGTTTTGATATGGCTAGCTCCAGTTCGCTGATTGTGATAGGTTCCTCTAGAACTTCATGTACTATTTCCTTCTGTCCTCTATTTTGCCATTTCTCTCGAGTCTCTTGTTGTTTCTCTTGACTAATTTCGATATTGTTATCCTATAAGTATGAGTCCGCAAAATAGTCAGCTGCTTGCTTTCCTGTTAAAATGTTTCCATCTTTATGTAGTGCAATTTTTGAGTTTCTCCCGTGCCCTCATCGTTAAGTTGTTTTATTAGCTTCCACAACTTCATTGTGTCTCTTTCAAAGTTCTGTTTTCTCCTGCCAGCTTTTCTTTCTAGCATGCAGCTTAACCCTTTTAAATTTGGCTTTTTCGTGCTGGTATTTAGTGCAGTGTTCTTGGCTGGGTTTGGCCTCTGCTTGCTTTCTACACACGTCCACATCATTATGCAACCGTTCCAGTTACTACCCCAGTAGGGTTTATAATGTTTACGGGCTCCTCTTGGTACTGTTTCTCGTGCTGCCTGTAGTTTCCATTTCCTAAACTCTTCAACTAGTTTATTTATGTCTTTCTCAATGTTCAGATTTCTAACCAGTGTGCTGGTGCGATGCTTGTACATTGCCCAGTCTGCTTTCTTGTAGTTCCACCTCGAGAGGGTGCTGCTTTAACCTACAAGCTCATTTTCTACATTTAGAAAGACATGCCGATAGTCACTGCCACCAAGTTGTTTCCCAAAAATTCGTGTAATGTTCCACTCTAGGTCTGGTGAATGAAAAGCCAGGTCAGGTGTAGTTGTAGTGTGCCATGATCTCGATTAGAAAGTATGTGGGTCGGACTGCTTGTTAACCAAGATTAATCTATTATCATCCTGCCAGTCTTCCAGTCTCTCTCCTCTCTGGTCCATGTGATCATAGCCCCAGCTCTGCGAGTGCTTGTTGAAATCGCCACACACAATCATTTTCTCTTTTAAAGGTGGTGTGTCCAGTGACTGTGGGCGGTCACTTGGACAGTAGTAATTGATCAGATGTAGGTCGGTATTGCTTGCCTTAAGTTTAAGAGTCTGATGCACAGCCCCTTCCAAGTAAACTTCAATTTGGGAAGCAGTGATGTTATTTTTTACAAGGGTCAGTATCCCACCTTTTTGCCTGTCCTTTCGGTCAGATCGGTAACGCTGGGATCCTCTGATTTTGAAGGCTATATTTCCGTTGAGGTGAGTTTCTTGCAAGCAACATACGCTTACTTTTTATTGGTTCAAGATGTTTTCTAGTTCTATTGTTGTTGTTGTTGTTGTTGTTGTTGTTGTTGTTGTTGTTGTTGTTGTTGGTGTTGCTGCTGACTCCCTCCGTATCCCAGTGCATTATTATTGAGTCTTTGTTTGGTATGGCCAGACGCTCTATTCTCAGGTCCCCTGGCTCCACAGGACATCTGAGAAGGACCTCCAGTAGTTGTGATTTGACCCTTTCGAGACATAGGGGCCGGAACTGCACCTGCCTGGGGGTCCAAAGCAGGGCGAGCACTATAACATTAAGCAGTAGTCGACATATTTCATTACGGTAATTGCGCGGCATCCTGATTTCTGTGGTGCGTCTACTGGCTGGTTGCCTCCGTCTTTAGCATCTTTCCTTTACTAGAGCAGACTGTGGTCTTAGTCGAGTTTAGGTGTGTAGGCACGCATACACGTGTCTGCGCATGTATGTACGTGCATAAACATCTGGAGCGTTCTGGTTATTTTTTGGCACCAGTGACTCGCCGCCGCTCCTTCTCCTGTTAGTTAAAACAGGTCCGCCACGTGAAGGCCATTAGTTGGACTTTTGATGCAGAGGTGATGAATGCACCTAGCCATTGGAGTATTTGTGCAAGGTTGGACGCTCACCCTAACCCCGCCCACGGCTACATACAGCAACATTTTGACCCCCCCCCCCCCCCCCGAATAATAATAATAATAATAATAATACCAAACAATAACAATAAAATCCGAGTATAACAGTCAGTCCCCCATTGCTGTCTTCCATAACTAATAATTACAGCAATAATGATTAGTGAACCATGTAGTAATGATTTTTGTTCAGTCCTATGCCCTTATAATGAATATATTAATATTATTATTGTTGTTGTTCTCGGTTAGCCTCATAAGTGATGTATGGATGAAATAAAGTATGAAACAGAGAGGGATAAGAAGGGCAGAGTGTTAGACAGGCTTGCGTGCAAATTTCTTAACCCTTTGACAAAATTTTGCTCGTTCATTCGTACGTTTGTTCATTTGTTCTCTCGGGTGAGACATCATCCCGTACTTTCCCCCCCCCCCCCCCCGCTCGGACCCAGCCACACAAACCAAATTGTTGCTGGTTTCATTTTGCCTGGATGCACTTTGCATTTCAAATTTGGAGAGTGCCTTAATTTGATTGGCTTCTTTCTCTTTAACACATTCCGTGAGCTGCATTTCATTCTGAACCGAGTGCGCACTTAATATTCCGATGCTGGAAGGTCAGGTGTGCCCGCACGTGTGTGTGTGTGTGTGTGTGTGTGTGTGTGTGTGTGTGTGTGTGTGTGTGTGTTTTGGGAAGAGACTTATGTATAAAATGGAGTTAAAAGGTGAGAGGTTCGACTTCATTGCACCGGTGTTATCCTACACGACTAGGTCTCTTTCCGCATAGCGGCCTGTCGAAAGCGTCACACAAAGCACGAACTCTGTAGCTCCAGCAACGACCCCCATGAGTCTCCAATAAAACGGCACTCGTGAACTGAATGTTCGAATGTAGAATATTTGTTATCCCCGCGGTAATTTAAAATTTAACGCGAACTCTATCTGTTTGCAAAAAATAACTGGTTTTAACCGCCTAATGGCTAACGCCGCGTTATATTTGATGTTTGAACAATCGAACAGTTTACAAAGCACATATTCTTCAACGTTATGGCCATAGTTTTCAAGTACCAGTTGTTGATCTGAATGTTTCCATTCTCAACCTGCTTCGAATATCCGGATCAGTGTAGATTTATAACATATTCTCAATTAATCACTTAGTGTAGATTTATAGGATGTATACTGAATGAATCAGTGTAGATTTATGGGTTTATTTTAGTTTAATTTAGTCGACGGATCAACATCACGGCACACGGGTGTAACCCATAAGTCCTATGCTATACTCCTAACTCAAGCCTGAGTCCGGAGAATCTCAGCTCAGTGCACGAACTCCGTAGCACCGGCGATGATACTGAAAATACTTTGGGTAGATTTGTAAGTCGAAGTTTTGCCCGGGCAGCGCAGTTAGGCTACTCCTTTTCGACCTCCAACTCCCAAGGGATTTTTTACGTGCGCAACAATACACACGGGTGTCCGATCTCACTACCCAGAGATTAGGGGAAATTTTGCTACTAGAAATACACGTGGGTTTGAACCCGGGACCTCCAGCACTCGAGGCGGACACCATACATCGAGACCACTCAGCCCCTAAGATATATATATATATATATATATATATATATATATATATATATATATATATATATATATATATATATATATATATATATATATTTGCGCATATCCTTTACAGGACATCGCTGTCAACATCAGCATTTTTCAGCTGATTGTTGATTTCTTGGCAAGATTACGCTCAGTAGTTTGCCATTGTGCCATGACGCTGTTATAAATAACTTGAACTGTAACTGGAAACAACATAACTGTAGGCTCGCTTTCAAGGTCGATTCGTAGACGTGAGTGTAATCGAAGATCAATCGCTGTTTATTTTGTCTACAGCTCATCGGGTTTGCATAGTAACAAAATACTTCAATATGTACCGTGCCTGTAATACCAGGGCGGGCCGTAACTATATTATTTAATGTAATATTAATGTTAGCCCTTACAAAACCGTTTTAAAAGTGATTGTTTCTGACTTACTTTATATTTCCGTTAATCACCTTCTTTCTATCCTCATGGTCCATTTCTCGCCGCTTCTGAATTCTGACTAATTTTCACTTCAGTCGATTCATTCGTCCTTAATGTCATCCCACATGAGTTCGTAATAATCTCTTCTCTATCTATAACTCATATTCCAGCCACTTTGTCCATGTAAAACTGTTGATTCGCCAGTTTGAATGTCCTGATAGTTTCAAGCACAGCCTTCCATTCGAAAACTCCACAAAGTCTCTTTGTTGCTAATTGACGTCAGCGTGACGTTTTCTCTGTTGACAACTTGTCTCCTAGTTTCTCTGAGCTTTCGGCTTCTAGGATTCTACACGTACTTTCTGTGACGTGATTCTCTGAGCTTTCTGAACGGCCGGCTCACATACCCCTTAAGTTACCGACGCGATTCAAACCACTGCTGATTCTCACCGTCGTCACGTTACCTACGAGAGTATACGAGAGTATACGAGATTACGGAGAAAAGTTGCTAACCTCTAGGCCAGGAAGCCGGCATACATATATAAGAGTCACTTAGTGTAGATTTGTGGCATGTGTTCTACACGAATCACTCAGTGTAGATTTATGACATCATTCTCAACGACTCACTTAGTTTAGATTGTATTCTCAATGAGTCATTTAGTGTAGATTTGTGGGTGCATATTCAATTTCATCCATTCATCACTTATGAAGCTAACCGAGAACAACAACAATAATAATAATAATATTCATCTCATCTCATCTCATCATGTTCCTCTTGTACCTTGCGGTGTCGAGGTGAAGTATAAACTGCAGGAGAGTGCCCGCTTGTGGGCTTCATGTATCGATATTCCCATGGACTCTGTTATTCCCTGCGTCTATTGTTTACGTGGTCGGCCTCTTCCTCTGCTTCCCGCTGGTCTGTACATCATTGCTTGTTGTGGTATACTGTTAGTTACTAACCTACTTGCATGGCCAAACCAGTTGACTTGATGCCTTCTAATAAAATCTAGTGCAGCTATAACCCCTATTTTAGTCCTGATTTCTTCATTTCTAATCTTACCTATTCTTGATGCATTGAGTATTCTTCTCAGGAATCTCATTTCTGTTGTTGTGCTTGCTTGTGTTCGCTGGCTGTGAACTCCACCGCAAGGTTCTGTATGTCGGATGAAGACATCCTGTTGTCCAACATCAGTGTTATGTCATACCGGACCTGAGGTTTGCGTGAGTATCCGTTGTCCCATGTCTGGCTTATTGGTGTGCAGGCTGGTGGTGCAAATACTCTCCAACTTCGGAAGAATCAGCGACCCTACTACGTTAGCCAGGACCCCGAAGGGACCTGTTGCCCAGGACGCACGACTAGGACGTGTTAGTAGGTCTTGGCGAGTATAAAACCTGGCTCTGGTGCCTTGGAAACACCTCTGCGTCCATCTGTTGTTGTGATTTTTCTTTTCTCTTTTTCTGTCATTGTCCAGGTTTGGCATTGGTAACATAGAGTTGGTAGGAAGATTGTGTTGTAAAGTTCTTTCTTAGTAGTTATTGATACATGTTTGTTCTTTAGTATTGATGCCATTTGTCCAATGAGTTGGTTTGCCTTATTGCATCTATTTTCGATCTCGTCTTCTGATTTGCCATTTGATGATATTATACTTCCTAGGTACTTGAAACTCTTTACTTGTTTCAAGGGATGTTCGTGTAGGTGAATCGTTGTTGCTTTTTCTTCTTTAGTTATAGTCAATACCTTTGTTTTAATTATGCTAATTTTCATGTTATGTTTCCTACACATTTAGTTTAGACTATACATGTGGTCTTGTAATTCAGCTTCTGATTTTGCTATTAGTGCTTGGCCGTCCACAAACATGAGTTCTCTAATGGTTAGATTTGCAGATGGTTCTTCTTCTGTGTTCTCGCAAAAAGAAAATAAAAATGGAAATTAGTGAAGAACAGTATGGATTTGTGGAAGGAAAGGGCACAAACAATGCAATTTATACATTACGGACACTAATAGAAAGGTCAATAGAGAAACAGAGAGACATATATTTGTGCTTCATAGATTATACTAAGGCATTTGATAAAGTAAAACATGATGAACTGATTAAAATGTTGGAAGATATCAACACTGATGGAAAAGATTTAAGAATAATAAAGAATATTTACTGGAACCAAGTAGCAGCAATTAAAATGGGAAATAAAGAGGGTAGTTACGAACAGATAAAGCTAGGAGTACGACAAGGGTGTGTCTTGTCACCAGATCTTTTCTCCCTGTATAGCGAAGTAATAATGAGAGAGATCAAAGAGATGCCAGGAATACTAGTTGGAGGTTATAATATAAATAATATACGCTATGCAGATGACACAGTATTGGTGGCGGATAATTCAACAGACCTACAACAATTATTAGACGTTGTAGTAACAGAGAGTGCAAGGAAAGGACTCTCCTTGAATATCAAGAAAACAGTAACAATGGTAATATCAAAGAAAATTGTGACACCAAAATGTGACATAGAAATAGAAGGGAAAATCCTTAACCAAGTGGATAATTTTAGATACCTAGGGGCATTTATAACATCAGATGGAAGATGTACAACAGAGATTAGGAGCAGAATAGGGCAGGCAAAAGCCGCATTTCAGAAAATGAAGAGTATCTTATGCAATAAGTCACTATCACTGAATGTAAGAAAGAGAGTGCTGAAATGCTATGTAGAACCAGTTTTTCTGTATGGCAGTGAATCTTGGAATGTAAATGAACAAATTAAGAAGAAATTAGAAGCAACAGAGATGTGGTTCCTGAGACGAATGTTGCGAATTCCTTGGACTGCCAGAGTAACTAACGACGACTGCCTGAAACAGGCTAACGAAACTAGAACATTATATACAACAATAAGACAGAGACAAACAGCTTTCCTCGGTCATGTGATGAGAAGAGAGGCATTGGAGAACATCGTAACAACTGGAAAGATCGAGGGGAAGAGAGGCAGAGGTAGACCAAGAGAAGTGATGCTGGATGGATTGAGACGGTGGCATGGAGGAATATCAGCAGCAGAGTTGATCCAGAAAACCAAAGACCGAGATCTATGGAGAGCCATGAACGCCTACGCCAGCCGGCACGGCACTAGATGATGATGATGATGATATATATATATATATATTATGAACAAGAGAGACGACGGGGCACAACCTTGTCGTACTCCGTATCTTTTGGTGAAGGGTTCTGAGTCTCCTCCACTTGCTCCCACTATACATTCACTGTTGTTGTATAAGCTTCTATATAGGTTAGTTAGATGTGTACTCACTCCATATTGTTTAAGGATTTCCCACAGCTTGTTTTTATCTACTCTATCAGGTGCCTTTTTTCAGGAAAATACAAAAAAAAAAAAAGACGAGGCAGTGGGGGAATAATTTGAAAAAGCGCTAACTGAAATCTTTGTAAAATTACCTATAGAAAGAAAGACAGTGGAAGAAGAATTTGAGATGTTCAAATCAAGCATTTTAAATACTGCAAAGATAACATGTGAAATCACGAAAAAACGCAAAACACGGATAAAGAAAATAACAAGTTGGTGGAACGCAGAAGTAAAGAAAGCTGTAAAAGACAAAAAGGAAAAATATAAAAAGTGGTCGAAGAGCAAACAGGAATGAGATTACACAGAATATAGAATAGCGAGAAGACATGTGAATAGAATAGTAAAGAGAGAAAAACAAAAAGACTGGGGGTAGTATGGAGAAACTCTAAATAAAAACTACAAGGAGGCAACTATAAACTTCTATAAAATGATAAGTGCAATGAGAATCAGAGGAGAACCCTTTGACCCAACTGAAATAATTAACAACGAAAATGGAGAACCAATAAATGAACAAAATCAAATCCTAATAAGATGGAAACAGTACTTCCAACAACTTCTTAACATCCCATCAGATGTCACAGAAATTCAAGATACCGACACAGATGCCACCGAAGAACTAGAACCAGACATACTGAAAGAAGAAATTATAGAAGCCATCAGATTAGCCCCATTGAACAAATCACCAGGACAAGATGAAATACCAAATGAACTAATTAAAACAGCAAGAGAAGTAGGAACAACATGGCTACATAGACTATTCAACCACGTTTGGGTAGAACAACAGACACCACGAAACTGGGGAAACGCATAATTATCCCAATTTGGAAAAACAAAGGCAGCAAAAGAGACTGCACACAATACAGAGGTATTTCACTGTTGAGTCATACTGGGAAAATATTTTGCAAAATTCTTGAGAAAAGATTACTAATTATTATAGAACCCCAGCCAAGCGAAACACAACTTGGATTTAGGGAAAACAATGGATGCACAGATGCCATTTTTGCTCTTAGACAACTTATAGAAAAATCAATCTAATTCAATGAAACACTCTACTTAGCCTTTGCCGACCAAGAAAGGCATTTGATAGAATAGATAGAAACAAGCTGTGGGAAATCCTTAAACAATATGGAGTGAGTACACATCTAACAAACCTATATAGAAGCTTATACAACAACAGTGAATGCATAGTGGGAGCAAGTAGAGGACACTCTGAGCCAAGGATGGACCCTACTATAACTTCTGTTTAAGGTTGAACGGGGTAGGGGGTCATGGTATAATCGAATGGTATAATCAAATGGTTTAACCGAATGGTATAATTGAACAGTATAATCGAGTGGTATAACTGAATGGTATGTTCGAATGGTGTAACCAAATAGTGTAACCAAATGGTGTAACCCAATAGTGTAACCGAATAGTGTAACTGGATGGTGTAACTGAATGGTATAACTGAATAGTATAACTGAATGGTATAACTGAATTGTATAACTGAATGATATTACCGAATGGTGTAATGGAATGGTGTAATGGAATGGTGTAATCGATTGGTGTAATCGAAGTCAGGGAAAGACTGACCACCTATTCCTCTATGTACTCAGGCCTTCAAAATGTGATGGCGCTATAACATCCCAGACGCATAACATCCCCCCTGCTTTGGGACATATCATTATTAAATAATAGATAATTTTGCGGAGGAGTGTATCTAACAATCAAAAGAGCAAGGTCAGGCTATAACATCCCAGACGCATAACATCCCCCTGCTTTGGGACATATCATTATTAAATAATAGATAATTTTGCGGAGGAGTGTATCTAACAATCAGAAGAGCAAGGTCAGGCTGTAGACGGATTCAAAATGTGATAGATAATTTACACGTGGCAGCATTAGAGATATGGCATTTGGAAAAAGAATAATTTCGAAAAGTCTGCACAGGAAACTGTCACTTGATGAACTATCAATATTCTGGTTGTCTGTTGCGTCCCTTGTTATCTAGTTATCTTCTCTTGCATATGTATGAATGCATGCATGTTTGTATTATGTAGTTATTTATGTATGTATGCATGCTTATATTAAGCCGTGATTTTTCATATATTAAACCAGTTATAAGATAATTTACACATGAAAGGCATCAGTGATAGGGTATCTGGCTTATGACGGAATAATTTCGAAAGATGTTACGAGGGCAAAATCTCAATGGCAAGCCACTAGATATTGACTAAACTATCAATATTCTAGTTTTATATTATGCCCCCTGTTATCTAGTTATCACCCCTTGTATTGTATTATTTGTATTATGTAGTTTCTTAGTCAGATATGACTGAGCTATCGTTTGACAGTAGACGGTACTACCTTCTTTCTGTGAGCACCGAATGTTGGGTGGCCCTCACCAAACCCGACACCCCACATTATGCAACGGCTTCGGGCAGAGGAGTGCAATTGGGAGGGTAAAAGCCTTATCCTAGTGCGAGGAAATGCAATCTATAAGCTGAATATCATGGCAGGGCAGACTAGGCCCTACGCTTTGGTTGGCAACTGATCTAGGAAGGAAGCTCCGATAGGCGGACAGTTAGAGCACTGCTTAGCTTATCCGGCAGCTTCTGCAGCTTGTCTTGTTCCAGACGTATTGGTGTTAAACTAGGTAGGCCGAGAGAGGGATCACGCTGCATGGGCAACACATGGTCTCTAAACTCAGCCGTGCTTTGTGTTATGGAGAGGTATAACTCCATTTTGTAAACTATCGTTTGTCATAACGACAAGGTGACAGGGAATCCAGGGAGTCTCTTTTACTAGCTTTGTTTTTTTCAAATTGGAATAATAATGGCGTTTCCCCAGTCTCCTGGTGTCTGTTCTACTAAAAATAAAGAGTTAAATAGTCTATGTAGCCATGCTGTTCCTACTTCTCTTGCTCCTTTATTTATAGTTCATTTGGTATTTCGTCTTGTCCCGGTGATTTATTCAATGAAACTAATCTAACGACTTAGTTATTATGTAGGCATATATTTACGCATTCATATATTACGCTGAGCTTTTAATATATTATGCCACTTATTACAAGTAATTCATTGTGCAGATTATTGTTTGCTGCCGAACTGATTTAACAAGTATAGCTTTAGAGTTACTGTGAATTTCATTTGTTGCAAGACAGTATAAGGGCAACACAAATAGAATTTAGAAGACACATTAAGAGGTAGAATATGGAAAAGGGCTTTACATGCAAATATAACATAAAAGAGGACAGAGAAATATGTATGCATGAAGCTTAGCTAATTCAGTGACATATGATAATATATGTGTGCCATGTGCCGTATAGACTCTGAAAAGAGTTAAGAGGCAAAGAATTAAGAAGACGAGACATGTTTACTACAGAACTAAAGAGTTAAAAGGATAAGACTAAGTAATGATTACAGAAAGAGGCAGAACTTTACAACAACGTAGAACTAAGACCATAAATACTAATCAGTCACGTGATAATAAAAACACCACGTGATTAAGTCAACTTACGGACAAAGCTGTCGAGTTACGGTAGTCTGGCTAAGAAGAAAGCTCGAAGAAACATCGCTGTTCCCAGTAAAAGAAGTCAACATGCGTGCGACAGAATTACAACGTACGCTAAAACAGAGAAGATTCAAGTTATGATGGTTAACACAGCGTTGGACAGTGTCCAGCATTCACCGTTTGAAAAAGTCAAAAGGCCGCCACGATACAGGCCAAGAACACACGTATACAGCAAACACACAAGTATACGGCAATGTGGACAGGACAACGATATATGGCCATGCTACAGTCATCGTGTTTTCTTGATTTGTTTCGTATCTTCCACAATTTCAAAGCTCAGTGAACGGAAGTTTACATTATACAACTTATTCATTTGATTGTGAGCGATGTTTGGTCGAAACTTACATTGTTTTTTTTTTTTTTATTTGTCACCGAATCAGTTAAAAACTTGGGCAATATATACTAATATAAACAACGGACTATTTTCTTTTAGGGGATCGACTTCATTGTACCGGGTTTTATCCCATATATTCGTTTTTGTCCCGCCTGCCGAAAGCGTCGCACAAAGCACGAAATCCGTAGCTCCAGCGACGACCCCTCAGGAATTTCAGAGAAAATTACACTCGTGAACCGAACGACGTAGGCCGGAATAGAACTCACCACCTTCGGAGCGTGAGGCAAGTGGGGATCCTCACTTACTTCAACATGTCGACCGGCTGTTCGGAGCGCGAGGCAAGTGGGGTACCTCACTTACTTCAACATGTCGGCCGGCTGTTCGGAGCGCGAGGCAAGTGGGGTACCTCACTTACTTCAACATGTCGGCCGGCTGTTCGGAGCGCGAGGCAAGTGGGGTACCTCACTTACTTCAAAATGTCGGCCGGCTGTTCGGAGCGCGAGGCAAGTGGGGTACCTCACTTACTTCAACATGTCGACCGGCTGTGCGGAGCGCGAGGCAAGTGGGGTACCTCACTTACTTCAACATGTCGACCGGCTGTTCGGAGCGCGAGGCAAGTGAGGTACCTCACTTACTTCAACATGTCGGCCGGCTGTTCGGAGCGTGAGGCAAGTGAGGGACCTCACTTACTTCAACATGTCAGACGGCTGGCTGTTCGGAGCGAGAGGCAAGTGAGGGACCTCACTTACTTCAACATGTCAGACAGCCGGCTGTTCGGAGCGTGACGCAAGTGGGGTACCTCACTTACTTCAGCTATCGGCCGGCTGTACAGAGCGTGAGGCAAGTGAGGGACCTCACTTACTTCAACATGTCAGACAGCCAGCTGTTCGGAGCGAGAGGCAAGTGGGGTACCTCACTCACTTATTTCAACATGGCAAGTGGGGTACCTCACTCACTTACTTCAACATGTCAGACGGCCGGCTGTTCGGAGCACGAGACAAGTGGGTTACCTCACTTACTTCAACATGTCAGACGGCCGGCTGTTCGAAGCGCGAGGCAAGTGGGTTACCTCACTTACTTTAACATATCGGCCGGCTGGGCTGTTCGGATTGCGAGGCAAGTGGGGTACCCCACTTACTTCAACATATCAGACGGCCGGCTGTTCGGAGAGCGAGGCAAGTGGGTTACCTCACTTACTTCAACATGCCAGACTGCCGGCTGTTCAGAGCGCGAGGCAAGTCGGTTACCTCACTTACTTTAACATGTCGGCCGGCTGTTCGGATTGCGAGGCAAGTGGGGTACCTCACTTACTTCAACATGTCAGACGGCCGGCTGTGCGGAGCGCGGGGCAAGTGGGTTACCTCACTTAATTCAACATGTCAGACGGCCGGCTGTTCGGAGCGCGAGGCAAGTGGGTTACCTCACTTACTTCAACATGTCAGACTGCCGGCTGTTCAGAGCGCGAGGCAAGTGGGTTACCTCACTTCCTTCAACATGTCAGACGGCCGGCTATACTGGAGAGTCGTAGTCACCCCAAACAAACATAATACAAGTGTGAAAACAAAATGGGTGGTAGGAACGGCGGGATGTTATACGGACTGCATGCCCAGTTTTGTCTAATTGTAAGCGGCGCTAAGTCGTCTATTCAGTCCTCTATTACTTTCTTCTCATCTTTTCTATTTTCCTTCTCTTCTTCCTTATCTTCCTCTCCTGATTTCTCTTTCTCCTTTTCTTTCCTGTTTTCTTTATCTTCTTCCTTATCATCCTGTTCTTATTTTTCTTCCTCCTCCTCTTCTTTCCTTTCTCTTCCGCCTCGTCTGTCTCCCCATTTCCCTCTTCTTCTCGTCCTTCCTTCTCCGTGTCCTCCTCCTCTTCACCCCTTCTCATTCCCTCTTCTCCTACCCCTCTTCTTTTTTCGCCTTCTTTTTGAACCCCTTCTTCTTTTGTCCCTGTTCTGCTAACCTAACCCTCATCTTTCTCCTCCTCCTCCTCTCCTCCTCCTCTCCTCCTCCTCTTCCTTCTCTTCCCCCTCCTCCTCCTACTCCGTCGTCGTACATCTGAGTATAATTTAAAAACAAAAACACCGGTCAACATTAGCTTGACATTCACATAGAGCCCTTCCTCAAACGGACAAGGTGTCGGCCAGAATAACTTTGTCATGATAAATGAGCAAGATTAGTGCCCAGCTCCGCACGCTTCTCAAAGCTCTAAATTTCCTTGACAATGTAACATTTAAACCCTCGTGCTTATTTAAACAGAAGACAGCTTCTCAACAAGCCTATGTCTGCACGCAAAAAGCCTTTTCTATGTTACAAATCCTGTTTCACCTCAGTCAACTACACTGAAAAACAAATCCTTTTGGCCTACCCTCCGCCAGCTTAGCGCAAAATCTGGACAACCTATCAGGGGAACGAGCAAGGAACGCGCGCTCGTGCTCGTGCTTTCTGTGTGCCCGGATTGGGCGGATGATGTTGTGTATATATTTGTGGACTCCGCTGGGATTCAAAAAGGCAAAACCATTAAGGATTTATCCCAAACTTTGAATGAGGTGTCAATGTTTAGCAACAACAGAATTGTAAGTTGTACTTTGGCAAGGAGGAGTCGTTAGGTGGAATTAGATTAAAGCTCGGAATTTTGGTACGGAGTTAGAGGTTCTTGATATCTATTGGATCAGATGTTCAGTTTAATTGGTGAGTAGTAATGCTGTCTGTGTTATTACACATTTAGGTATGTTACTGTAAGGTGTGTCGGATTTCTCATATGCAGTGCTGAGTATTTATGTCTCTCTCATGTAGTCTCGCACATGCTCTCTCTCTCTCTCTCTCTCTCTCTCTCTCTCTCTCTCTCTCTCTCTCTCTCTCTCTCTCTCTCCCCTCTCTCTTTCTCTCTTCGCACATTTGGTCTCACACTGGCTGCCCCCTCTCTCTCTCTCTCTCTCTCTCTCTCTCTCTCTCTCTCTCTCTCTCACACACACACACACACACACAATTACACACACACACACACACACTTTCTCTCAAACTTTTTCATTTCCATTAAACATAACTTATATACGCGCTTTCATACCCACACCGCCTTTCTCTCTCTCTCTCTCTCTCTCTCTCTCTCTCTCTCTCTCTCTCACACACACACACATTGTTTCTGTCTTCTCTCCCTCTCTCCCTCTCTCTCTCCCTCTCTCTCTCTCTCTCTCTCTCTCTCTCTCTCTCACACACACACACATTGTATCTGTCTTCTCTCCCCCTCTCTCTCTCTCTCTCTCTCTCTCTCTCTCTCTCTCTTCTACAAACACACACTATTTCTCTCAAACTTTCTCTTTTCCCTCAAACATATCCTTTCTTATATACACGCTCTCAAACACATACTGTCTTTATCCCCCCCCCCTCTCTCTCTCTTTCTCTCTCTCTCACACACACACACACACACACACACACACACACACACACACACACACACACACACACACACACACACACACATTCTGTCTGTCTGTTCTCTCTCACACAAACACATACTCTTTTCTCTCAAACTTTCTATTTATCCTTAAACATATTAGGATCGTTCAATTGAAACCCTTCCCCGTGGCTTTACTACAAAAGCATGAAAGAAACATTAAAAGGTGTGGTTAAATTAAACAAAGCATTCATTTTGAATGATTTATGCACCATGGGTTGGTCAGAAGAAGTCGCCGTAGGCATTCAGGCAAGCATCCCATTGCTTAGGTAGGCGAATGCCGTCCGCAAACAAGGATTGTGGTTGCTCGCTGAACCAAGTGTTTACCGCGTTCATTACGTCTGCATCTGAGTGAAATTTTGCCGCCTGAGAGCTTTTTTTTTTATAGATCAGAACACATGAAAATCACATGGTGACAAATCAGGACTATAGGCTGAATGTTGCAGAATTTCCCACTTCTTCCTTGCTAATACTTCCTGCACAATCTTTGCGATATGCGGACGAGCATTATCGTGCAAAAAAAATCACACCGCGAGAAAGCATGCCGGGTCGTTTATTCTTGATGGCTTTTTGCAGCTTGTCTAGTGTTTGCAAGTAGTGGGTAGAGTTAATGTTGACACCAGGTTCTTTAAAGTCGGCTAACAACAGCCCTTCATGGTCAAAAAATGCACTACGCATAACCTTACCAGCGGAAACCTGTAACTTGAATTTTTTTGGCTTTTGGTGATCCAGCATGCTTCCATTGCATGCTCTCTCTTTTGCTGCTCGGCTCAAAGTGGTGACACTATGATTCAAATCTTGCCACAATGCGGAAGAGAAATTCATCACCCTCCACTCTGTAACGTAGCAAGTGGTTCAACCACCATTCCACGCGTTCCTCATTTTGGTGGTCGGTCAACGTCCGTGGTACCCATTGTGAACACACCTTCCGATATTTCAGTTTCTTACGAACGACCTTTTGAATTGTCCAAATTGACACATCAAATTCTTTCGCTTCCGAACGTATACTTCGATAACGGTTCATCTGTACTGCTGCATCAATTTTGGCGAAGATTTTTTTCTGTTGCAACAATATGCGCTTGACCCAGCCTTCGAAGATCTGTCGTGAACTGACGTCCTTTGCGAAACATTCGTGCCCAGTCTGTCACTGTTGTCTTCGACACACATTTGTTACCGTACGCTGCCTGCATTCTTCGATGAATGTCCACTGGTCGACATCCTTCAAATGAAAGAAACTGAATCACCGTTCTTTGAGCTTCTCTGGGCGGATTTTGGATCAACTCGGCCATTTTCTCAACAGTCAGAAACAGAACCTAAGCATCATGGGGCGATAAGCACGTGCTCTTTTATTCATTAATCAGTACTTATCACATGACTATGACATGATCATGTTCAACGTACTCAATTACGCGCGGTGCGGCACGAACGGATTTCAAATGAACGCCCCATATATTATTTCTTGTATACATGCTCTCATACCCACACTTTCTCTGTCATATTATCTTATACACTATCTTATTGTACACACCCTCTCTCTCACACATTCACCCTCTGTCACACTCTCTCACACACCCCTGTCTCTTTCACAGACTCCCTCTCTCTAACATACACCCTCTCACTCTCACATTCTTTCTTTCTCTCACACACCATCCATCCATCATGTGCCATGCCGATAAGCCTGGGCGGTCATGTTTTGCCATCTCACTCGATCACCAGAGTCGTGGATCAACTCCGTGTTCCTGTCTCGACCATACCACGTGGGCAAGCCATCCAGGTATTTACTTCTTGGTCTTCCCCTTGGTCTCTTCCCTTCGATCTTGCCAGTTGTCACCAAGTTCTCCAAGTCATTACTTCTCATAACATGCCCACACAATTTTGACTGTCTACGTCTAATGACTCTAATCAGTTTACGATCTTCATTTTGTTTCTTGAAGGACTTGTTCATTGGTATTTCTGTCTGTCCATGGTATTCTTTGCAATTTCCCCTGAAACCACATTTCCACAGCCATCAGATCTTTTTCAGCTTGTCTGCTCATTGTCCACGCTTCACATTTATACAAAAGTACAGATTCTCCGTAGCACTTTAACATTCTTTTTCTCGTTTTAATTGATATCTTTTTATTGGTCAGTATGTTTTTCATCTTACAAAAGGCTACCTTCGCAATGGCAATTCTTGTTCTAATCTCGTCAAGGCATCTCCCATCAGATAGTATGACTGTGCCGAGATAACTGTACCGATTCACTTGCTTAACGGTATGCCCATTTACTCGTATATCACATTGTGGAATTTCCTTCTTCCAAGTTACGACCATAATCTGTGTCTTCTTACTATTCAATTCTAATCCTAGTTGTTCACTGTGTGCAACAACCACATCTACTAAATGTTGTAGGTCCTGTTCGTTGTCTGCAATCAAGACTGTATCATCTGCTTATCTAATGTTATTGATGTATCGTCCACCAATGTTAATTCCTTCCACATCTTTTATATTTCTAAAAAATAATTTCACTGTACAGGGAAAAAAGATCTGGAGACATTATACATCCCTGTCTCACACCTCTTTTAACAGGCTGCTATTGACCTACTTCATTATCAATTCTGATGGCAGCTTGGTTCTAATATACGCGTTTTACAAGTCTAAGGTCTTTTCCATCAATTTGGGGATCTTTAAGCATCTTTATCATGTCGACATATCTCACTATATCGAAAGTTTATGTGTAGTCAGTAAATCAAAGGTGTAGATCTTTGTTTACTTCTATAGAACGTTCAATTACTGTTCTCAGTATATACACAGCCTTCAACAAACCCACATAGTTCTTTCAGGTTGTATTTTCTTCCTAAATGTTTACATGTTAATTCTCACCAAAATCTTCGCGATGTGGCTCATTATACTAATTGTTCAATGTTGATCACATTCTAACACACACACCCTCTCTCAAACACATCCTCTCTCTCTCTCACACACACACCCTTTCTCACACAAACACCCTCTCTCACATACACCCTCTCTCACACTCACACACACTGTCTCTCTCACCCAAAACACACCGTCTCTCTCACTCACACATCCTCTTGCACACACCTGCACACACACCCTCTTTCACACACTCTCACACACACCCTCTTTCACACACTCTCACACACACTCAATATCCCTCTCGCAAAAACCTTCTCACACGCACTTTCTGTCTCTTTCTCTAGTTCCTCTCCCTCTGTCACCCTCCCCCTTCCCCAACCCCTTCTGTTATATATTTCTCTGAATACCCTTTCTGCTCCTTTAGTACAGTGTGCATTTTTAATGACTGCAGTGTTTGAAAATATTTCTGGTCTAATGTTTTTAGTTACCTATTATGTTTCATGAACTTTTCAGAGGGTGAATCAAAACTTGGACCGGCAATAGTTTCAAACACTGCAAAGTCTTTAAAACTACACCCTATAAATGGTGCTACACCGTGGTTTAAGTGATCGGCACCGGATGGGCGATGTGATCAATATCACAACTCCCGCCCTTACTTCCCATAACATTCCCCAGCACCCATGACAGGCCCGGTCCACCTGGCAGCCCAGGTTTTCCCTTCCAAACAAATTACTTACACCGCCTTTACAGGACGCCGCAGTCAACATCAGCATTTCTTGCTGTTGTGATCTATTGGGAAGTTTACATTCAGTAATATGTAAAGGATGTGCAACTAACTTAACCGGGTAATAAATCTATTTACTTCATCTACTGTGTAATAAATCTGAGTGATTTATTTTGTAATTAACTTATTTGAGTAATTTACTGCATAACCAGCTCAGTGGCGAAGGGGGTTGCGGACGCAATTCGTAATCCCGCAAACCGCAATCGAAACACAGCTGTGGGCGATTTTGAAGCAGACAGCCTTGCGTTGGTTTCCATACAGCGGTATGAGCGCCGGTCGTCCAGAAAGCAATGGCAAACTACTGAATGTAAACTTGCACTGGAATCAGAAACAGCCAAAAAAATGCCGGAGTTGACTAATACTTGTGTAAAGGATATGCAACTGATAATGAAAAAAAAAAAAAAAAACAACTGTGTAATAAATTTGTTTGCTTGATTTACTGTGTAATAAATCTATTTGCTTGACCTACTGTGCAATAAATATATTTGCTTGATCTACTGTGTAATTAATCTATTTACTTGATCTACTGCCGGTCTCTCTGGCCGAGGGGTTACAACACTTTCTCCGTAATCCCGTTTATCACGCAGAGTCTCGTAGCGGACGAGAGCTGGAAGCGGTTCGACCCCTGCTGGTGACTTGCGGGATAACGGAGCCGGCCGCTCAGAAAGCAATGGCAAACTACTGAGCGTAATCTTGCCAAGAAATCAATAGACAGCTGAAAGATGCTGTTGTTGACAGCGATGTCCTGTAAAGGATATGCGGGGGAAAAAAACTTGATCTACTGTGTAATAAATATATCAACAAAGGTTTGTTTATTGAACAAGTGGCATTTCAGCTTGTTATATCATGTGCGGAGTCTGAATATTGCTACTTGTTTACGTGGGTCGAGTTTGTAACATGCATCATCTTTCTGGTGGCCTGGATGCTCTGATTTCCACTTGGTTCTATAAGTGCATCTTATATAATGTCTTTCAGACTGATTTAGTCGTCCGCCTTCCTTTGTCAGTCCGTCATCCTCTTTATTCCTATTTACATTTTGCGATGTGATGAGACCCATTGTATTGCAACTCTGATTTCTCATATTTAACTGATATACATCAGAAGTCGAGTGGGTTCGTTCGGTTCGCCTAATGACGAGGGACAATGGTAGTAGGGAAAGCTAACAAGCACGCAACAATCAGTCCTGTGCTGTATAAGTATGGGTGGCGGGGTAGGGGTATTCCCTATCAAAGGAGAGGTAAGGTGCCTCCTTCCCTCCGCTAGCCTACCGGAACCCTTGGGCAAGATGGAGTACCCGTTTAGCCCCCTATCAGGGTTACGTGAAGCCATGTGTGCAGGTGGTGGATGAAGTTGAAGAGCAGCCAACAGATAGTTGTAGGTTATTGTCTCCAGCTTCACGACGGTAGGCAGAGGATCTCTTTTTTTTTGGGGGGGGAGACAATGGCTACGGTCATCGACCAGTATGGTCACTGCTAGGAAGGAAAGCAATGGCAAACTACCTTCTTTACAAATGCAAAGAATATAATGTACTGCAGTCTTATCGATAATCAGAGAAACGGCGTAAATGGGTGAGCTGATCTACGACTCTGGTGATCGAATGAGATGGCAGAACATGACCGCTCACGCTTATCGGCATGGCACATGATGGATGGCTGTATAAGTAGTAGCCCGTGTATGGACTACGCTTGAGTTCAAAGCAAGCCAGCGCAAAATAAATAAACATTAAACTGATTGAGTGCCGAAGGACAATTATCGTCAAATGTGCCCTCCCATCTCGACAGAAGGACGATGTATCGCCATACTAGAGTCATCGTGTTATTTGTTTTCTGTTGTGGTATCTTCCGCATTTTAATGCTCTGTGAACGAAAATTAACATAATACATGTTCATTTGATTGTGCACCGTGTTTGCTCCAAACTTATTCTTTGTTTGGCACCGAATTAGTTAATTTTCGTCATTGCACCAGGCCATGCGGCAGTGGTGTGCATGGACAAGGCAGATGGCTATTGAAACAAGAAGTTGTGGCTGGTGATGATATCCAGTGACACCCAGTTGCATCCAGTGACACCTAGTTACATCCAGTGACACCCAGTTATATCTGGTGACAGGGCAGATGGCTATTGAAACAAGAAGGTTCTGGCTAGTGCTGACATCCAGTTACATCCAGTGACAGGGCAGATGTCTATTGAAACGAGAAAGTTCTGGCTGTTGCACGACCCGATCTTCTCCGAATACAGGCTGGAGTTAACGTCAAAGCTCCCAGACCCCAGCGTGGTGGATAGGAGACCTAGTATTCCCGGATGAGGTCAAAAATGTAGAACCCATTACATGTTAACACTTATGGGCTGTTTGGACATTGGAAGAAGCAACGGACTAGACGGCTGCCTGAGATACTTGTAGAAAATACAGACAATAAACCAACTGAAGGATATTATAGCGTGTGTGATTCTGAGTGACAGAAGTACGGACGGAGTGGGAAAGAAAGGCGCGCAGACTGACACGAATGGAAAAACTGACAGACGGACTGACAGACAAGTGAGTGAGAGACAGACAAATCAGACCAGACGGATAAAGAGACAGACCGGCATATATGGACGAAGGGGTAGAGGAAGGGGCAGACATATAGACAAAATGAGAAACAGACAGACAGAGAATCAGAAAGAGACAAATGACCAGATGGATGGAAGGAGGGGCAGCTAGGCGGGCTGCCGGACAGACAAGTGTTAAATACGATAAGAGGGAGAGACATCCAGCAGGCAGGCAGCTAGATAACGCATTAATACAACAACAGAAAGATGAAGGAAGGCTCAAGTTCTGTCCTCACGCAAATCTATACACCACAAAGTAGCATCTCTCGATCTCACCCAATCTCATACTCATCCAATCTGAGACTCGCACAATCTGAAACTCACACAATCTGAGACTCGCCCAATCTGAGACTCACCCAATCTGAGACTAACCCAATCTGAGACTCGCACAATCTGAGACTCACCCAATCTGAGACTCGCCCAATCTGAGACTCACCCAATCTGAGACTAACCCAATCTGAGACTAACCCAATCTGAGACTAATCCAATCTGAGTGTGACGAAGTCTCCAGCTTCCCCATCATCTTTTGAGTAAAGTAGAGTAAATTCTCTTTAAAAACCCTTATTTAATTTATACGAGTTTATCTGCATATTTATACCTAATTATATATGTATAGATAGGCCACGTCCATAGCATAAATCAACTGCTATTTAATGTTATTACTCTAGTGGGAAATAATACGTTACAGAAGTAACCTACAAATTTGGCTACGACTATTTCCCAATTTGGTTGGATAAATTAAAGGAAACGAACTCCCTGGCACGACCACTTCCGGTCAGGAGAAAAATAGCTAAACGCGTTCTTTCGCAATCTAGACGTCGAGGTTGAAACATCTGCTAGTCGCTAGGCTCTATAAAATACTTTTAAAGTGTTAAGAGTTTTATCTTTGGCGCGTATTACGGCCATAAATATATTCAGATATATTAGAGAGATACCTAGAGCAGTTTTTGTACCTGACAAGTTTGGTCAGTAGATTAGAAGGATTTGACACCTTTAGCACCAAGCTTTAGATGTGCCAACCTGTGTGACATTGTGAAGCATCACTCACCATCTCACTTATGCCTACTAACTAGGGTTTACACTCACTGTGTAAGCCGGAGAACCAGAAGATAGGTGGCCAAACTTACCGTTGGCCACCACCACCACCATTATCATTCAACTCAAAATATACTACAGGCCAAAGAGTTACTTCAATGATTATACAGTAATTGATTCAAACCATAATATTAGATATTCAATAGAATAGAGGGAAGTGTACCACCCTTTTTATGTACAGGGCTGCCTCCAGTGGAGCACCCAAAGTGTTATCATATATTAAATGTTAATGTGATTTTAATGTTACAAACTCTAGTTGTTACCTAAGTAACCTTAGTCATAGTAGAGTGAGAAGATATGAAAGTTTGTCTCTTTTAAATATTTTACTCTGTCTTTCTCCGTGTCGGTGAGAGTGATTAGAGTTGGGGGCTCGAGCTTTGTTTTATTTCAGGCAACGTAGCTAGACAACCTTGGCAGACTGTCTGTATCAAACCAGTATAGTTGTACGCCATTCCTGTCTGCTTGAACACTGTCAGAAGATTAGACTTGTTCTGGGACCTTTACTCCGTCTAGAATTACGAGCTATTCTGTCTTGTCTTCTCCAGTGACTTAGTTTTCTATTCTTAGAAAGTCTATCCGCAGCAACTTTGATATATTCCTTATCATTGTAGCTGACGCTACGCTACAAGTGGTTGGCTATCGTCCGGGATAGATAGTTCAAACTTTCAATCTTCTTTCACTATAGATTCTAGTAAGGTGTTGCCTCCAATTAGATCTCAATATTAAACTATACTAAGTAAAACTAGAGAAATTAATTGTCACAATAGGTAGTATAATATAGCATAACTAAACCCTAAGATAGCCAATATAAGATAACATAACATAATATAACATAAGTTAACCTGGTTCCAAAAAAAGTTAGAGCCAATATCATAAGTGAGTGTGGGCTGACGGGTAAGTCCCTGTGTTGTATCGTCAGTTGTGTATGTGAATGCTGTCAGTGAATTTATTACTTGCATAATTTCAGGACAGATCACTTAGTGGTGAGTCAGAGTATTTCAGGGTGCTTCATTTTATCCCAACTTTGTTACCAAATGTCTTCCGAAAAGCCACCTACGAAAGAGGAGTTGAGAGAAGAAGGAACTTTGTTAGGGTATGAAGGTGTCGAATTGGGCAAGTATGTAAAAGAAGCAGAACGAGAGTGGAGAAGGGAACAACGGGACATCATTAAGGAAAGAGAGAAGGAAGCAAGAGAGGAAAGAATTAGAATCGCAGAAATTGAATCTAGAGAGAAGATGCAGATGCGACAAGCTGAAATAGACCAACAGCTGAAGCAAGCGGAACTGGAAATGAAGAGGGAAGCACAGTTGAGACAGCATGAATTGGAAGTCAGGAGATTGGAGTTGCACAATCCTGATGCTTCCAGGTACAGTAGTGCTAGTTCCCCCCATCACAGTAGTGAAATTTCTTCAGGACTGTCTCTCTCCCAAGGATCCATGAGCTTCCCACTGGCCCACTTCAACCCGAAGGAGGATCAGATGGACGAATACCTTGATCGCTTTGTCATCATGTGTGAAGCGTATAATCTGCCTAAAGAGAAATTTAATATCAAACTCTCCCAAGGACTCCGCGGCCCGGCTTTTGACGTATTTACAAAGCTTCCGCCAGGTCTTGAGCGGGACTTTGATACCCTCAAAAATTCTCTCTTACAAAGATTTGAATTAACCTCTGAAGCCTACAAGCTGAAGTTCCGTACAGCCAAAAGATCTCAGGGAGAATCATTTGCGCAGTTCGCCTCACGACAACACACGTATTTTACGAAGTGGGTAGGACTGAGCAAATTTGATACTACCTATGAGGGGCTACAGGAACTGATGCTTGCAGATCAATTCAAAGAGGGTCTCCCGAAAGCTCTCCAAATGTTCATAGCTGAAAATGGTGGAGTTAGATTAGAAGAGATAATCTCACTAGCCGAAAGGTATTTAACTGCACATGGGGAGGCAGGTACTGCTAAACCTAGTCATACTGATAAGACCCAAAATAATCCTTCCACACAAAATCAGGGTTATCCAAACAATAACTCTGAAGGTAAGGACAACAGGTGGCACACTGGTAGTCCACACCAAAATCCAGGTAATTACCATAGTAACCACTCAGCTCAACCTCAGCAACCTGCAGGTAATAGAGGGGGTAATCAATATTGTAAAAATTGCAGAACAAATGACCACCATACGAGTTCTTGCAAAAACAAACCCCCTGTCCATTACACGGCTTGTTTGACTTTGGCGGATAAAACCCACCAATGGAGGACCGCTAATAATAATCAAAGACCTCCAGTAGTTGAGACAGTTACTGTTAATGGGAGACAGGTACCGTGCTTATATGACACGGGTCTGGAGAGTGACGCGGCCATTGCAGCTCACTTGGTGAAACCTGGACAATTGACTGACCACACTATTGAGTTAAGAGGTGCTACTCTGAGCTCTGAACCTAAACTTGTTAAAGTTGCTAGGGTGAAGGTGACATCCAAATATGTCACCGGAACAGTTTCTGCTGGTGTGCTAGATGATCCAGTATATCCCTTCATGTTAGGGCGAAAATATGTTTATCTGGGTGAACCTAAGTCCACAACTTATACATGTGCTATGCAGACCCAGAATCAGGGCACCGCTTTGAGTGAACCCGAAATTCTTATCCACCCATTATCTCGGGAGATTAGGGCTGTCCAAGCAGCATGTCCCACTTTACAATCCTGCTTTGGCAAACTGCCAAAATCTAGAAATCCACCGGTAGCTGGTGATTTCTACGAAAAGGAAAAACTGTTATACCGTAGGGCGGGAATTATGGATCACGTCCACGAACAGTTTGTGGTACCCAAAAGGTATCGTAACCATGTCTTACAAATGGTACACTCCATCTCGGACTGTGGGCATATGGGGATGAAAGCAACCATCCAAATGCTTTCTTTCTCCTATTTCTGGCCGGGGATGACCCGGGATATCAAACGATATGTTAGGTCATGTAAAGAGTGCCATCTGGTTCCACCTACTCTTGGTAGAACTCCACCTAAGATAGGTGATCAAGTGTTAGTATTATCACCAAAGGGGGATAATCCTTTAGATATGGGTTGGCAGGGGCCATTCCTTATTACAGATAAGGTGTCTCGCACCCAGTACAAATTAGACATTCAGGGTAATCCGGAAGTCTTTCCCATGTATTTGATTAGGAAACAGTAAGACAGATTAACTGATCCACCGGTGCGTCTGATGGCATTATCGGTGGCAACTGTGGTCGAAGGGAGAGATAACTCAGAGATGGAGTGCCCCCTGACACCTCAGGAGACAGTGAATGGTGTCTCTATCAACCTTGATTCGGAGACGTCTGAGTCAGGGAAGATGAGACGAATTCCAGAGTCGCATGCCCCGATGCGAACAAATAAGCCCGGATGGATTAAAGGTGACACAGTAAACACGATGATAAACCGTACTGACCCAGTCCGAACAAATCATTTACCTGTTACTGTGCCAACCAGGAACCCTTATTCCTTTAGGGGAGAACACTCTCCGGGAATTCAGAATAGAAAAGATGGGTGGGGACGACCAGGTCGTCATAGGTTTCCATGGAAACGACATCAAGGGAGGAGGTTCCTTAGAAGATGTCTTAGAAACGAAGAAGCAGGGTTGAGTAGGAATTGCCCGACTGAAGAAGAGGGGGAGATTAGTTCATATGTCCCAGGGTTGTTGGAGTAAGTGCCAACAAAATCTGATGGGTGTGCTGGCTGGAGTAAAGTCCGAATTCTCGAACTTTACTTTCAACGGTGGGCATATGTGACGAAGTCTCCAGCTTCCCCATCATCTTTTGAGTAAAGTAGAGTAAATTCTCTTTAAAAACCCTTATTTAATTGTATACGGGTTTATCTGCATATTTATACCTAATTATATATGTATAGATAGGCCACGTCCATAGCATAAATCAACTGCTATTTAATGTTATTACTCTAGTGGGAAATAATACGTTACAGAAGTAACCTACAAATTTGGCTACGACTATTTCCCAATTAGGTTGGATAAATTAAAGGAAACGAACTCCCTGGCACGACCACTTCCGGTCAGGAGAAAAATAGCTAAACGCGTTCTTTCGCAATCTAGACGTCGGGGTTGAAACATCTGCTAGTCGCTAGGCTCTATAAAATACTTTTAAAGTGTTAAGAGTTTTATCTTTGGCGCGTATTACGGCCATAAATATATTCAGATATATTAGAGAGATACCTAGAGCAGTTTTTGTACCTGACAAGTTTGGTCAGTAGATTAGAAGGATTTGACACCTTCAGCACCAAGCTTTAGATGTGCCAACCTGTGTGACATTGTGAAGCATCACTCACCATCTCACATATGCCTACTAACTAGGGTTTACACTCACTGTGTAAGCCGGAGAACCAGCAGATAAGTGGCCAAACTTACCGTTGGCCACCACCACCACCATTATCATTCAACTCAAAATATACTACAGGCCAAAGAGTTACTTCAATGATTATACAGTAATTGATTCAAACCATAATATTAGATATTCAATAGAATAGAGGGAAGTGTACCACCCTTTTTATGTACAGGGCTGCCTCCAGTGGAGCACCCAAAGTGTTATCATATATTAAATGTTAATGTGATTTTAATGTTACAAACTCTAGTTGTTACCTAAGTAACCTTAGTCATAGTAGAGTGAGAAGATATGAAAGTTTGTCTCTTTTAAATATTTTACTCTGTCTTTCTCCGTGTCGGTGAGAGTGATTAGAGTTGGGGGATCGAGCTTTGTTTTATTTCAGGCAACGTAGCTAGACAACCTTGGCAGACTGTCTGTATCAAACCAGTATAGTTGTACGCCATTCCTGTCTGCCTGAACACTGTCAGAAGATTAGACTTGTTCTGGGACCTTTACTCCGTCTAGAATTACGAGCTATTCTGTCTTGTCTTCTCCAGTGACTTAGTTTTCTATTCTTAGAAAGTCTATCCGCAGCAACTTTGACATATTCCTTATCATTGTAGCTGACGCTACGCTACACTGAGACTAACCCAATCTGAGACTCGCACAATCTGAGACTCGCCCAATCTGAGACTAACCCAATCTGAGACTCGCACAATCTGAGACTCGCACAATCTGAGACTCGCACAATCTGAGACTCACCCAATCTGAGGCTCACCCAATCTGAGACTAACCCAGTCAGACTCACCCAGTCAGACTCACCCAGTCTCAAAATCACCCAGTCAGACTCACCCAGTCTGTCTCTCCCAATGTCCCACTCACCCAATGTAACACTCACCCAGTCTCCCACTCACCCAATCTCTCCCTCAATCACCTAATCTCGTACTCACCCAGTCTCCCACTCACCCAGTCTCAGACTCACCCAGTCTCAGACTCACCCAGTCTTCCACTCACCCAATCTCTCACTCACCCAGTCTTCCACTCACCAAATCTCTCACTCACCCAGTCTTCCACTCACCAAATCTCTCACTCATCCAGTCTCCCACTCACCCAATTTCTCACTCACCCAGTCTTCCACTCACCAATATCCCACTCAGAAATCACGAAGCTGAATGTTCAGTAAGAAATGCCATAAAACAAAAAACAAAAACAAATTGCTCGTGCTTTGCAGGACGTTGTCATCGCCCAAAAGCTCCCATTAGCTGTCTGTGGCAATTTACAATGCAAGCAAAACACGAAAATTATGTAAACAATTTCGTGCGGACATTTATTTTCGCTTTTGACATCACGTACGGGCCGTAGAATTACACGGCACCGTATTCTCGGGGACATCAAAAAGCTATTTGTAGGAATCGGGTCAAATCCTGTATTAAGCCTTGTACTAATGCGGCCTGAATCCATCTTTTTTCCTGTCTCGACCTCTTAATACAGGAGTGTATATGTTAACGTGCATGTATATGCATGGATGGTATTGAGAAATTAACCCTTTTTGTACCATCCTCATTATTGTCACGTTCTCTGCCGATAGGAAAAGGGGGGGGGGGGAAGGGTTGTCATTGTTCGGCATCTCACACAATCATAGCTGGTGGCCAACTGGCCAGGGTGGCTGCGGCGAAATATGCCAGGCAGGCAATAAATCGTGAATCACATTGTTAGTCTTCTGTGTTTAAGCTGGTACGTAACTTTCATCATTATACCCCAAGGCATGGGGGAGGGAGGGAGAGGGTGTCTTCTGGGCAGCGAAAGAAGGAGCAGCTTGGCTGTTTCTACTAGAACATGAGAAGGTCAATATTTTGGCCGATCCCGTCAAGATTATGAACGTCAACTGAGAATTGGCTCGAAACAGATTCAACCGAATGACCCATTACCAGTAACTGACATGCAAGCGGTACGCGTTGAAGATGAAGCCAGGAAAGAGCAGCTCACCAAAGGTGCCTGGAGATGGCTTTCAAAACGGAATTTAAAGTGATGATCGACTTCATTGCACAGAGCTTTATTGAATACGGTTCGGTGTCTTTTCGCACAGCACGAACTCTGTAGATCTAGCGACGACCCCCAAGAATCTCCGAGAAATTCGTGAACCGAAAGATGAATTCCTTAAACAAACTCACGACCTTCGAAATGTGAGACAGGCGGCCTCACCTCTTGGCCACGGTGTTCACCAGACTCGTCACTCAATATGGAACTGGCCTATTAATCGTCACACCTTCATGTTCTCATTACTTAGGAGGTTGCAGCAAGCACCGACGTGCCTGGAGCACAGATCAGATCATTTTATCTTATCTGAATTATCTGAACTGACAATGTCAATCGTTGGGGAACCCTTGAGGTCACTTAAATCATGTAAGAAATCTTCTTCTGCGTTCGTCCGGAATGTTGTCTTGGAATTAATTGCGCTATGCCTGTCAGCTGCGATATTGGCACCTTTCGGTCGACACATCCGACTTCTTCAGGCTGTTGTTGACCGGGTTAACCTTCCGGGTATTTAAGAAAGCAATTCATATGTATTGATCAACACCAGAGTATTGGATAAAGTCTCTTGTCCCGACCATGCCTTGTTATCAAGCCGTTCAGGTTGTCAGCTTTATGCCTTCTCGTTGTCTATTCCCCATTAATGCTGCCAGTTGTCACAAGATTTTCTAGTTTATTCCTTCAAATAACCCTCGCAAAAAACAAACATCTTGACTGTCTGTGGCTAATTTCTCTAATCAATTTAAGGCTTTTATTCGTCTCTTGTAGGACTAGCTCATTGGTTTGTCCTGGTCTCGGCAAATTAAAGAATAGCAACATTAAAAGCTATATAAGAATACATGTTAAGTTGACATCGTCTCGCTGAAGAAATAAGAAATCAGCAAACCTACACAATACATTGGCCGAATACATGAGGGCTCTCGTACTTAAACTTCAGATGTGCTGATGTCGAAGTAGCGGGTTCAATCCCTACATCGGTCACTTGAAGAATAACATTTTGACTTCTCGTTCTTGACTTCGGCACGTAAATTACATTACAAGTACCTTAGAAGTCAGAATTGGATGGCGAGGGACACTGGTAACAGGGAAAGCTAACCCACACGCCAACACCAGTCCAGTTCACGCCGTAGTAGTAACAACTACTAGAAGCAGTAACACCTGTATGGAATATCCTTGAGTGAAATCGAGAGAACGTAAACTAAAAAAAAAAAATCACTGACTTGTCCTGTGAAGGAGGTCCCCCCCCCCCCCCCCAATCCCCAAACTAGCACGCAAACAAGGAGCGGATTGATCTTGTGAGCATCCCACAGATAGTTGTTGGTTGTGTTCTTCAGTTGGCCATGGTTGGCCGAGGATCTCTTTATAGAGACAATGGCAACGGTCACTGACCAGTATGGTCACAGACAAAAGGAAATTGAATGACAGACTACCTTCTTTATAGATTGCCTAGAAAACTATTATAGTCAAACCTACCCGCACAATATGAAACCTACCCACACACTATAAAACCTACCCACACACTATTAAACCCACCCACACACTATTAAACCTACCCACACATTTTAAACCTACCCACACACTATTAAACCCATCCACACACTATTAAATCTACCCACACACTATTAAATCTACCCACACACTATTAAATCTACCCACACACTATTAAATCTACCCACACACTATTAAATCTACCCACATACTATTAAACCTACACACACACTATTAAATCTACCCACACACTATTAAACCTACCCACACACTATTAAATCTACCCACACACAATTAAATCTACCCACACACTATTAAATCTACCCACACACTATTAAATCTACCCACACACAATTAAATCTACCCACACACTATTAAACCCACCCACACACGATTAAACCTACCCACACACTATTAAACCTACCCACACACTATTAAACCCATCCACACACTATTAAATCTACCCACACACTATTACACCTACCCACACACTATTAAACCTACCCACACACTATTAAACCTACCCACACACTATTAAACCTACCCACACACTATTAAACCCATCCACACACTATTAAATCTACCCACACACTATTAAACTCACCCACACACTATTAAACATGCAAAACCACCATTAAATCTACCCACACACTATTAATCCTACCCACACACACTATTAAACCTACCCACACACTATTAAATCTACCCACACACACTATTAAACCTACCCACACACTATTAAATCTACCCACACACTATTAAACCTACCCACACACACTATTAAACCCATCCACACACTATTAAATCTACCCACACACTATTAAACCTACCCACACACACTATTATACCTACCCACATACTATTAAATCTACCCACACACTATTAAACCTATCCACACACACTATTAAATCTACCCACACACTATTGAACCTACCCACACACACACTATTAAACCTACCCACACACTATTAAACCCATCCACACACTATTAAACCTACCCACACACTATTAAACCCATCCACACACTATTAAACCTACCCACACACTATTAAACCCATCCACACACTATTAAACCTACCCACACACTATTAAACCTACCCACACACACTATTAAACCTACCCACACACTATTAAACCTACCCACACACTATTAAATCTACCCACACACTATTAAACCTACCCACACACACACTATTAGACCTACCCACACACTATTAAACCTACCCAAACACACACTATTGAACCTACCCACACACTATTAAACCTACCCACACACTATTGAACCTACCCACACACTATTAAACCTACCCACACACTATTAAATCTACAGACACACTATTAAACCCATTCACACACTATTAAACCCATCCACACACTATTAAACCTACCCACACACTATTAAACCTACCCATACACACGATTAAACCTACCCACACACTATTAAACCTACCCACACACTATTAAACCTACCCACACACACTATTAAACCTACCCACACACTATTAAACCTACCCACACACACTATTAAACCTACCCACACACTATTAAACCTACCCACACACTATTAAATCTACCCACACACTATTAAACCCATTCACACACTATTAAACCTACCCACACACTATTAAACCCATCCACACACTATTAAACCCACCCACACACTATTAAATCTACCCACACACTATTAAATCTACCCACACACTATTAAATCTACCCACACACTATTAAACCTACCCACACACTATTAAACCTACCCACACACTATTAAACCTACCCACACACTATTAAATCTACCCACACACTATTAAATCTACCCACACACTATTAAATCTACCCACACACTATTAAATCTACCCACACACTATTAAATCTACCCACACACTATTAAATCTACCCACACACTATTAAATCTACCCACACACTATTAAATCTACCCACACACTATTAAATCTACCCACACACTATTAAACATACCCACACACTATTAAACCTACCCACACACTATTAAATCTACCCACACACTATTAAATCTACCCACACACTATTAAATCTACCCACACACTATTAAATCTAACCACACACTATTAAATCTACCCACACACTATTAAATCTACCCACACACTATTAAATCTACCCACACACTATTAAATCTACCCGCACACTATTAAATCTACCCACACACTATTAAATCTACCCACACACTATTAAATCTACCCACACACTATTAAATCTACCCACACACTATTAAACCTACCCACACACTATTAAACTTACCCACACACTATTAAACCTACCCACACACTATTAAATCTACCCAAACACTAATAAATCTACCCACACACTATTAAATCTACCCACACACTATTAAATCTACCCACACACTATTAAATCTACCCACACACTATTAAATCTACCCACACACTATTAAATCTACCCACACACTATTAAATCTACCCACACACTATTAAATCTACCCACACACTATTAAATCTACCCACACACTATTAAATCTACCCACACACTATTAAATCTACCCACACACTATTAAATCTACCCACATACTATTAAACCTACCCACACACTATTAAATCTACCCACACACTATTAAATCTACCCACACACTATTAAATCTACCCACACACTATTAAAACTACCCACACACTATTAAATCTACCCACACACTATTAAATCTACCCACACACTATTAAATCTACCCACACACTATTAAATCTACCCACACACTATTAAATCTACCCACACACTATTAAATCTACCCACACACTATTAAATCTACCCACACACTATTAAATCTACCCACACACTATTAAATCTACCCACACACTATTAAATCTACCCACACACTATTAAACCTACCCACACACTATTAAATCTACCCACACACTATTAAACCTACGCACACACTATTAAACTCACCCACACACTATTAAACCTACCCACACACTATTAAACCCATCCACACACTATTAAACCTACCCACACACTATTAAACCTACCCACACACACTATTAAACCTACCCACACACTATTAATTCTACCCACACACTATTAAACTCACCCACACACTATTAAATCTACCCACACACTATTAAATCCATCCACACACTATTAAATCTACCCAAACACTATTAAACCTACCCACACACTAAATTCACCCACACACTATTAAACCTACCCACACTCTATTAAACTCACCCACACACTATTAAACCTACCCACACACTATTAAACCCATCCACACACTATTAAATCTACCCACACACTATTAAACCTACCCACACACACTATTAAATCTACCCACACACTATTAAATCTACCCACACACTATTAAATCTACCCACACACTATTAAACCTACCCACACACTATTAAACTCATCCACACACTATTAAACCTACCCACACACTATTAAACCTTCCCACAAACTATTAAATCTACCCACACACTATTTAACCTACCCACACACTATTAAACCTACCCACACACTATTAAACCTACCCACACACTATTAAACCTACCCACACACTATTAAACCTACCCACATACTGTTAAACTCATCCACACACTATTAAATCTACCCACACACTATTAAACCTACCCACACACACTATTAAACCTACCCACACACTATTAAACCTACCCACACACTATTAAACCTACCCACACACTATTAAACCTACCCACACACACTATTAAATCTACCCACACACTATTAAATCTACCCACACACTATTAAACCTACCTACACACTATTAAATCTACCCACACACTATTAAACCTACACACACACTATTAAACCTACCCACACACTATTAAACCTACCCACACACTATTAAACCTACCCACACACTATTAAACCTACCCACACACTATTAAACCTACCCACATACTATTAAACTAACCCACACACTATTAAACCTACCCACACACTATTAAACCTACCCACACACACTATTAAACCTACCCACACACACTATTAAACCTACCCACACACTATTAAACTCATCCACACACTATTAAACCTACCCACACACTATTAAACCTACCCACACACTATTAAACCTACCCACACACTATTAAACTCATCCTCACACTATTAAACTCATCCACACACTATTAAACCTTCCCACACACTATTAAATCTACCCACACACTATTAAACTCATCCACACACTATTAAACTCATCCACACACTATTAAACCTACCCACACATTATTAAACTCATCCACACACTATTAAACCTACCCACACACTATTAAACTCATCCACACACTATTAAACATACCCACACACACTATTAAACCCATCCACACACTATTAAACTCATCCACACACTATTAAACCTACCCACACATTATTAAACCTACCCACACACTATTAAACCTACCCACACACTATTAAACCCATCCACACACTATTAAACTCGCCCACAGACTATTAAATCTACCCACACACTATTAAATCTACCCACACACTATTAAACTCATTCACACACTATTAAACTCATCCACACACTATTAAATCTACCCACACACTATTAAACCTACCCACACACTATTAAATCTACCCACACACTATTAAACCCATCCACACACTATTAAACCTACCCACACACTATTAAACCTACCCACACACTATTAAACCTACCCACACACTATTAAACTTACCCACACACTATTAAATCTACCCACACACTATTAAATCTACCCACACACTATTAAACCTACCCACACACTATTAAACCTACCCACACACTATTAAACCTACCCACACACTATTAAACCCATCCACACACTATTAAACCCATCCACACACTATTAAACTTACCCACACACTATTAAACCCATCCACACACTATTAAACCTACCCACACACTATTAAACCCATCCACACATTATTAAACCTACCCACACACTATTAAACCCATCCACATACTATTAAACCCATCCACACACTATTAAACCTATCCACACACTATTAAACCTATCCACACACTATTAAACCCATCCACACACTATTAAACCCATTCACACACTATTAAACCCATCCACACACTATTAAACATGCCCACAGACTATTAAATCTACCCACACACTATCAAAACCTACCAGCATATGATTAAACCTACCCAGCATGTGTCATTGAGGTACGCACACATGTTGATTCACGCCGCTGCTACAGATTTCATACACTGTGGTGGGATTTTCCTTGTATAATCTATTGAATGAAACTGACGCACTTGTCGTACTGTCGGTGCAATGAACGTGGTTCTGTACAACCAAAACTTATCATAGAATGATAGTGAATTGTCCAGAGCTAGTTACCAGCCAAGGGTCTGAGATGTGATAACGCCATCACAATTTGTAGGTCGAGAGCAAGGCGGAATACGTTGCCAATCTTTTTCTCATTTGGCAAACGACGAGCCCAGGGGTCGCCTCCGCGCCCGACCATGCTCATGGCATTACCTGCACAGCTCGCTATCTACTTCTCTAGGGCGTCCGTCAACCATAGCATGGTGATGGGATGTTTCACTTCCGTGCCACTTGAGCTGGCTTTGGCAGTCCGTTCAAGGTTCTGACATTCCATGTGCCAATCCTGCAGATTGTCCTGGGTGGGAGAAGGGAAGACCGCGATCCTGATTTCTGTCGGCTTCCTTCACATGGTGGCATTCTTGTGATTGGGGAAGGGCGTGTGCTCAACTTCACATTCTCCATGCTTGGAGGTGTGTGTCTGTGGAGGTATGTGTGTCGTCTATGGTGATGTGTGTGTACACGCGTCTGTCTGTGGTGTGTGTGAGTTTCTGTCTGTCTGTGGTGTGTGTGAGTTTCTGTCTGTCTGTGGTGTGTGTGTGTGTGCACATAAGAGATACATGCAAGAGACGTTTCAGATATAGACACATTCCGAGCGAGCGAAAGAATAAGAAGAATTATTTAAACTAAGATTTAAACATATGACCACCAGACCAGCACACTCTGCCCTACCGCCACTTCCACTTCCGGGCTTAGGAATCAAATAAGCTGCTTGTTTCTTTGTTTTATGCTGCATACCTGAAATAGAAACTCTTTGTAAAGAATTTTTAAAAAAACAAAATACTCCTTTTGTCATTGTCTTCGTTTTCTATTTCGAAATTGCCAATGCAGGTCGTCGCGTGTTATGTGTTGTTTGTCCATCAAGAATGATGATGACCATTCATTTCATCCAGTGGGGTTGAAGGTGTGGAGCCGTGGGTTCTAAGATGGCTGATAAGGCCTATTTTGGCTCGAAATGTTCTTTGACAATGTGGACAAAGAATGCTTGACGTCTCTGGAGGAGGATTTCCTGCAGTGGTTTTTCTGTCCTGCCTTTTCTTCACAGCTCTTGCAGTCCTGGTTGCCTCACATATAACTGCACCTTTGCGCAATGATGCACGCCACGAATTTCGGTCTCTGGCTGCAGCCTCCCAGGTGTCATGATGAATTCCAAAAGCATTCAGTGAAATTTTCAGAGTGTCTTTAAAACGTTTCCTCTGGCCACCTTGGGAGCGTTTACCACAACGCAGTTCGCTGTAAAAAATTCGTTTAGGGAGCCTGTGATCTGGCATGCGAGTCAAGTGACCAGCCCAGCGAATCTGATTCTTCATCAGTAGAGTGTGGATACTGGGTATGGATGCTCTTTCTAGGACTTCAGTGTCTGGAATCTTGTCTTGCCATTTAATCTTCAGTAGCTTCCTTAGGCAGACTGTGTGGAAGTGGTTTAATTTCCTAGCGTGTCGCTGATAAACAGTCCAGGTTTCACAAGCATATAGCAGTGTGGATAATACAACTGCTTTGTAGACTTTTAGCTTTGTGTGCAGGCTTATTCCAGTTCTGTCCCATACATTCTTGTACAGTCTGCCAAAGGCTGCACTGGCCTTGGAGATTCTTGCATTCACTTCGTCATCGATTGTGGCAGCTTGTGACACGGTGCTGCCAAGATAGGTAAATTTGTCCACAACACTTAGTCTATGATCATTCACTTTGATATTCGGCACAGTGTGATTATTCCCTGGAGCTGGCTGGTACATAACTACAGTCTTCTCCAAGTTGATATTGAGCCCAAAGTTGGCACAGGCATGTGAGAAAGCTGAAACATTATGTTGCATGTCCGCCTCTGAGTTGGCGTATAGAGCGCAATCATCAGCAAACAGGAGCTCTCTGACTGTGCCACTGTCAATTTTGGTTTTAGCTTTCAGCCTTCTGAGATTGAATAACTTTCCATCCATACGGTAGTTGATGTCTATTCCAATGTCTTCGTTCTCGAAGGCATTCATCAACATGGCTGAAAACATGAGGCTGAACAGTGTTGGTGCCAGGACACATCCTTGCTTCACTCCATTGGTGACAGGAAAGGGTTCAGATAGCTCACCATTTTCCTGTACTCTTGCCTGCATGCCGTCATGAAATAGCCGCACTATTTGGACAAACTTTCGTGGACAACCATATTTTGCCATAATCTTCCACAGTCCTTCTCTGCTGACTGTATCAAAAGCCTTGGTAAGGTCAATGAAAGTGGAGAACATTTCGCAGTTCTGTTCCTGACATTTCTCTTGCAGCTGTGTCGTCGCGTACTCTGGGGCGTCGTAACCACATATTTCAATTCATTCATCATGTAAATCTACCCTTCTGTCTTGCTCACCCAGTACCCCAGGCTGCCCATGCAATAATTCACCTGTGCCTAATGTGCCACCAAGTTTCATAATATCATAGAAATCATGGCAATCACTTGCCCTAGCCAGCCCTACGTTATAAAAATTAAATAGAAGACTCACTGCATTATTACTTAATTTCTCTTCTTTCATCTGCCCGACAAGTGGGCTGATTTATCGGACACAGCATGCCAATTATTCAGAGCCTCGTTACTCAGGTAGAATCCCCTTGTCTTGTTACTGAATATTTTAATATTAGCCAATTAAGTATAATTTTCTACACGGGAACTAATTTGGACTACTGTTTTACTTGTAGACATTTTCCCTCGTAAAAATGAAGATTCGTTTTTGTTTTTATTTTGTTATCGGTGCTATAATTTTCATCGATACTATTAATATGAATATCATTAATACTGTGATATGATAATTGTTGTAAACGTGAATTTATGTTAATTGAATTTGGTTTTCACATATGCCACGATATTTTCATCATTGTCGTCGTTTCTATCTTCTCACAAGTGCAACTATCATCATCATCATCATCATCATCATCATCATCATCATCATCATCATCATCATCATCATCATCATCATCATCATCATCATCATCATCATCATCATCATCATCATCATTGCTCTTGAATCATCGTCACAAATATCTGAATTAAAATCACCCCTAGAAAAATCATAGTTATGACAATGACGGTCACCATCATCTTTATCACTATGGCGTTCACCATCATCGTTATCATCTTGATCGTTATCACCGTCTGCCTCCTTCTCCTTCACATCATCGCTATCATTATCGCTATCATCATCGTTATCTTCATCGCCATTCTTTCATTTTGTCATTTTCGTTATCGGCATTATACTTTCCAGTGATCTTTTTCTTTTTCTGTCTGTTTGTCTATCCGTCCGTCCGTCCGTCCGTCCGTGTTTCTGACTGTCTGTCTGTCTGTCTGTCTGTCTGTCTGTCTGTCTGTCTGTCTGTCTGTCTGAGAGTGGGTGGGTAGATGGGAGATATAGGTGTTAATGGGTGGGTGGTGGATGTGTAGGTGTGAGTGATTGAGGGATGAGTACGTGAGTGGATGGATGTGTGTGGGGGATTAGTGTATGGGTGGAGGATGTGTGTGTGTGGGTGGGAAGATGTGTGTGGGTGGGGGATGTTGGTGGTGGGGTGTGTGTGGGTGAGAGATGTGTGTTTGTGGATGGGGGATGTGTTGTTGGGTGGGGATGTCTGTGGGGGATGTGTATGGGTGGAGAGAAGTGTGTGTGGGTGGGTGTGTGTGTGGGTGGGGGATGTATGGTTAAAGTATGTGTGATTGGGGGATGAGTGATTGGGGGTGGGTGGGTGGAGGATGTGTGGGTGGGTGAGTGTGTGCAGATTGGGGGACGGGTTGGGGATGTGTGTGTGTGTGGGGGAGGGGGGTGTTCGGGATGTGATGTGGGTTGGGGGAGATTGTGTGGGTGGGGATGTGTGTAAGTGGGGGAAATGTGGGTGGGTGCGGGATTTGTGTGTGGGTAAGTACGGGATGTGTGGGTTGACGAGGATATGTGTGGGTGGAGGTGTGTGGTTGGGGGATGTGTGTTTGGCTGGGTGGTTGGGGTGTGTGGGTGGGTGGTGGAGGATATGTGGGTGGGTGAGTGCTTGTGGGTGGAGTATGTGTGTGGGTAGGTGGGAAAATGTGTGTAGGTAGGGGGATGTGTGGGTGGGTGATGGGTGGGTGGGTGCATGTATGTGTGCCTGGGGTTGTGTGGGTGGGTGGGTGGGGGATATCTGTGGGGGGATGTGTAGTGAGTGGGAGATGTGTGTGTGGGTGGGGAGATGTGTGTATGTGGGGTGTGTGTGGGTGGGGAGGTGTGTGTAGGTGGGGTGTGGGTGTAGGTTGTGGGGGATGGGTGGATGGGTGGGGGTATGTATGTGTGCCTGGGCTGTGTGTGTAGTTGAAAGGGGGATGGGGGATGGGTGGGTGGGTAGGGTGTGTGTGTCATAACATGTTAATATGCATTGTTGATGTTTACAACATTCTTTTGACAATGTTTTGTTTTTCCTATGTGAATGTATTATGCACTATTGATGAACGAAAGATGAGTAATTGGAAGGGCCGAATGTCTGACGGGCCTGCATGCCCAGTTTGTTACCCTTTGAAAATAAAGTCCGTTCGTTCGTGTCAGTCAGTCAGTCAGTCAGTCAGTCAGTCAGTCAGTCAGTCAGCCAGTCTGTCTGTCTGTCTGTCTGTCTGTCTGTCTGTCTGCCTGCCTGCCTGCCTGCCTGCCTGCCTGCCTGCCTGCCTGTCTGTCTGTCTGTCTGTCCCTCTCTCTTTCTTTCTCTCTCTATTTCTCTTTCGCTCTTTCTATCTCTTTCTCTCTATTGCTCTCTATCTCTCTTTCGCTCCGTTTGTCTCTCTTTCCCTATTTTCTTTCTTTCTTTCTTTCTTTCTTTCTTTTTCTTTCTTCATTTGTTCCTTCGCTCTTCCATGTTTATTTCTATCGCGTATTCGCATCTATAGTTATTTCTCTTCAACAATCCGATTTTTAAATGTCTCGTCTTTCTTTATTTTTTCTAAATCCCCTGAACTTTTTTTTTTTTTTTGGCATTAATGCATATCTTAGTCAGCGTGACATTTCCTAAAAGAACGCGTTTTTAATTCCAACTTACTTATTTAATTTATTTATTTACGTCAAAAAATTCTTTACGATCTTATTGCGGGCCAGTACAAAAACACACTGCTGGAAGTTTGCTGGAGCTAGAAATACAACTGGATGCTTCATGCCTCATTACCTGGCCATTAGTAACATATTTCACGAAGCAAATATTTCTAAAGGTAAGTTAATTTAATAGAATGAAGTGTGTTTGTCTACTTCCTCTTCTATTCCTTATCCCACATACTGGAACACCACCATCATGTGCCATGCCGATAAAGCGTGGGCGAGCATGTTTCGCCATCTCACTCGATCAACAGGGTCGTGCATCAGCTGTGTGTTCTTGTCTAGATTATGCATGTGACCAAGCCTTCCTGATATTCACTTCTCTGCCTTCCTCTTGTTCACTTTCTCTGTCTTGCCAGTTGTCACCAAGTTACTCGCCCTATCTGTTATTTAGACTGTCTGCATGTAATTTCTCTATTCAGTGTACGTTTTTCGTTTGTTTCGTGTAGGCTGAAATGCTATATAGAACCAGTTTTGCTGTATGGCAGCGAATCTTGGAATGTAAATGAATAAATTAGGAAGAACTTAGAAGCAACAGAGATGTGGTTTTTGAGACGAATGATACGAAGTCCTTGGACTGCCAGAGTAACTAACAACGATTGCCTGAAAGAGGCTAATGAAACTAAATCACTATATACAACAATAAGAAGGAGACAAACAGCTTTTTTTGGTCATGTGATGAGAAGAGAGGCATTGGAAAACATCGTGACAACTGGAAAGATCGAGGGGAAGAGAGGCAGAGGCAAACCAAGGGAAATGATGCTGGACGGATTTAAATGGTGGCATGGAGGAATATCATCAGCAGAGTTTATCCAGAACACCAAAAACCGAGATCTGTGGAGAGCCATGAACGCCTACGCCTGCTGGCAGGGCACTTGATGATGAGGACTTGCTAATTTTGTTTTATTTTCTTTTATTTTTGTCAGTCCATGTTATTTGCATTTTCCTTAGAAATCAAATTTCCACTGCCATTAGATGTTTTTTATTTTATAGGTTCTATATAGCACTTCAATACGCTTTTTCTCGTTTCAATTAATATCCTTTTATTGGTCAGTATGTTTTCCATCTTGCCATATCGATTCTACACTGGGACATAGGTTCTGAAATAGCTTACGCCAAGCAGTTCTGCCATTTTGATATCTTCTGTGACCCCCTCTATGTCTTCCCGTATTATTTATCTCCTGTGACCGATTCAATGCCAAATAAAAAGTAGGTTTGGGTAAGATATGGCACACAATCAAATGAACAAGTATTATGAAGTAAATTTCCCTTCACTGCGCATTGGAATTACGGACGATACCACGAAACAAAAGAAATAAAACGACGACCCTAATATGGCGGTATATCGTCCTTCTGTCCAAATAGGAGGTTACATTTTACGATATATTTTCCTTTAGCACTGAATCAGATAAGCATTGTTCCTGCTAGAAGGACGCATGAGAGGATTAATCTAACGTTATTTGTGGGGGGCTGAGTTGTCTAGAGGTAAGGAGTCCGCCTCGTGTGCTGGAGGTCCCGGGTTCAAGCCCAGATGAGGGCCGGGATTATTTTCACGTGGACTTCTAGTAACAAAATTTCCCCTGGTCTCTGGGTAGTGAGATCGGACGCCTGTGTGTATTGTTGCGCACGTAAAAAATCCTCTGGCAGTTGGAAATCGAAAAAGAGTAGCCTAACGGTGCTGCCCGGGCAAAATTTCGAGTTAAAATCTACCCAAAGTATTACATGATCCTCGCCGGTGCTACGGAGTTCGTGCACTGAGCTGAGATTCTCCGGACTCAGGTTTGAATGAGGAGTAAAACGGAGCACTTATGGGTTATACCCGTGTGCCGAGATGTTGATCCGTCGACTAAACTAAACTAAACTATTGTGTGTTACATCTGCGCATTAGGTATTATCATGCTTGCTCAGTCACTCAATGCAGTCGCCATCGCCAAGAACTTCTCCTCCCTCCATGTCTACAACCATTGTGTTACTGCAGCCATTAGCGCCGATACCTTACATGTGCTGAGAGGGACGAACCATCAGTGGAATTGTCCGGAATGCTATAATTTCGATTCTTTGACACAAAGAAACCAAATGTTAGCCTCTACAAACATGGACGCATCGAAATAACACGTAACCAGATCTGTTACATATCGCCACAAGCGTTCTTCAAGTTCATACAGCAAAGGCCGAGCATTAACGCAAATAGTATCATCAAAATAGACAAATACCAATTCGCAACAAGAGCATCTGCAAGATCAACAAAGAAAGAAGCAATGGAGCTGTGCAGAATTCTTCAGAGAACCAGTTGGAATGTTGTCCGGCAGTCTCCAGAAGTCAATGTAGACACCTGAAGCGTTTATCTGACGCGTCGTGGGGAGATCCCTGACAGGGGTATGCGTGTATTGATGGGTAGGTTCACATCAAGTGTTTGGGGAGACGAGTCAAAGTGCTGCTTCTAGAGAAAGGTATCTGATGTTAAGTGAAGGTGGGCTGAAGAGGGGGGTGGTCGAGCAGGCCTGGGTGATTGTTTCGACAAAGAGATGTGCCTGGGTTACTATTTTCTTGTAATATAAGACGAGTCTTTGTGAGTAGAATTTAGAGTAGAGACAGATTTGTGTATCGGAAATAGGAGGGGGGGGGGGGGTGTTGCCTGTTCCTGAGCAAATACTGGAATCTGAATAAACACACAATATAACCAGGAAGATCAGCGAATGGAAAAACACACTCAGATACGGGCAACGCTACGACCGAAGTCGTTATCAATGAACAAGAAAGAAAAAAGAAAAGACAAACATACTTAAATATTTTGTCATGAAGACGTTTCCTACTGTTAGTCTGTGATGTGATCGCGCCGTTACTTGATTGTAGGACAGAGAGCAGGAAGGAATAGGTGGCCAATCTTTACCTCACTTTGACCAGCGACGAACCCCTGTCCGGCCGTGCTCATGACATTACCGGCGCAGTTCGCTGTCAACTTCGCTAGCCCGCCCGCCCAAAACTACTTAGCTCGGGTGTACAACGTAATATTAGGAGCGTTCATTTGAAATCCATTCGTGCCGCACCGCGCATAATTGCGTACGTTGAACATGATCATGTCATAGTCATGTGATAAATACTGACCAATGAATAAAAGAGCACGTGCTTATCGTCCCATGATGCATAGGATCTGTTTCTGTCCGTTGAGAATATGGCCGGATTGATCCAGAATCCGCCCAAAGAAGCTCAAAGAGCGGTGATTCAGTTTCTTTCATTTGAAGGATGTCGACCAGTGGACATTCATCGAAGAATGCAGGCAGCGTACGGTAACAAATGTGTGTCGAAGACAACAGTGATAGACTGGGCACGAATGTTTCGGAAAGGACGTCAGTTCACGACAGATGTTCGACGGCCGGGTCAAGCGCATATTGTTGCAACATAAAAAAAACAAAAACATAGCCAAAATTTATGCAGCAGTACAGATGAACCGTTGTCGAAGCATACGTTCGTTAGTGAAAGAATTTGATGTGTCAATTGGGACAATTCAAAATGTCGTTCGTAAGAAACAGCAATATCGGAAGGTGTGTTCACAGCAGGTACCACGGATGTTGACCGACCACCAGAAAGAGGAACGTTTGGGATGGTGTTTGAACCACTTGCTGCGTTACAGAGTGGAGGGTGATGCATTTCTCTTCTGCATAGTGGTAGGCGATGTATCATGGTGTTACCATTTGAGCCGAGCAGCAAGAGAGAGAGAGAGAGAGAGAGAGAGAGAGAGAGAGAGAGAGAGAGAGAGAGAGAGAGAGAGAGAGAGAGAGAGAGAGAGAGAGCTTGCAATGGAAGCATGCTGGATCACCAAAAGCCAAAAAAATTCAAGTAACAGGTTTCCGCTTGTAAGGTTTTGCTGAGCGCATGTTTTTTTGGTTTTTTTTTACCTTGAAGGGCTATTGTTGGCCGACTTTAAAGAACCTGGTGTCAACATAAACTCTACCCACTACTTGCAAACACTAGACAAGCTGCAAAAAGCCATCAAGAATAAACGACCCGGTATGCTTTCTCGCGGTGTGATTTTGTTGCACGATAATGCTCGTCCACATGTTGCAAAGATTGTGCAAGAAGCATTAGCTTGGAAGAAGTGGGAAACTCTGCAACATTCAGCCATAGTCCTTATTTGTCACCATGTGATTATCATTTGTTCGGACCTCTAAAAAAAAGCTTATATATCAAATTAAAATTAGTTGCATAGGGGAAACTATTGTATTGATATTTTAGCTATTGTTTGATTAAGCTCATGGCAGTTACGGGAAGTTCAAATAAGACGATGTATCATCCCATGGCAATTAATCAGTTAAGTCGCGTTGTTTTCAGGAGAAACAAAGACATAGCGCGCTGTTTTCAGTAGTAACAAAGACAAACCCCGTTGTTTTCAGGAGAGAAAAAAAGCGCGCTGTTTTCGGGAGAAACAAAGGCAAAGCGCGCTGTTTTCAGGAGAAACAAAGACCAAGCGCGCTGTTTTCAGGAGAAACAGAAAGCAAGGCAGAAGGAAGTCCACGTTGTTTGTCCACCATACGTGTTGTTACTCTCTTGCTATGAATGCTGAAAGAGATAAATGGATATACAAATGGGCGTGTCTAAGATGGGGTTTAGAAGTTGGCGTTAAGAAAACATCATAAGAAGCACAGATTTATGCCATTCTATTATACCATAATAAACTAGTGGGAAGTTACAGGAAATCGTTAAATAACAAAGTTACACTGACCGATGTGCCGATCTTTGTTGTTGTAACTTTCCCACGACACGCCCTCGTTTATTTGCAGATTGCAAGTCTCGTGTCTATCGTAGACTGCCTCTGTGATACAACAAAGTCACATGTTTGTACAACAGGACACGTGTAAATAACGTTCTTTCCTCTTTCATTGTCTTGACTGCCACTGCTTTTTCGTTCCTCTGTTCTTGTTTTCTTTCGCTCGTCCTTGCTTCCGTCCGTCCGTCATCTTGATTGCATGGTATGAATCACCAAACCAAGAGAAGTAGAATGGTAAAGTTTACTAGAACACGATCGCCAGTTTAAAAAAAAAAAAGTACGCTGCAGCCAATGCCCATACTAATGCAACTACAGGAAATACTTTACATGAAAATATGTCTGTCTGTGTTGTGAAATATGTCTGTCTGTGTTGTGTGTGTGGTGGTTTGGGATAGGGTATCATGTTTTTTTTTTTCCACGCTGGTGTGTCTGAATTACCAATATTTTTAAAATATTGATTATTATTTTTTTTTTGTGGCCGGGGTGGGGTGGGGGTGGGGGGATAGATTTGCTTGTTCTTCTTTCATTCTATTACATTTTAATACTCTATTACTGATATTTACATTTCAAATGATTTGTGTAATATTCAAGTTTGATATGTGTGTGTTGCTTCTACAGCAGTGGTTCTCAACCGGTGGGGAATCCCCCCCCCCCCCCAGGGGGGAATTTCATGGTTTCCAGGGGTTGGGGGGAATGAAGACCATTTCAAGATCGTGTTAATACAAGAACCGATTACTTGACATAGGTTTTCCTTCATACTTTACAGTTATGTATGTCTCGTCCTTCTAAAATTCATTTTATAAAGTAAGTAGACCCACAAATCATGTTTTATGTGGATGTCTAGACTTGTTTTAGTATATGCTATTACATTTGCCTTCCACTTTTACGTATACTGTGTAGGGGTGAGGGGATTTTTAGATAGGAAATATGAAAGGGGGGGGGAATGGCGTTCTGAAAATACGGTGAAGGGGGGAATGGGCCAAAAAAGGTTGAGAACCACTGTTCTACAGGAAGTATACCAGCTGGTTGTATTGTGTGTTGTTCTCTCTCACGTGTGACGGTTTTTTTCCATGCTCAGTCTTCGTAGTCTTAGATGGATAGGACACGTTAAGAGGATGGATGATGGTATAATACCAAAGGACATATGTTTTGGTGAATTACAGATGGGTAGGAGATCTCAGGGTCGGCCTCTACTACGATACAAAGATGTGTGTAAGCGGGACATGATTGTTACAGGCATTGATAATGCACATTTTGAGCATGTCGCCGCTGAACGTGTTGCATGGAGGGCCTCTATCAGAAATGGAATAAATACAAACAAGAAAATGATTGCAGATAGGTCACACACTGAGCGTATTAGGCATAAGATGGTACGTGGTGGTGAAAATGACCATGTGTTCACATGCATCCATTGGACGAACATTTACAACGCGAATTGGCCTTATCAGTCACATTCGCTGCCTCCATGGGTTGTAGTTATTATGCCTTTTTGAAGCACAATGTAACAACTATCGTCTATTAAGACGGCAAGGTGCAAATGATGCTATCTCTCTCTCTCTCTCTCTCTCTCTCTCTCTCTCTCTCTCTCTCTCTCTCTCTCTCTCTCTCTTCCAATCCCCCCAGGTGTTAATTGTATGTAAGATACTATAGACTCTGGCCTGCTGGCCCAGTAGTCGTGGGTTCTATTCGCATTCAGTGTGGATGAGAATGTTTACAGATGACTTGGTTTCCTGGGACATCATCATCATCACGTGAAATGGGGGTGCGCGTGGGCGGTTATGTCTCGCCATCTCACTCGATCACCAGAATCGTGGATCAGCTCAAATGTTCTTGTCTCGACCATGCCACGTGGTCAAGCCATCCAGTTATTTACTTTTCTGCCTTCCTCTTGTTTTTTTCCACTCAATCTTGCCAGTTGTCACCAAGTTCTCCAATTTATTTCTTCTCATAACGTGACCAATAAATGTTGACTGTCTGCGTCTAATTTTTCTAATCAGTTTACGATTTTCATTTGTTTCTTGTAAGATTCTGTCACTGGTTCTTCTGTTTGTCCATGGTATTCTTTGCATTTTCCTCAGAAACCACATTTCCACAGCCATCAGATGTTTTTCAGCTTGTTTGCTAATTGTCCAAGCTTCAGATCCATGCAAAAGCACAGCTTCTATGTAGCACTTCAACACTCTTTTTCTCGTTGCAAATGACATCTTTTTATTGGTCAGTTTAAAAAAGTTAATTGATATCCTTTACGGACGTAGCATTCAACCCCAGTATTCTTTTTGCTGTTCGTGATTCATGGGCAAGTTTACGTTCAGTAGTTTGCCATTGCTTTGTGAACGACCGACACCCATACCATTTCGTTAAAAAAAAAACCACCACAGCTGTGTTTCGAACGCGGGTATGCGGGATTATGCACTGCGTCCGTAACTCCTTCGTCACGGAGCCTAAAATGCCTACCAAGTAATGTATTGGAAGGTAACAGTGGTCGGCATAGTGCTGACCCCCCACCCCCTCCACAACCCCCCTCCACAATCCACCGAGTGCCGGCTGTTCTATTAAATATGGTTCTAGCACCATGTACCCAGTGCGACTTAAGACGTGTAAACGGATTCGCCTTCGGGTTCGTACCCTCGATATGGGATTTCTTTTCTGTCGGGGGGCAAAAGGACTCTAACCTGCACAGTTCTCGGTGACAGCATTAGCCAAGCAGCCTTAATTCCACAGGTTAACACTCCACCCCCCCCCACCCCACCCCGCACCTCCCCCAAGCCTCTTTCCCTGTCCTTCAATGCAAGGTGCTATAAGCAGTAGATGACATTTACTAAGACCCTCTGGTTTTTAAGTTTCAATATAAAATAACACGAAGTAATGCATCTTTACAGAAACCAGTTACAGAAAACAGGACGTTGTGGCGACTAATCTTCATCAGCAAACAAATAAGCACAACACAACATATAAACACGGAGAAGACACTACAGTGACTACAATAAGGCATAATAACTGAATGAGAAGAATGGAAAGATAACAACAATGTAGGATACAGAAAAGAAAATGAATAAAATGAACATAATGAGCTACTGATCTCAGACCCCTAGACCAAGGAATCTTGTTTTCTATTTAATTATTCTTCTTTCTGTTTGTCCTTCTGATGTGTGTGTGTGTGTGTGTGTGTGTGTGTGTGTGTGTGTGTGTGTGTGTACGTGCGTGTGTGTGCGTGTGTGTGTGCGTGTGTGTGTGTAGTGTGTGTCTTTCTGTCTGCTGTTTGTCTTTGTCTTTTTGTTTGTCTTTCAATTTATCTTTTTATTTGTCTTTCTGGTTATCTTTTTATTTGTCTTTCTGGTTATCTTTCAGTTTGTCTTTCTATTTGTCTTTCTGTGTATCTTTATGTTTGTCTTTTTATTTGTCCTTCTGTTTGTCTTTCTGTTTGTCCTTCTGTTTGTCTTTCTGTTTGTCTTTCAATTTATCTGTTTATATGTCTTTCTATTTGTCTTTCTATATTTGTTTTTCTATTTGTCTTTTTATTTGTCTTTCTAGATGTCTTTCTGTTTGTCTTTCTATTTACCTTTGTTTGTCTTTCTATTTGTCTTTCTATTTATCTTTCTGTTTTTCTATTTGTCTTTCTGTCTTTCTATTTTCTTTCTGTCTTTCTATTTGTCTTTCTACTTGTCTTTCTGTCTTTCTTTTTGTCTTTCTACTTGTCTTTCAATTTATCTTTCTATTTGTTTGTCTCTTTGTCTTTCTATTTGAATGTTACAAATTTCTAAACATCTATATGGAAGATAGTATGTTATCAATATTTATTTTAAAGGAAGATAGTATGTTATCAATATTTATTTTAAAATGGACCTTAGTTTGAATAATAGGAAGATTGAAAGAGACAGATTGTGTCTAAATGTGCAATTAAAGTAAATGACGTTGTTGTGTAACAAGTGCAGAAATAAGATATCTAGGCACATAGATAACATCAGATGGAGATAGAGGTGGACAGCGTGAGAAGATTCTTGACAGTCTTGTGTCATGGCACGGAAGGGGGTCAACGCCCGAATTGATCCATGACGTCGGAGATGGCAATTTGTGGAGAGGCATGCTCGCCCTCGTCAGACGGCAAGGTAATGGATGATGATTTTAAAATGTTGCATGTCCTTTGCAAGACGCCCCAATCAACCCCAGGTTGATTTTTCAGGCAATGTTGTAATTTGTAGCCGGCGTGGCCGAAAGGATAAGACAAGGCTTCTTAATCTTCCTGTGCGCTGCCGAAAACACAGCGGGATCAATCCTACGCCGGTCAGTTGGGCATCATCCTTTACTTCTCGTTCTTGATCTCTCGCTCTTGACCTCTCGCTCTTGACCTCTCGTTCTTGACTTCTCGTTCTCGACTTCTCGTTCTTGACCTCTCGTTCTTGACCTCTTGTTCTTGACCTCTCGTTTTTGACCTTTCGTTCGTGAACTCTCGTTCTTGACATCTCGTTCGTGACCTCTCGTTCTTGACTTCTCGTTCTTGACCTTTCGTTCTTGACTCTCGTTCTTGACCTCTCGTTCTTGACTTCTCGTTCAGAAATCAATGGCAAACTACTGACAGTAAAATTGCCTAGAACATCTCCCTGGGGTTGCGGATGATCGTAACGCTCTGCAAAGGACACGCAACATTTTGTTATGTAGTTTTCCATTGCTTTGTGAACAAGCAGTCAACGTTTAGTCCAACCGACAGGTATGTTGAGCGAACCCAAACCCTGCCGGTGGCGCAGTGAAGTTAAACATGAGCGTGGAAAACCTCTCATCAACGCCGACCTCTTACAATATATTATTGTCAGTTAATTAACATTATTTTATTATATTTCAACAGGGCCTGTTCAAACTCCGATACAGTCGCCAACAGTCCACAAAGACGGTAACCTCTTGTTACACGGTGCTTAACTGAGACGTGAGGTCCCGAATCTGACTACACGTGGCTCCCAGACTACACGTGACTCCTAGACTACACGTGACTCCTAGACTACATGTGGCTCCTAGACTACACTGATTCCTGGACTACACGTAACTTCAATATAGTCACTACACATAGCTCCAAACCTGTGACTACGCGTTGTCACGGCTGCATCATACTTAACGAAAATGGAAATTTTAGTAAGTAGTTCAGCCGTTACTGTATCACCGCAGATGTACACAGCCACGTCATCTCACCGCAGATAACTACGTCACCAGTTGTTGTTGTTACGCAAGTTCCGGACAAGAATCTTCTAGATTTTGGGCCAGCATATATTATAAATACAGATTAAAAGATAAGAAAACACGAGCATGAAGAAGCAATAGACAACACCAGATAACAGAACAAATGTTCTAATTATAATCATCAACGTATTTTCAAAGCAAAAACTGCCAACAAGACTAATTTGCTGAAGTTAGAAGTGTTTTATAAAATAGGCTCGGCCAGCTACACGCGTGACTACCCAATATTCTTATACCGTAAAAGTGAACATCTAATCAAACCCAATATTTCGGGGGAAATAGACAAACCTTATTTATTTATTTCGTGAATTGTGCTGAAAATTGAACATTTCATAAATCACTCATCGTTACATGGATAGTTTTAAAGACTAGTCAGCTTGTTACGAAATCTTTGTTTCCAGGACGTCACAATCAACTCCAGCATTTGTTCCTTTTGGTGATTTTAAAAAAAAAATTTCTTTAAATTTTTTGCCAATTCAGAAGTTTTTCTTTGCTTTCTGAACAGCCACTGCTCATAGCATTTTGAAAAATCAACGCTAAGCGATCTGCAATTGCGGTTGACTTTGAGCCTGGTATCTCGGGATTGTGAAGACAGCATTGACTGCTACCAAACCAAGGACGACGACAAGGAATGCAAAACGGAAAAGGACATTTCGTTTGTGTTTTAGAAAGACTGAAATTGTCCATCGAACGCTTCTGTCCGTGTAGTTGTGAGAAGTCGTACATCTAACGCTTCTGTCTGTGTAGTTGTGAGAAGTTGTACATCTAACGCACCTGTCTGTGTAGTTGTGAGAAGTTGTATATTTAACGCTTCTGTCTGTGTAATTGTGGGAAGTTGTACAACTAACGTTGTTTCTGTACATTTGTGGGAAGTCGTACATTTAACGCTTCTCTCTGTGCAGTTGCAGGAAGTTGTCCATCTAACGTTCTATCTGTGCAGTTGAAATTCCCCAGGTGGTCTTTATTTGAGGTCACGGACAGTTATGAACGAGGGTCCTTTTCGGTGAAGGTCACATGGTTTATGTCACACTGCTGGCGGATAGCGCTTGAGAAATGTAGGAATGCAAGGTGAGTAACTAGTCTGCGTGTTTTGTGTGAGTAATATTACTATTTTAGTTTTAACAAACGACTTATTACATAAATTCAACACCCAAAGTACATGCTAGTCAAGATCACAGTTTGTGGAGAAGCATGATCGCCTACACCACTTAGCCAAGCACTTGATGATGATGAAAGTAGTAAAGAACCCTGTCCACGTCTTGGGACGTATTGAATGCATAGTGCTAGAACGGGTCGCCTTGGGAGCCTATGTAAATTTTTAAAAACAAACAGACCTCCATCACAATGCGGGTTCGAACAGACGACCACTGGGTCGGTAAGCGTACGTGGTTACCACTATTCCACCATTGAATTATTACATTTTTGTTGTATTTCGTTGATATGTTGATATGAGCTTCCTAGGGCCTGACACAAGCTTATATACGCATGTCCTTTGGAAATATATCGAAAGGAATGCAAAGTAAAGTAATGTATAGTATTATAAATTAAAGTAATATCCAGTAATTTATAATAGAGTAAACTAACGTTAAGTAACATATAGTTAAGTAACGTAAAAAATAGAGTAAATTAAAATAGGGTAAAGTAACGTAGAGTAAAGGAAAATAGAGTAAAGTAACGTAAAGTAAAATACAGTAAAGTAACTTAAAGTAAAACAGAGTAAAGTAACGTAAAGTAAAATATAATAAAATAACGTAAAGTAACATAAAGTAACGTAAAGTACAATAAAGTAAAGTAAAATAGAGTAAAGTAAAAAAAAAAAAATTTAATAAAGTAATGCAAAGTAAAATAGAGTAAAGTAACGCAAAGTATAACAGACTACAGTAAAGTAAAATAGAGCAAGGTAAAATCAAGTTACGTAAAGTAAAACAGAGTAAAGTAACGGAAAGTAAAATAAAGTAACCTAAAGTAAAATAGAGTAAGGTAAAATAGAATGAAGAAACTTAAAGTAAAATAAAGTTTAAAAAAAAGTTACTTTAAGTGAAATAGAGTAAAGTAACGTAAAGTAAAATAGAGTAAAGTAACGTCAAATAAAATAGAGTAAATTAACGTAAAGTAAAATGGAGTAAAGTAACGTAAAGTAAAATAGAGTAAAGCAACGTTAAGTAAAATAAAGTAACGTTAAGTAAAGTAGAATAAAGTAAAATAGAATGAAGTAACGTAGAGTACCGGTCTCTGTGGCTAAGGTCTTGCGAACGCGGTTTGTGAGCCCGTACACCCGGGTTCGAAACACAGCGGTGCTGGTTTTTTTTTCGAAAAAAGGTATAGGGGCCGGTCGTTCAGAAAGCAATGGCAAACTACTGAACGTAACACTTGCCTAGTACATCAACAGCAGCTGAAAATGCTGGTGTTGACTGCAACGTCCCGTAAGGGATACGCAACAATTTTTTTTTTTTTTTTTTTACGTAGAGTAAAATAAAGTAATGTCAAGCAAAATAAAGTTAAGTAATTTCGTTTTCATGCCATGACGTGTATTTGGTATATATCTTTAACTCGAGAAATAAGAAAGAACACAATCAATCAATCAATCATGTGCCATGCCGGAAAGCGTGTCATGATTCGCCATTTCACTCGATCACCAGAGTCGTGGATCAGCTCAGTGTTCCTGTCTCGTCCATGCCATGTGGCCAAGCCATCCAGGTATTTTCCTCTCGGTCTTCCTCTTGGTCTGTTCCCCTCGATCTTGCCAGCTGTCACCAAGTTCTCCAGTCCATTTCTTCTCATAACATGTCCAAAAAATTTTGACTGTCTACGTCTAATTTCTCTAATCAATCTACGATTTTCATTTGTCTCTTGTAGTACTTGGTCATTGGTTTTTCTATCTGTCCATGGTATTCTTTGCATTTTCCTCAGAAACCACATTTCTGCAGCCATCAGATGTTTTTCAGCTTGACTGCACATTGTCCAAGTTTCACATCCATACAAAAGAACAGGCTCTATGTATCCCCTCAACACTCTTTTTCTCGAACACACGAAAGGACAAAAACCAATATATACAAGATTACTGGAATAGAATAGAGCACTATCATAAGACTGGAAGAGATTACGAAATGTTCAAGGAAATTAAGTTATTGACAAGAAATGGTCAACCTCAATTAAATTTAATCTGTGACAAGTTGTGAGACATCTTAACAGAATCTAGACAAATTCTAGAAAGATGGCAGGAATACTGCAGCGGAATATATATGAATGACTGTGAGGATATGCATGAGATAGATAGACTAATGACAGCACAGACAGAACCTGAAGCCTCATTAGATGAAATTGCATGGGCAATAAAGAATCTGAAGAGTGGTAAATCACCAACTATAGAACTGTTGCCCTGATCAGTCATGCAAGTAAAATTCTGCTAAAAATCATAATGGGAAGGCTTCGTAAGCAAATGGAAGAAGAGATTAGCGTGGTTCAAGCTGAATTTAGAAAAAGAACAAGAGATCACATACTCAAAATTTTTTTTAAATAATAGAGAAGTGTAGAGGATTTAATGTAAACCTATTCTCATGTTTTGTGGATTATTCAAAGATACAACATCAGAAACTTTGTGAAATCACGTGTAGTACAACTCATAAAAATGCTCTATCTAGACCAAAGAGGAGCAGCGGTTAGAATTGATGGCGAGACATCTGATTGGTTTGACATCAAGCAAGGAGTCCGTCAGGGCTGTGTACTGTCCCCCTATTTGTTTAATTAACCTGTATACCGAAAGTGTAATGAGATATGTCAGAGGTGATATAAACAGGGAGTTATATGATGCCCCAAATATCGGTGGTCATGAAATACCAGAGATTCGATATGCTGATGATACAGTATTACTATCCACATCACAGAATGGTATAGAGCAACTAAAAATCTCAACCTAAAAGAATAGCGAAAATCACAGTCTATATCTTATCATAGTAAAAATAAAGACAATACATAAAGATCAAACTATTATGGAGAAAGAAATATATGTTAATGAGGAACATTTGGAGATGGTGGAACATTTCCATTATCTTGGGTCATTAATTACCAACAATGGTGACACAATGAAGGAAATTAAAAGAAGAATATCTATTGCTCTTCAAAAACTAAAACAACTTAATAAATTGTTGAGGGGGGCAGATAGAACTACACAGATCAGATTTTTAAGAGCATGCATCTTTCCCATTGCAATTTACACCTGTGAGACCTGGACACTTACTAAACAAGCTGAGCAGCCCATAAATGCCTTTAAATATAAATGTTATAGACGGGTTCTATGAATATCTTGGATACAGAAAAGAATAAATGAATCCATAAGATAAGATCTGAATATTGAGGAAGGTTGGCTACTAAAGACGATAAAACAAAGAAAAGTGAAATATGTTGGTCACTTAAAATGTCATCAAAGTTTGGAGAGAACAGTCATGGAGGGGTATATGCCCGGAAGAGAGGAAGAGAAGGCCAAAGAGAAGATGGATGCAGGATGTGGCAAAAGATCTCCAGATGGGTGTATCGGGCGAGGGACATCTTGCTTATGACCGAGAAGTTTTCGGGACGTTTGTTATGGGAGCGAGGTTCTGCCAGGGACATGCTACTGAATGAATGCATGAATGACCAATGTTTTCTGAACGATCAACACTCATAGTATCAAAATCAACGCAAAGTGATCTGCTTTGAAATCCATCCATCTATCATCAGTATCGACGACGACGACTTTTCATTACACGTGGATATCTCAAATCATGCTCAGTCTCCATCATTAGACCACACAAGGAAATCGCAGCACGGAACACTAACTTTGTTAGTAGACTGTAATTTTGAATTTGAGCCATTTCCAACTTTTGTGGAATATTAGATTTGTTCAACCTGTATGTCTTTATATCTTAGTTCATGACTTCATCAGTGGAAAGTGTAATATTTTAATATTCTGATACAAATGGCCTTCCATATTCTTGGAGAGGCTTTCTGTGATTGGATGGAGAGTGCAGCTGAACAGACGTAGTATCAAAAGTAAGTATTCTTGGCATTACTCAAAGCTCAGAGGAAAAGCCAGGTGAACATTTAATCAAATTTCTACTGGAAAAATCAGCACAGGAACTTTTCGGTGGCTTTTGAATAGGGGGCGGAAAATGTATGGGGGATATCCCGAGTGCAGTGATGTCGATTCTTACATTATTACATATTCTGGGAACGAATCTGATAATTTCTTAGAAATAAATCAACTTTGATACGACTACATAAGAAATATACGAGAGTAACTCAATTAATTTTTTATGTAATCGTATAAGTGTCTTATTTGTTTGTATGCTGACGAAGGCTGTTGTCCAAACGTACATTTTATCATTTGTAATTGCTCTTGTCAAGCTTACCAATTTGTGTTCGATGATTCATACTATTTTCGAAGATTTATTAAAACAGCAGAAGGAAGATGTATTAATGAAGTTACATGTAGAATCATCATCAAGTGCCATGTCAGCTCGCGTAGGCGTTCATGACTCCCCACAGATCTCGATCTTTGGTTTTCTGAATCAACTCTGCTGATGATATTGTTCCATGCTTCCTACTCAATCCAACCAACGTCATTTATCTTGGTCTGCTTCTCTTTCCCTTGATGTTTCCAGTTGTCACAATGTTCACCAATGCCTCTTCTCATCTTCTCATAAATGTAGAATCAATCAATCAATCATGTGCCATGCCGGAAAGCGTGTGCGGTCATGACTCGCCATTTCACTCGATCACCAGTGTCGTGGATGTAGAATATGTAGAATATTTAGAATATGTAGAATATTTAGAATATGTAGAATATTTAGAATATGTAGAATATGTGGAATAGCCCAAACAAAGGCAGCGGTTCACAAGATGAAGACTATTCTCTGCAATTTATCTCCAGTTTAAGAATAACATTCTTAATAACTATAAGTCAATCCTGATATACGGAAGCGAATCATTGACAATTAGCAAGCAAGTGATGAATTATGTGGAGGTTGCAGAGATGTGGTTTTATAGACAACACAGTGGATGGATAGAAAGAGCAATGAAGTTATTTTGAAAGAAACTGACTCGCAAAGAAAACTATTTAATCACTTCAGAAGGGCTATGTCACGAGAAGAGGACAGCGTGAGTATGTAGTCAAACGGGAAAGCAATAGCAAACTAATGAATGCAAACTTTCCAAGAAATCACACACAGCCAAAAAATTCTGGAGCTGACTGCTGCGTCCTGTAAAGGATATGCAACTAACATTTAACTTTCCCTTTAATTCGGAGCTTGTTTAATCCCACTCTGGCTTTACGAAAAGTAGGGTCAAAACAACCCCAAAAAGATCTCTTAAGATGTGAAAACCCCAGCTATCACTAGGTCTTGGCATCATTCTCACACAGCGCTGACTCCTGGAGCCATGTCGGTTATCTGACGCCGGACCACTTGTAGTGGTTGTCAACAGTAGCCTTGCTCTTTGTTAACAGACGACAGTTGTGGTTCCTTGGTACTCAGATTACTTCCCCTGTCTCACAATGGCGTCTGACCTCTTACCCTGTTCAATTTCCGGGTTTCATTCTGTACATATGGTGTTTCTTTTTTTTTTTTTTTAGACCTTCCTTTTCCTTTTTTCGGGGAGGGAGGGGGGAGGGGGGGGGGAGAGGGTTATACCGTCTGCCTACTAATCTGTCTATCTGTCTATATTTATATCTCTCTTTATCTCTATCAAACAGAAAGCAAGTAGTATCTAGCAAGTAGTTTCTATCAAACAGAAAGCAAGTAGTATCACATAATAAATCTCTGTCTTAAACCACTACCTTCAATATTGGAGTACCGCAAGGCTCTATTCTTGACCCTCTATTATTTGCCATATATATTAACGATCTACCTTTGCATCTTTCTTCGTCCTGAGATCTATTTGCAGACGACTGTACAGTGTACACAAACGCTGAAAACTGTATTTTACTGGAGTCGTCTTTACAACAAGAATTAAATAATGTAGTGAGGTGGAGCTATTCAAACCGTATGCAAATTAACATCACTAAAACAAAATCAATATTATTAACAACCAGACAAAGACTTCAAACTCTAAGCTCACACACATCACTTCAACTTCACATCGATAACATGCCAGTAGAAAGTGTAATTGAGCACAAAACATTAGGCCTAATCATTGATAGAAACCTAACCTTTAATTCCCACGTTTAAGCGCTCATTAAACAAACAGTGAAAAAAGTCTACCAACTCGCCAAGATTAAAAACTTCCTTGATGAGGACACAAGGAAACTATTCTATAGTTCTCATATACAGACACACTTTGACTACTGCTCTACAATCTGGCACGGTTGTTCTAATTCAAACACCAAGCGACTTTACTCACTCCAGAAACGGGCCATGAGTCTAATTTATAGCAAACATTTATCTGACAATCCTAGCCTGTATAAACGCCTTCAGTTACTACCACTCCGCAAACGCCTGCTTTTCAATAAAGCTAAACTAATTCACAAAATCCTGCATCGGAATGCCCCAAATTACCTTTGGCCATTGTTTAAATATAATGCTAGACACAGTAAACGTTTAAATATATTACACATTCAGAAGCCTAGGATTGACTTATACAAAACAAGCTTAACGTACTCCGCAGCTCAGCTGTGGAACAATCTTCCACAAGAAATCAAAGACATCACCAATCCCTATTCATATAATCGCAAATTATTCGAACACTATCTCAGTACGGATTACCTTCCCCCTTAATAATAGAGATAATAATAATAATAACAAAACCCTAGTATAACAGCCAGTCCCCTTTTGGTAGGCCAGTATATTCCACATGGCTAATAACAAGTGTCAGATCATTATCTAATATTACTGAGTCGTGTAGTTTTGATGTTCGCATTTTGCCAATGCCTTTATAATGCATATCTTTTATATTGTTGCTGTTCTCTGTTAGCCTTGAATGAGGTGTGAATGAAATAATGTATGGAAGAGAGTGATAGAAGGGCAGCATGTTAGACGGGCCTGCGTGCCCAATTCTTAACCCTTTGAAAATAAAGTTTGTTCGTTCGTTCGTTCGTTATATCCGTCGTTCTATCTCTTTCTATCTCCCGGTCTATCTGTTTCTCTGTCTGCTTGCATATCTGTTTCTATCCGTCCATACGTACGTTCGCTCGCTCGGCCGTCTGTCTGTTGGTTGTTCAGTCTGAAGCTGTATATGTTACAAAATCGGAGCACCACTTATGGACATATGAAAGTCAAGGGGAAACAACTGCAACAATTCGGAAGATGTTGACCTAAATATCACGGTTACATAAATAGACACACATAGTATTATTTGGCGCTCACAGAAGAAGAAGAAGAAGAAGAAGAAGAAGAAGAAGAAGAAGAAGAAGAAGAAGAAGAAGAAGAAGAAGAAGAAGAAGAAGAAGAAGAAAAAGAAGAAGAAGAAAGAAAGAAATAGAGATTAGAAGACGCACTAGACAACATAAAATTTGAAAGCTATAATAGTTACCGACCGGGATCGAACCTGTCGCCTCCAAATGACGACGGCGCCTCGCTGCAGGAACAAGTGTACTTAGACGCACGACCAACTAGACGTCATTTGGAGGCGACAGGTTCGATCCCGGTCGGTAACTATTATAGCTTTCAAATTTTATGTTGTCTAGTGCGTCTTCTAATCTCTATTTCTTTCTTCTTCTTCTTCTTCTGTGAGCGCCAAATAATACTATGTGTGTCTATTTATGTAATCGTCTTAATGGCCTCAACGGTTCTCCCCATTTATTTCTTGTGTTTAAATATCACGGGTCTAGAAGCATCTGGTCTGGTGCTGCTTTTGTGTGACGGTGTGTCCCATGCTCAGTCTTCGTAGACATAGATGGGTATGATACGTTAGGGGGATGGATGACGGTAGAATACTAAAGGACATCTTTTTTGGTGAATTACAGATGGGTAAGAGATTTCCGGGTCGGCCTCTACTACGATACAAAGATGTGTGTAAGCGGGGCATGATTGATACAGGCATTGATAATGCACATTGGGAGCAAGTCACCGCTGAACGTGTTGCTAGGAGGGCAAATATCAGAAATTGAATAAAGACAAAGGAGAAAATGATTGCAGATAAAGCACACACAGAGCGTGAGAGACGTAAGATGGTGCATGATGGTGGAAATGACCATGTGTTCACATGCATCCACTGTGGACGAACATTTACAGCGCGGATTGGCCTTATCAGCCACATTCGCCACCGCCATGGGTTGTAGCTATTATGCCTTTTTGAAGCACAGTGTACCAAACCGTACAAACCGTCTGTCAAGACGGAAAGGTGCCAGTATAGAAAGCGGGACACCTACAATGGATGCCACGTACCACGCATTGCAAACATTCATCGCATCAGCAGCAGCAGACAATTATGGCAGCACAGGTTAGAAGGCTGTAGAAGACATGATGACCAAACGCTATGTGGCATGGACTAAGAAAACATTTGAACAGCGCACCAGTAGGCGATCAACACAACACATCTGGTATTCCATGGTTTGTTGACTGCAGTCATGTTTGAAATACTGTGGACGGTCAACATATCATTAAAATATTGTGAAAGATCAATATATTGAATCATCGGACGTCAATATTCCGTTTTGTTTTTTAATCCGTTCGCTTTGAACAAGAGCATAGTCCCCGCTAGATTGATTTTTGCGTGTGGAGAAGCTTTTCCTATTACCCGTGTCCATCGCCACCAGGCGAACCCACTGCGACATCTGGGTTACTTGTAATTTACTTACCCAAGGACGATAAGTCAACATTTCAGTCCAACTGACCGGTGTAGGGTTTGAACCCGCTACTTGTGATCTGTGTAATGGTTATGGAGGTAATATGTGGCTTTGTGTGTATCCTACAGGCGTGGCGACATCTCTAGCGTTGGTCACTATGTTGTTGGTTCACACAAGGTCACTGGAGACAGGTATAGACAAAGGTAAGTCCGACCTTTTTATCTACCTTTTCAGAGACAGACAGACAGACAGACAGACAGACAGACAGACAGACAGACAGACAGACAGGCAGGCAGGCAGGCAGGCAGGCAGGCAGAGTCATGTGAAATGAATTCTTCAGAGAGGAGACAGGGAAATCATCCTACAAAAGGTTACTTTTGCTATGCCGATTCTTGGTCCAACAGAAGCAACAATAACAGTAACAACAACTGCAATAATAACAGCATCAATAATAAAAGCAATAAAAACAATAGCAGCAGAAAAAGCAGAAGCAACAATAGCAATAACAGGAAAAGCATAAAAAACAGCAGCAGTAACAACAGCAACAATAATAATAACGGCAGCGGCAACAGCATCTTCCGTCAGATCTTATACACATTGTCTAGTACAGTGGTTCTCAACCGGCGGGACACCCCCCCCCCCCCGAGATTTTAGGGTTTCCAGTGTGGGGGGAGGGGGAATTAAGACCACAGATTGGCAGACTCAAAATGGGCACAATTAAGGCAAAGGATCCTAATAAGGACAATTCTGTGACATTTTAACCATTAGTTTATTGTAATATGATTAATGTTGTGTGTTAATTAAATATTGTGAATATTTAAAAAATGCACCTTTTGAGGCTGACAATATTTGAAAAGGAGTAATTCTTCTTCATTCGTTCGCTGGAAAGGGGGGAATGACATTCTGACATATGGTGAAAGGGTGCATGAGCCAAACAAAATAGAGAACCACTGGTCTAGTAGCTTGTCGTTTACAGAACTCTGACCGCCCCGACCCGCCCCCCCCCCCCCCCCCAGCCTCATCCCGGTCACATCCAATGGCAAGCTAGAAGCCCTACCACTGTTGCCGTCATGTATCAATCACCTCCTGTACAGCTCCACATTGTGGCTGACCTCTTTGTCACGTGGCAAAGCACATGACCCTCTTATCGCCGAAGAGTGCATTGGGCATATGGTGCTAAGCCCATATATTTATAGACCAACCGGCATTCAGTGGCTGATGTGGTCTGTATCAGGCTGGAGACTTTAACTTCCCACGACATTATGGAATTGAATTGAATTGAATTAAACTTTTTAAATACTGCAAAAATAACATGTGGAACCACGAAAAAACGCACAACACGGATAAAGAAAATAACAAGTTGGTGGAACGCAGAAGTAAAGAAAGCGGTAAAAGAAAAAAAGGAAAAATATAAAAAGTGGTTGAAGAGCAAATAGGAATGTGATTACAGAGAATATAGAATAGCGAGAAGACATGTGAGTAGAATAGTAAAGAGGGAAAAACAAAAAGACTGGAAAGAGTATGGAGAAACCCTAAATAAAAACTACAAGGAGGCAACTAGAAACTTCTACAAAAAGATAAGTGCAATGCGAACCAGAGGAGAACCCTTTGACCCAACTGAAATAATTAACAGCGAAAATGGAGAACAAATAAGTGAACAAAAACAGATCCTAATAAGATGGAAGCAGTATTTCGAACAACTTCTCAACATCCCATCAGATGTCACAGGAATTCAAGAAACCGACACAGATGCCACCGAAGAACTAGAACCAGACATACTAAAAGAAGAAATTATAGAAGCCATCAGATTAGCCCCATTGAACAAATCACCGGGACAGGATGAAATACCCTAACTAATTAAAGCAGCAAGAGAAGTAGGAACAGCTTGGCTACATAGACTATTCAACCATGTTTGGGCAGAACAAGACACCACGAGACTGGGGAAACGCCATAATTATCCCAATTTGGAAAAACCAAGGCAGCAAAAAGAGACTGCAGATAATACAGAGGTATTTCACTGTTGGGAACATATTTTGCAAAATTCTTGAAACAAGATTACGAACTACTTTAGAACCCCAGCTAAGCGAAACGCAACTTGGATTTAGGAAAAACAAAGGATGCACTGATGCCATTTTTGCTCTTAGACAGCTTATAGAAAAATCAATCGAATTCAATGAAACACTCTACTTAGCCTTTCTTGACCAAGAAAAGGCATTTGATAGGGTAGATAGAAACAAGCTGTGGGAACTCCTTAAACAATATGGAGTGAGTACACATCTAACACACCTATGTAGAAGTTTATACAACAACAGTGAATGCATAGTGAGAGCAACTGGAGGACACTCAGAACCCTTCACCATAAGATTTGGAGTACGACAAGGTTGTGTCCTGTCCCCTCTCTTGTTCATAACATATATAGACAACATATGTAAAGAAACTAGCCAAGCAGAGACAGCAAGAATACCGCATAACGAGAACACAGAAGAAGAACCATCTGCAAATCTAACCATTAGAGAACTCCTGTTTGCGGACGACCAAGCACTAATAGCAAAATCAGAAGCTGAATTACAAGACCACATGAATAGTCTAAACGAAATGTGTAGGGAACATAACATGAAAATTAACACAAGCAAAACAGAGGTAATGACTATAACTAAAGAAGAACAAACAACAACAATTCACCTAAACGAACATCCCTTGAAACAAGTAAAGAGTTTCAAGTACCTAGGAAGTATAATATCATCAAATGGCAGATCAGAAAACGAGATCGAAAATAGGTGCAATAATGCAAATCAACTCATTGGACAAATGGCACCAATACTAAAAAACAAACATGTATCAATAACTACTAAGAAAGCACTTTACAACACAATCTTCCTACCAACTCTGTGCTACCAATGCCAAACCTGGACAATGACAGAAAAAGAGAAAAGAAATATCACAACAACAGAAATGAGGTTCCTGAGAAGAATACTCAACGTATCAAGAAGAGATAAGATCAGAAATGAAGAAATCAGGACTAAAGTGGGGGTTAAAGCAGCACTAGATTTTATTAGAAAGCAGCAAGTCAAATGGTTTGGCCATGCAAGTAGGTTACCAGTCAACAGCATGCCACAACAAGCAATGATGTACAGACCAGATGGAAGAGGAAGAGGCCGACCACGTAAACGTTGGATGGAGGGAATAACAGAGTCCATGGGAATATCGATACATGAAGCCCATAATCGGCGTCTCTCACGATGTTTATACTTCACCTCGACACCGCAAGGTACAAGAGGAACATGATGAGATGAGATGAGATGAATCCCGGGAAGGTTAACCCGGTCAACAAATGCCCGCAGAAGTCGGATGTGTCGGCCTAACGGCGCAAGAACGCAGCTCTGCTGTAAACAGGCACAACGCAATCACGTCCGGAAAAAAAAACTCCGGATGAACGAAGAAGAAGAAGAAGATGAGATGAATTGAACTTTATTTTTAAAGGGTTACTAATTGGGCACGTTGGCCCGTCTTACATTCGGCCCTTACAATCACTCATCTTTCGTTCTTCAACAGTGCATGATACATTCACATAGGAAAAAAAAAAACATTGTCAAATGAATGTTGTAAGCATAAACAATGCATTAATGGGACCAATGTGTAGCTGGCTTGATTTTGGAGCTTGGTCACATGGCATAATCGAGATAACAACACAGCTGATCCACGACTCTGGTGATCGTGTGAGATGGCGAAACGTGACTCACCACGCTTATCGACATAACACTTGATGATGAGCCTAGAAGCCCAGGACAATTTAAAATACGCCTCGATGCGAATTTGATTCCATGACCATCGGACTGACGTCACAATATAGAGAGACGGAAAATAGATAAGTTATGCCAACCTATGCAATAGAGATGTGGTTCCTGAGGGGAATGTTGCGAATTCCTTGGACTGCTGTGGTAACTAACGACGACTGCATGTACGAGACTAATGACACTAGAACAATATATACAACAAAAAGAAAGAGACAAACAGCTTTCTTTGGTCATATGATGAGAAGAGTGTTGTTGGAGAATATCGTGACGACTGGAAAGATCAAAGGGAAGAGAGGCAGAGGCCGACCAAGAGAAATGATGCTGGATGGATTGAGACGGTGCCATGGAAGAATATCATCAACAGAGTTGATCCAGAACACCAAAGACCGAAATATGTGGAGAAACATAAACGCCTACGCCAGCTGGCAGTACAATTGATGATGATGATAATGATGCAACGAAGACTGAAGTAAATCACTTTTGATTTTGCTGTTGTTGCTATCTCCTGTATTGACAGGCTCATGTGACCTTTTATGTGTATGAGTTATAAATCTGGGAACATTTTATTTTCCAGGAACTCTTGAGTGCTCGCGGGAGAAAGGAAATGATATACTGTATGCCGAGAAAGGCGATCATGGATACATCGTGTCCGGTGGATATCCCGGGAACTACAGGTAGAACATTTTAAATTTTTTCCTATTGTTAATGCTGTGAGAAATGTTCTATGTTTACTTTGTCATTAACATCTATTATTTCACCAGTCTGGTAAACACGTGCTAAATGGCGGAGCGGGAGACCAAACAACACACAGAACAGAATAACAGATAGAGATGAATGGTACAGGGAGGACATGGCGGCGGCTGCAGGAGGACAGAGATGAATGGTACAGGGAGGACATGGCGGCGGCTGCAGGAGGACAGAGATGAATGGTACAGGGGGAGTCATGGCGGCGGCTGCAGGAGGACAGAGATGAATGGTACAGGGAGGACATGGAGGCGGCTGCAGGAGGACAGAGATGAATGGTACAGGGGGAGTCATGGCGGCGGCTGCAGGAGGACAGAGATGAATGGTACAGGGGGTCATGGAGGCGGCTGCAGGAGGACAGAGATGAATGGTACAGGGGGGTCATGGAGGCGGCTGCAGCAGGACAGAGATGAATGGTACAGGGGGGTCATGGAGGCGGCTGCAGGAGGACAGAGATGAATGGTACAGGGGGGTCATGGAGGCGGCTGCAGCAGGACAGAGATGAATGGTACAGGGGGGTCATGGAGGCGGCTGCAGGAGGACAGAGATGAATGGTACAGGGGGGTCATGGAGGCGGCTGCAGGAGGACAGAGATGAATGGTACAGGGGGGTCATGGAGGCGGCTGCAGGAGGACAGAGATGAATGGTACAGGGGGGTCATGGAGGCGGCTGCAGGAGGACAGAGATGAATGGTACAGGGGGGTCATGGAGGCGGCTGCAGCAGGACAGAGATGAATGGTACAGGGGGGTCATGGAGGCGGCTGCAGGAGGACAGAGATGAATGGTACAGGGGGGTCATGGAGGCGGCTGCAGCAGGACAGAGATGAATGGTACAGGGGGGTCATGGAGGCGGCTGCAGCAGGACAGAGATGAATGGTACAGGGGGGTCATGGAGGCGGCTGCAGGAGGACAGAGATGAATGGTACAGGGGGGGTCATGGAGGCGGCTGCAGCAGGACAGAGATGAATGGTACAGGGGGGTCATGGAGGCGGCTGCAGGAGGACAGAGATGAATGGTACAGGGGGGGGTCATGGAGGCGGCTGCAGGAGGACAGAGATGAATGGTACAGGGGGGTCATGGAGGCGGCTGCAGGAGGACAGAGATGAATGGTACAGGGGGGTCATGGAGGCGGCTGCAGGAGGACAGAGATGAATGGTACAGGGGGGTCATGGAGGCGGCTGCAGGAGGACAGAGATGAATGGTACAGGGGGGTCATGGAGGCGGCTGCAGGAGGACAGAGATGAATGGTACAGGGGGGTCATGGAGGCGGCTGCAGCAGGACAGAGATGAATGGTACAGGGGGGTCATGGAGGCGGCTGCAGGAGGACAGAGATGAATGGTACAGGGGGGTCATGGAGGCGGCTGCAGGAGGACAGAGATGAATGGTACAGGGGGGTCATGGAGGCGGCTGCAGGAGGACAGAGATGAATGGTACAGGGGGGTCATGGAGGCGGCTGCAGGAGGACAGAGATGAATGGTACAGGGGGGTCATGGAGGCGGCTGCAGGAGGACAGAGATGAATGGTACAGGGGGGTCATGGAGGCGGCTGCAGCAGGACAGAGATGAATGGTACAGGGGGGTCATGGAGGCGGCTGCAGGAGGACAGAGATGAATGGTACAGGGGGGTCATGGAGGCGGCTGCAGGAGGACAGAGATGAATGGTACAGGGGGGTCATGGAGGCGGCTGCAGCAGGACAGAGATGAATGGTACAGGGGGGTCATGGAGGCGGCTGCAGCAGGACAGAGATGAATGGTACAGGGGGGTCATGGAGGCGGCTGCAGGAGGACAGAGATGAATGGTACAGGGGGGTCATGGAGGCGGCTGCAGGAGGACAGAGATGAATGGTACAGGAGGGTCATGGAGGCGGCTGCAGGAGGACAGAGATGAATGGTACAGGGGGGTCATGGAGGCGGCTGCAGCAGGACAGAGATGAATGGTACAGGGGGGTCATGGAGGCGGCTGCAGGAGGACAGAGATGAATGGTACAGGGGGGTCATGGAGGCGGCTGCAGGAGGAAAGAGATGAATGGTACAGGGGGGTCATGGAGGCGGCTGCAGGAGGACAGAGATGAATGGTACAGGGGGGTCATGGAGGCGGCTGCAGGAGGACAGAGATGAATGGTACAGGGGGGTCATGGAGGCGGCTGCAGCAGGACAGAGATGAATGGTACAGGGGGGTCATGGAGGCGGCTGCAGGAGGACAGAGATGAATGGTACAGGGGGGTCATGGAGGCGGCTGCAGGAGGACAGAGATGAATGGTACAGGGAGGACATGGCGGTGGCTGCAGGAGGACAGAGATGAATGGTACAGGGGGGTCATGGAGGCGGCTGCAGGAGGACAGAGATGAATGGTACAGGGGGGTCATGGAGGCGGCTGCAGCAGGACAGAGATGAATGGTACAGGGAGGACATGGCGGCGGCTGCAGGAGGACAGAGATGAATGGTACAGGGGGAGTCATGGCGGCGGCTGCAGGAGGACAGAGATGAATGGTACAGGGAGGACATGGAGGCGGCTGCAGGAGGACAGAGATGAATGGTACAGGGGGAGTCATGGCGGCGGCTGCAGGAGGACAGAGATGAATGGTACAGGGGGAGTCATGGCGGCGGCTGCAGGAGGACAGAGATGAATGGTACAGGGGGAGTCATGGCGGCGGCTGCAGGAGGACAGAGATGAATGGTACAGGGGGGTCATGGAGGCGGCTGCAGGAGGACAGAGATGAATGGTACAGGGGGGTCATGGAGGCGGCTGCAGGAGGACAGAGATGAATGGTACAGGGGGGTCATGGAGGCGGCTGCAGGAGGACAGAGATGAATGGTACAGGGGGGTCATGGAGGCGGCTGCCGGAGGACAGAGATGAATGGTACAGGGGGGTCATGGAGGCGGCTGCAGGAGGACAGAGATGAATGGTACAGGGGGGTCATGGAGGCGGCTGCAGGAGGACAGAGATGAATGGTACAGGGGGGTCATGGAGGCGGCTGCAGCAGGACAGAGATGAATGGTACAGGGGGGTCATGGAGGCGGCTGCAGGAGGACAGAGATGAATGGTACAGGGGGGTCATGGAGGCGGCTGCAGGAGGACAGAGATGAATGGTACAGGGGGGTCATGGAGGCGGCTGCAGGAGGACAGAGATGAATGGTACAGGGGGTCATGGAGGCGGCTGCAGGAGGACAGAGATGAATGGTACAGGGGGGTCATGGAGGCGGCTGCAGCAGGACAGAGATGAATGGTACAGGGGGGTCATGGAGGCGGCTGCAGGAGGACAGAGATGAATGGTACAGGGGGGTCATGGAGGCGGCTGCAGCAGGACAGAGATGAATGGTACAGGGGGGTCATGGAGGCGGCTGCAGGAGGACAGAGATGAATGGTACAGGGGGGTCATGGAGGCGGCTGCAGGAGGACAGAGATGAATGGTACAGGGGGGTCATGGAGGCGGCTGCAGGAGGACAGAGATGAATGGTACAGGGGGGTCATGGAGGCGGCTGCAGGAGGACAGAGATGAATGGTACAGGGGGGTCATGGAGGCGGCTGCAGCAGGACAGAGATGAATGGTACAGGGGGGTCATGGAGGCGGCTGCAGGAGGACAGAGATGAATGGTACAGGGGGGTCATGGAGGCGGCTGCAGCAGGACAGAGATGAATGGTACAGGGGGGTCATGGAGGCGGCTGCAGCAGGACAGAGATGAATGGTACAGGGGGGTCATGGAGGCGGCTGCAGGAGGACAGAGATGAATGGTACAGGGGGGGTCATGGAGGCGGCTGCAGCAGGACAGAGATGAATGGTACAGGGGGGTCATGGAGGCGGCTGCAGGAGGACAGAGATGAATGGTACAGGGGGGGGGGGTCATGGAGGCGGCTGCAGGAGGACAGAGATGAATGGTACAGGGGGGTCATGGAGGCGGCTGCAGGAGGACAGAGATGAATGGTACAGGGGGGTCATGGAGGCGGCTGCAGGAGGACAGAGATGAATGGTACAGGGGGGTCATGGAGGCGGCTGCAGGAGGACAGAGATGAATGGTACAGGGGGGTCATGGAGGCGGCTGCAGGAGGACAGAGATGAATGGTACAGGGGGGTCATGGAGGCGGCTGCAGCAGGACAGAGATGAATGGTACAGGGGGGTCATGGAGGCGGCTGCAGGAGGACAGAGATGAATGGTACAGGGGGGTCATGGAGGCGGCTGCAGGAGGACAGAGATGAATGGTACAGGGGGGTCATGGAGGCGGCTGCAGGAGGACAGAGATGAATGGTACAGGGGGGTCATGGAGGCGGCTGCAGGAGGACAGAGATGAATGGTACAGGGGGGTCATGGAGGCGGCTGCAGGAGGACAGAGATGAATGGTACAGGGGGGTCATGGAGGCGGCTGCAGCAGGACAGAGATGAATGGTACAGGGGGGTCATGGAGGCGGCTGCAGGAGGACAGAGATGAATGGTACAGGGGGGTCATGGAGGCGGCTGCAGGAGGACAGAGATGAATGGTACAGGGGGGTCATGGAGGCGGCTGCAGCAGGACAGAGATGAATGGTACAGGGGGGTCATGGAGGCGGCTGCAGCAGGACAGAGATGAATGGTACAGGGGGGTCATGGAGGCGGCTGCAGGAGGACAGAGATGAATGGTACAGGGGGGTCATGGAGGCGGCTGCAGGAGGACAGAGATGAATGGTACAGGAGGGTCATGGAGGCGGCTGCAGGAGGACAGAGATGAATGGTACAGGGGGGTCATGGAGGCGGCTGCAGCAGGACAGAGATGAATGGTACAGGGGGGTCATGGAGGCGGCTGCAGGAGGACAGAGATGAATGGTACAGGGGGGTCATGGAGGCGGCTGCAGGAGGAAAGAGATGAATGGTACAGGGGGGTCATGGAGGCGGCTGCAGGAGGACAGAGATGAATGGTACAGGGGGGTCATGGAGGCGGCTGCAGGAGGACAGAGATGAATGGTACAGGGGGGTCATGGAGGCGGCTGCAGCAGGACAGAGATGAATGGTACAGGGGGGTCATGGAGGCGGCTGCAGGAGGACAGAGATGAATGGTACAGGGGGGTCATGGAGGCGGCTGCAGGAGGACAGAGATGAATGGTACAGGGAGGACATGGCGGTGGCTGCAGGAGGACAGAGATGAATGGTACAGGGGGGTCATGGAGGCGGCTGCAGGAGGACAGAGATGAATGGTACAGGGGGGTCATGGAGGCGGCTGCAGCAGGACAGAGATGAATGGTACAGGGAGGACATGGCGGCGGCTGCAGGAGCACAGAGATGAATGGTACAGGGGGGTCATGGAGGCGGCTGCAGGAGGACAGAGATGAATGGTACAGGGGGGTCATGGAGGCGGCTGCAGGAGGACAGAGATGAATGGTACAGGGGGGTCATGGAGGCGGCTGCAGGAGGACAGAGATGAATGGTACAGGGGGGTCATGGAGGCGGCTGCAGAGGACAGAGATGAATGGTACAGGGGTGTCATGGAGGCGGCTGCAGGAGGACAGAGATGAATGGTACAGGGGGGACATGGAGGCGGCTGCAGGAGGACAGAGATGAATGGTACAGGGGGGACATGGAGGCGGCTGCAGGAGGACAGAGATGAATGGTACAGGGGGGTCATGGAGGCGGCTGCAGAGGACAGAGATGAATGGTACAGGGGGGACATGGAGGCGGCTGCAGGAGGACAGAGATGAATGGTACAGGGGGGTCATGGAGGCGGCTGCAGAGGACAGAGATGAATGGTACAGGGGGGACATGGAGGCGGCTGCAGAGGACAGAGATGATAGGTACAGGGGGGACATGGCGGCGGCTGCAGCAGGACAGAGATGAATGGTACAGGGGGGTCATGGAGGCGACTGCAGGAGGACAGAGATGAATGGTACAGGGGGGTCATGGAGGCGACTGCAGGAGGACAGAAATGAATGGTACAGGGAGGACATGGGGGCGACTGCAGGAGGTAGTGAAAGAGAGGACGGCTTAGAGTGTGTTGCTTGAGGGAGTATGCCCTAATGTCAAGACACATGTCTAGATCACAATAAAGGACAGAACAGGAAGACACATGTCTAGACCATAATATGGCAGCTTTTAACAGCAGCTAATTAACCTTTTGATATACTGTTGTTGCTGCTGTTGTAATAGTTGGTGTCGTCGTAACAGTTGTTGTTGAAGTTGACATAGTTTATTGCCAAGATATTAGAGCTTGTCAAATACATCTTTCTCTGCGTTCCTAAGCATCTCTTCTCTCTTGCCCAGTGTTATCCCCACACAAATTTGGTCTGTCAATTCTAACTCTTATGTTGATATCCCTCACCTGTCGCTGTTGTTCTGGTAGTTTTCATCTATGATCTTGTAGCACTGCAACACTCTAAAGCTCCGCGTTTGTTTGAGTCTCTGCTCAAGATATTCTTGTAGCACTGCAACTCTCTAAAGCTCAGCGGTTGTTTGAGTCTCTGCTCAAGATATTCTTGTAGCACTGCAACTCTCTAAAGCTCCGCGTTTGTTTGAGTCTCTGCTCAAGATATTCTTCACCAAATACACGTCGCTTGTCCTTTGCAAGGCTTTGCGATCAACTTCGACACCAAAATGACTTACTAGGCAGTACAGGATGTACACTTATCTTTATGTAGACTCATCCTAATGTTGGCTTGTCTAAAGATAAACTTATCTTAATGTTGACATATCTAAAGGTAAACTCAGTTTAATGTTGATTATCTAAAAGTAAACTCATTAACCAGTCTCCGTGGCTAAGGTCTTGTGGACGCGATTCGTGAGCCCGCTTACCTGCGTTCGAAACATAGCTGCGACCGATTTGGCAGCAGACCGTGTCGTACTGGATTTTAACGTGTTGGTATGGGAGCCGGTCGTTCATAAAACAATGGCAAACTACTGAACGTAAACTTGCCAAGACATCAGCAAAAACAGTAAAATGCTGGTATTGGCAGTGATATCCAGTAAGTAGGATATGCAAAAAAAAAAAAATAAAAAAAAAAAAACTCAATTTAATATTAACGTATCTAATTCCAGATGTGTCAGTGTCTTGAGATGTTTTTGTTATTTTTGTTTGCCGATAGACGAAGCCTTGCTACAAACCTTTGAGAACAAAGTTTTAAGACGCATCTTTGGACCCATTAGAGATACACAAAGTGGAGAGTGGAAAAGAAGAAGTAACAAAGACATTTATGATCTGTTTACGTCTCCGCTAATCACTGGTATCATGAAGGCTAATAGACTGCAATGGCTGGGGCATATAGAAAGAATGGAAGATAATAGGGAAACAAAACTCGCTTACACTCAGGAAATAAATGACCGTAGACCCCGAGGTAAACCAAGAAGACGGTGGAGAGATAATACATGTACAGACCTACAAGGACTTGGAATCAACGACTGGCAAGAGAAGGTCAACCAGAAAGACGAATGGAGACGGATTGTATCTGTAGCAAAGAACCTCAATGGCTCGGAACGCCGAAGAAGCAGAAGAAGAAGATGAAGGCCTCTTGCCGCAGTATCATCCGCTGTCTGTGATCGTTATTATTGTTATTTTTTTTTTTTTGCGTTCGCTCGCTTTGAACTCATATTCCATACGCGTACTACTACTTCTAGTGCAGAGGGCTGATTTTTGCGTCTTGATCAGCTTTCCCTATTACCAGTGTCCATCTCCATCAGGCGAACCCACTCCAACTTCTGAAGTATCGTGCTCTTATAAAACTACCGCTCTCTACTCCTTGTTTTTCCCCGCCATTACAGTTCAGAAGAACAGGCTACACAACATTTTAGTAAACATATTTTTACACACGTAATATATTTGTCCTTTCATGACTTTTAATAACGAATGTTTCCTTTTTCAATCAAATATTTCAAAGAATAATTGACATAATACAAATTCCCATAAATCATCATAAAAATAAATCTGATTGTTTAAACAAATTGATGTCCCGCTAGATCAAGTAACGAGACCTGCAATTCCCGCAGACGTAAAAATGTGGCACAGGAAGTTCATTAGCTGCGGCCGTATTGTCGTCCGCTCGATGTCAATTAACGCGTTAGCGGGTAATTTCCTTTGCGGGTTAATTATGTAGTATTTCACACGACACCCGACAGATTCTTCCGTTTAATTAATGTTTCATTCATGCCCTCCGCATGCCTGATTTTATTTTGTTGCGGCGTCAGTTTAAAACGGGGTATTATGTTAACATTGTATATGAATTTGCAATAGATTGTGCACAATGCAGCGGACATGGTTATCTCATTATGTGCGCACATCTTTTATTTGAAAACCATATTGAAAATACTTCTTAATTTTTCTACGAGCAATATGAAGATACCCTGCTGGCTTGCTAGGCCAGTTTCAAGTACCTAAGAAGTATAATATCATCAAATGGAAAAACAGAAGACGAGATCAAAAAACAGATGCAATAAGGCAAACCAACTAATTGGACAAATGGCACCAATACTAAAGAACAAACATGTATCTATAGCCACTAAAAAAGCACTTTACAACACAATCTTCCTACCAACTCTATGTTACCAATGCCAAACCTAGACAATGACAGAAAAGGATAAACGAAAAATCACAACAACAGAAATGAGATTCCTGAGAAGATTACTCAATGTATCAAGAAGAAATAAAATCAGAAATGAAGTATTCAGGACTAAAGTGGAGGTTATACTTATAGCAGCGCTAGATTATATTAGAAGGCAGCAAGTCAAATGGTTTGACCATGCAAGTAGGTTATCAACTAACAGTATACCACAACAAGCAAATGATGTACAGACCAGAGGGAAACAGAGGAAGAGGCCGACCACGTAAATGATGGACTCAGAGAATAACAGAGCCCATGGGCATATCGATACATGAGGCCCATGGGCGGGCACTCTTCCGCTGTTTATACTTCACCTCAACACCGCAAGGTACAAGAGGAACATGATGAGATGAGATGAGACTGAAAATACAGATTTGAAATGTTGGTCAAATAAGTTCGCCTGTCTGCCTGCCTGTCTTGCGACGCGTTTGTGTGGTCTCCTCCTTTTTGGATTAATTTTCCTGTTTATCTACATTCGTACGCAATGGATTTTATATGGCTGTGATCACAATGATGCCGTTCAACTGTTGAACTTGTTTTTAAGTTGCTATATGTGTAGTGATAGATATAAGTTAGATATAAGTGCTAATAATATTGTATTCAATGACACTATGAATAAATTATTCATGGAACAGCGGCGCGTCAGTGATAGCTTGAACTAGCCAATCACATCACTTGGATTTAAACCGTGGACGGCGCTACAATGTTTCCGTGTGTGTTGATACGTAATATTATGTAAATATCATGTCTGTCGAGGAGGGAATTTCTGTGCTGGAGTTAGTGGGAGAAAGGGGCCGAAGTAGATCTGAAGGTCGAAGTGGATTACGATCTGCAGTAACAAGAAACTACACACTCAACAAAGAACGGGCAGTGAAAAGCAAACTTAAGAACTGTTTTAGCTCGCCATCGCTGTCAGTTAAATGTATGGATGACGGTAAATGCATCTCTATTACATTCAACAATACAATACATTACGAGGCATTTCGAACATGCCTGATCAATTATTACCACGAAGCCAAAGTTGATTATAGAAAAGACCGACAAGGAGCGGAGGTGGAAGTCAAAATATCATCTCCCCTACACACATTGCATTTATACAACACGCAAAATAAAATTGTAATAAAAGGGGCAAACGCCGTCATGTCTGAGTGGCTCGCGACACAATTCGTCGAAATTGAACAGGCAGCTCTGAAACTAACAAGTGACTCACTAAACACACCTGCCGATTTCAGCACGCTAGTGTCTGCCGTAAAACCAACACAGCCTACAGCGGTCACGCTATTGTCAGACAGAACCATTAAATCAACACAGCCTGCAGCAGCAGTCGTTACAGCATCAGGCGATAGTAACAACATACTCCAACATGCCACGACTCAACACACCAGCAGCTCGAACTCAGCTTCTTCTAACCAACCAGTGTTGCTAGCCATTGAGTACCCGATGGGGAGCCTAGGGGACAGTATACAACCAAATGAAAACAATTCAAACCAACTTGAGGTTGCACCATCGGTACTAGATGAAAGCCCAGCTACAAATCAACACTCGTGCGGTTGTCAGCAGCACATTGAAAGGTTAGAGGTAAGTTTGAAGGTACTTCTAGACGCCGCCTCTGACAACACAGACAAGATCGCCAGGATCACTAATGACTATATCAACCTCAAGTCAGAGGTCGCTCTCCTGAGAGAGGAAAATGATATTCTGAAACACACTATTGATCAGGCAGCACAGACTAACAGCTTCGAAACAACACAACCATCCCTGGGAGCGCCAACTATACAACCAACGAATACACATCAACAAACAGACAAAGCCATTGAACAGGACTCGACATTTCCCATAGAAGTGAAAGTCAGCAATCGATTTGAACTACCAAAAGAGCAATTGGTAAGCGGCAGTCAGTACGACGATACATTGCCGACAGACAACCCGCCTATTCAAGAAACGGCTGGTAACCGGCAAGAAGGCAGTCCACAGCCGGATAATTATCAATGGCAGAATCAACGTGCAAAACGTACCAGAAGCCAGTACATACAGAGACTACCAATTGACTGCACCCACTTGATAATTGGCGACTCCTTGATGAAAGGCATATACAGTGATCGTATGTCCTTATCACACGCCGATATAGCTACAACAATTCCACTTCCAGGTGCAGGGTTAGACAGTCTAACAAACAGTATACGTAGAATGGAGATCAACGAAAGCGTGAAGAGGATTACAATACATATAGGAATTAATGACACTATGAGAAACCAAAATATTACCATTTCTCAGTTACGAAAACTACTAGACTTATTACGCCATAATTTTCCAAATTCTAACGTGTTTTTCTCTTCCATCATACCACCATGTTATGGCACCGAACGTCGACTAGCCGACATAAACAACAACACCCTAGAGAAATTCTGTACTCAGTATAATGTACACTTTATCAACAACACACCATTTTTTACATCTCAAAGAGGCGCGCCAAAGAAACGACTGTACAGCGACCAGATCCACGCATCCACATTAGGTTATAGCTTCCTTGCTAAAAATATCAAGTTTCCGGAGAGGGCACAAAACAAGACCAACACACAAACACGACGAACATTGACTACTGAAGCCAGTCGAAATATCCCCATCACCCCGGATAAACTTCAGCTGACGTCTGACCTCCGAACGCCTGCTATTCAAGGTGCACACATGCTACCAAGAATAAATCAACCTCTCCTTCCTACCCCCATCCTCACTCGTGAAGGAAATAACTACCAGGAAGATTTCCCTAACCTCACTTCCAACGAACCCTCGTTGCAAGCAGCGGTACACACGCACGGCAGTAATACCACCTTGACACACCAAGATCAAGACAGCTATTTGCTCCATAGCAGACAACAAGAGGTTCCGCATCACCAAATTCACGCCAGCAATGAACGAACAAATAGGCAACAGGTTCCGCATCACCAAGTTCACGCCAGTAATGAGCGACCAAGCGGACAACAACAGGTTCCGCATCATTGGAGTCCAGAACTTCTATACTTGATGCGATTTAGTCCTGCCGCACTGAATCAAGCCCTCATGATGTCTCTACAATACAGACCTGTGTGATAGGATACGTATTAAAAAACGGAACCCTATATGAATTGATACCAGCAACAGAGCTTCCTCCTTGAACTCTAATCGCTTACTGCTTAACGTTTTATTTCCCGTGTGGGATACACCGCTTTAAACAGAGACATTGACTTGTATAGTAATTTATTAATTCTTTTGGATATCAGTTGGTTACTTAGCTTGTGAAGTAGTTTATTTCAGTTTAATTATTTGTTGTATGTTCTTTAATTCGTTTTGTTCCGTGTTTGCATTATATTCGTTGGTCTAATTAGTTATATCGTTATAATACTGTCATTTACTTATCGATTTGTATTACTGATATTTTGTAAGTTAATGTAATTGTGATTTTTTATTATCTTGTATTTTTGCTTAACTTTGACTAATTTACACTTTCTTCGTGGATAAAATGTCTGAGAAGTGGCAACACTGGCTCAATAAGTCAGGAATACGCCTTGGACACTTAAACATTTGCAGCTTATTTAACAAGCTACCAGAGTTATCTTCTATTCTTAATCAAAATTTTCATTTATTCGGCCTTAGTGAAAGTAGGCTTAATGATAAAATTTCAGATGAGGACATCTCTATTAAAGGGTGCAAAGTTTTTAGAAGGGATCCCTGTAGGAAACAAGAGACAGGCATAGTAACCTATGTTTCTAATTTACTAAATGCTCACCGTAGGCTAGACTTTGAAACTTGCGAAATAGAATGTATTTGGTTAGAGCTGAAACTTCAAAACCGCACACCCCTGATAATTGGCTACCTCTATCGAAATCCCAGTGCTGGAAACGTCTGGTAGGAAAACTTCATTACCATGATGGACGTGGTTTTCGCTTCCGGGAAGGAAATTATACTACTCGGAGACTTTAACATTGACACCAACAAATCCAACATAATATGGGGAAATATAATTGCATCATACAATTTCCAACAAATAGTTCAACAAGCTACTAGAGTAACAAAGTCATCTTCAACAGTCATAGATCACATTTATGTAACTTGCTCAGACAACATCATAGAATGCACCGTACCCAATTGTGCAATGAGCGATCACTACCCAATATGCTGCACGTGGTCTATAAAAGGAATTAAAACTCCTAAACATAAACACATAAGTGTAAAATATAGAAGTTACAAAAATTTCAACCAAAACGCATTTTTACAGGACTTGCTCAGTTCACCTCTAGACAATGTTTATCAGCTTTCTGACCCGGACGATGCTCTGGAATTCTGGATGAAAACCTTTATTGATGTTTTTGATAGACATGTGCCAGTCAAGGAAGTTCGAGTAAAACACCACGTCAAGCCACCTTGGATCACTCAGGAAATACTTGAAATTATGAGAGATAGAGATAAAGCACATAAAAAGCGGGATCTCAGTGCATACCGTACTCTTAGAAACAAAGTTCAATATACCATACGACGGGAAAAGAAAAATTACTTTAAGAACTTAGTAATGGATAAAACAAATAGTAAGGATATATGGAAGGCAATTAACACCTTGACAAACAAGAATAACTTCCGAAATTCTTTACCATCAAATCATATTACATGCGACCAATTCAGTGATTTCTTTCAAACTGACATAGACCAGATGAAGGCTTCAATACCTAATTCTCCTTGCAACTTATCTTTATTGTCATCGTTTTGCGAGAATAGATGCTCCCGCGATATTCTTTCCGACATACCGCTAATGACAGTCACTGAAGTATTCACTTACCTCAGTAATCTAAAAAACACAACCTCATCTGGGTTAGATGGAATCAGCAATCGGATTCTCCGTTGTGCTGCGCCAGTGATCTGTATATCACTAACCTATGTATATAATCAGTGTCTCACCAAAGGCCACTTTCCATCAGCTCTCAAAATCGCCAAAGTGTACCCTCTTCTTAAATCTGGTTCATTAGACAATGGTCTCTGTGACAAATTATTTGATGATGACAGAGGACCTAGTTTGTAGTGTTCTCTGGAGATATATCTTGAATATTACATAACAAGATAAAGGATATGATTTAGCACGTTTTGTCTAGAGGTCACTCAAATGAGCTAATCATTCCCGCAATAGCCTTTTTGGAGAACCACTTTTACTTTTGGCTCAAACCCCCACTGTGAGACCACTATGTATCTACACAGAAATTTATAAAAGAAGTAAAATAGTTCACCCAAGGCCAGAGAAGATCTGAACTGTTAGCGCCTGTACAACTGAGGATCCCTCTCACTCAACATAATGTTGCCAGTGTGCTGTTCGTCCGTCACATGGATCATTCCCTATATTTTTTGTCATTTTGTGACCTATATCAGTTCAATTAGTCTTTAGGACTTTAGGACTCTATTTATTTGTAGACAAACTAACTTCAACAATAACTGTACATTACATCTGTTGGACAAGACATCTACATGACAGTTTCCTGCCAAAAGTGGGACATACATTCACAAGGAATTGTTTACGCCACAATTGTACAAGATAGACATCATGTGATACTTGACAACATCTATACAGGACTATTCACAATATGTATAACCAACCACAGCACTTAAGACAGTCACCAGAGACAAAACTTGACAGCAACTGTACAAGAAATTCTCTTAATACATGTACTTAAAACTGATTCATAAAATACACAATTTATTGAGTTGATGGTGAGTTCAGTGATGACCATTGTCTCATCACCTGTCATGTCAACATTTCAATCATTGCATAGAAAATGCATAAAATATGTCATACATGCAGGTTAATAAACAAGATACAACACTTCTTATTTACTCCACCCCCCCCCCCCCCCAATAACTCTCCTCCACCTCTCCTCTCTAATTACCACCACACCATTCCGTTACAGTATCTGTATCTATCATCATTTCCTGACTCTTGGGAATTTAGGAAATCCTATCCATGGGCAACTCAAGGAAGAAACTACTGTTCTGGGTCTGTTGGATCCTTTTCTCATCAGCATGGATGTTGGACTAGCTCCAGTTAGCAGCTTCCCCAGATTAAGCTTCATGGCAGATTCATTCCTCTTGAAGACAAGATTTGATATGATGATATGGTACTGCATCTCACGGTTGATCAGACTGTCTGTGACTGCTGGTACTGGGATACTTCAAAAGTTGAGGATAACACTCTCCTGACATTGGGAGATGTATACTCGGTACATGCAGAACATGATTTGCTGAAGAAACCCAGAGATAGGAACAAAATCCAATATACTGCAGCCCCTCAGTCAGTCCAATCTCACCTACACTTCAAGTCACATTCTTCAATCACTGTGTGAGTACCATGCTGGATATTTTCTAAGTTGAGTCTTAGATAAACAAACACTCCAAGTTACTACACCAGTTGACTCTGAATGTTCCTTGATGTTGTTCTCAGTGGACATTTGATTGAATCAAAGATCACTGTCCAGTTCACCACATTTGTAGTGCTTCAGATTGTGTTTTGCTCCCATTTATGCATTCAGCTGTTGAGCTGAGAGAAAACTCTTCTTGATATTCCCACATTTTGATAGGGAGTCACATCTGGATCTAGGACTTCTGTTTAGTTGTCCCAGATGATATATGGATGGCCTCTCCACCATACTGTTCTCTGTCGACATATAAAATGGCACAACATCTCTTTACATATGTTAAAAGATAATGTTATTATACATCAACAGACACAGATTGGGGGTGGGGAGGAAAAGGATGGGTGTGATCCAAACACACCTCTCCTAGTTTGATGATGCAGTGTATTTCACTCTGATGTACTGTGGTAATCACAAGACCATATGCTGAGACAGGGTAGCTTAACACAATTACAAGCATTTATGTGGTCTAAGTTCCACCATGTTTGAACCACAGTAGACCTGGGCACAAGGAGGACCAGACACAGTACAGCAATCATTGTGACATAGCAACATGGGACAGGCATTGTGAAGGAAAATGGAAAATAGGCATTTACAACTGCAATATGCATTATGTATTAACTAATGGCATTTACCCAATTAGCAGACCAGACATCCATTCCTATGGCGGTGATGTTGGTGCATGAATGTCTTATTCCATATTCACTTACACAGCAATGCCAGACCTCACCCCTTTTTCACCAGACTTGTCTCACAGGTACATCATCATCATCATGTGCTCTTTCCCCACTGAGTAATTTTCATGTCTACTTCAGTAGGTAACAGAAGCTCAATTGCATACACAATTGTTCACATATGCACCAAGCACATATGTGGAAAACATGTTTAGTCCTTGTAAGTTTGCATGAGCCATACATATATTCAGCCAACTAAGACACAGGTTCACACACCTATGGTTCTCTTAGGAACTAGTTTATATGAACCATCCAACAGTAGAGGTAACAGTGTAATGCTTCAGAGAGAACTTGTATTAACTCTCTTGAGCATATACTCACCAGGCATCACATGGACTTAGCAATTCTGGCGTGCCACACACAACCTGTTTACATATGGATATTTGAAGCATCTTTCCTTCCACTAGATGTGAGAGGCTATTTATTAAATCACCAACTCACTCACTCCATCATTTTCAGCTTTTTACCAAGGAACTTGTACATGTTTACATCACTCATTCCCATTCAGACTGCCATTTGTTAACTCGCACGAGAGCAAAGGTACAGTTGAGTTAAGAATGAATCATCCTAGGCATGAAGAATGCACAAGGGGTTTTGGTTTGCGAATCTGCATGAGTGTCATACATTCATCAAGCATACGCAACCAGTCACAACAAGGGATTGATATGCATTTGGAGTATACAGCGTGAAAGACGTGTCAAGGTTGAAGATGCAGTGTTCAGAATTCTGGCGCACAGAAGTTAGGTTTTCCACTTTCACATTTTATTCATAAAATACTCATACATTATTCTAATTCGTTTATCAGGCACACTACAACATTAAAGTATGTTTTAAAGTGGTACCTGCTGTCCAGAGAACAATATATTATTGAATCTTTAAGGGCATTTTTGGGTCATCACATCACACTAGCGACCGCTCCTGGTGAAATTCCCGCTCCTACTAATTAGATTTTAAAATATGGCCCAGGAATAGCGTGGGCTCATTAATTATGAACCAATCAAAAGACAAGTGCATACCGCCGCCTCCCCCAACTCGTTCTAGAACATACGATCTAAGAATAGCCCTTATATTTGGGATGGTCCCCGTTAAGACTTAAAGTATTTTTATGAAATGTGTCGGACTGGAAATGTGGAATTCTGTTCCATCATGCTACATGGCCCCTCTCTTAAATCTTTCATAGGAATGACAGATGATCGCAGAATCCACAGTTCCCAGATCCCTTAAGTGGTTTTGTCAATTACTCCTTGTCTCCCTTTACCCTACTAGAGTAGTACATTTGGAACTCAGTGATTTTTCTCCTTTAAAAAAAAATCTGCCCCAACATTGCATCTGTTGATGAATTTGGTGGCAAACGCGAAGACTATGAAGTTAGCCCTGCATTATGTTCCTTTAAGTCACTGGGAGCATCAGGAGTCCTGACTCCACTCATCTGTGAACTGCTCTTCTATTTACCTCTGACAGTGTTCCACTGCTGACATCCTTTGCTATATTTCCTGTTTGTGATAAATGATCTCTCTGAGTCACACCATTTCGTAATGTATGAATGTTCCATAGAGATTCATTATGTGAAGTAATGGCCTTGCAATTAAGCCAACTTCTAGATGACGTTTAGAGAGAATGGTTGCATTCCATGGATCTCTCAACAGTTCATCTTATCAGAACTTCATTCTTTCCTTCGCCACTGGATAATGATAACCCTGTAAGAGTGTATTTAACTGAACACTTTCTCCAACAGTAATCTTGGCATTTGGAACTGGGTTAAAATTTTTGATCATCACCGGAGCAACGACAATCACTTCCGGGTGAACTGTACAGCAGCCGCTGCAAAACTTAAGACTAAAATCTACTATTGTAAATTTGGTTAGCGTTGGACACCGGGTCTACCTTTCCAATAAGCCTCTTGTGTTTGCAGATGGTAGCAATTTCCCATTATATTTCCTTGACTTATTTCTGTAGTCTTACCATAGATTTAGAGGTGCTTGTCGGTTGAGATTCTCTCATTCCGTTATGCCTCTAATATTTGTTGTGAGAAGTGACAGCATTTTCTCTCCTTAGTTGCTAATTAAGCTGTTTCCAACGCAGCAACTGAGTTTGTAGATGCAATTAGACTAACATCTACTACTACTACTAATCTATAATTCCAGGTGGAACTTCCAACTAGTTGTCTTCAGCCATGCTCTAGCGAAATGCTTTTGAGTGACTGGGAAGTATCCGTTCTTTCTCTCCCACATGAGCAAAACGTTTACATATGGCGAATATGAGGCGTTTCTTCTCATCCATAGAGAAGTCCGTCATTATCACAGCTACCTTTGAAGGTGTGTGATTATGTGGGTTACTTCCTATATCCCAATATTGACTGGAATTTTGGAAGCAATTTTACTGACTTTGAGGATAGGACTGGCCAGGTCTTGCTTAATATACCTCGCATCTCAGTAATAATATAAGATTCCACATGCTAAATGCATGGTTCTTATTATATAAAGAGTCGACTGCTGGAGTGCAGGGATCTTTATCTTGAAAGGAGTCAGCTGTTTGAAACTGATCTTTCGTTAGTCCACTTTCGCAGACATTGTGTATAGAGTGTCACTGCTGGAGTTGCAGTGAGCTCTACCATATAAGAGTTAACTGTTTAAGAACAGTAATCCTTATTACATTCCCACCTTCTTCCGGCAGAAAAGTCTTCCCAATTGAGAATGAAAAAGGGGAATGACATCAGTTGTTCTCAACTTTGTCCGTCCTTTAATCTCCACCATTTTAAAGGCAGAAACGCTTTCTCAACTGAGGATGAATTGACGTCCGACGTCGGAGACGGATCCTGTTTTATCTCTTCATGAAATTTTTCAGGTTGTCCACGTTATGCTCCTAGTCGTATGATATGCCAATGACATCATGTTGGTTATCCATCGTTTCCTGGACACATACTTTGCGTCGTACGCTCTCCACTTCCATATGAATGGCTAGGGGTCCAGTTATTTTGATGGCCTTCCTGGAGATTCAATGAGTTAACTCCTGGTGACGTGGATCCTAGTACACCAGAGAGATTACACCATCGAACAATAGACTAATGTCTTATAGACACCAGACTGTGGTCGGTTTTATATGACCGCCCATGACATCAGGTAGAATCTTCCCTTCCTCTCGTCCATTACGTATCAAATACGCTTAATAATACCACTACTTCAGAAATGGCAAGTGGCGGAGTTGATAAGGATGTTTTCTCCTGGAGATTCAATCGTGCTCACGCGCAGTAGCTTGATCAGGGCCACTGACAGGGTTACACAACTGAAGAATAAACCCAGATGTCGAATCAACACTGGACATTAGCCGGTACGAATACTGACTATCACCGAGAGAGATTGTCAGTGAGGTGTCTTAATGGTTGCCCAAATTTTCCATCAGGGTTCACACTCTCTGCTCTCAGTGTTGCAAGCATGTTATGGGGAGAAGAGAATATAGGGAGTTGTTATTTTATGTGATGTGGTGACATTAAAAATGTTGTATTTACAACAATAATTCCCCTCTCTCACCCATGCCAGCAATTAATTTTGAGATGGAGTAGGCCCCATATTCATTTACTGGATCAAGTGTCTTAATTTCAGGGACAAAAATGAATTTTTCCCTGTACTAGCTGTCTCAGTTATATTTAAAATAATTTGTGATCTCTGGTGTTTCAGGTACCTTAATTTTTGGATACATATATTGAATAACCAGCATGCACAAAATTATACAACAATATTGACAAGCCAATAAATCATATCATTCTGAGAAAAACAAATATCATGGATACAAGCAATTATGTTGACCCATAAGATATTTATACATCATCTTCAGTCTGCTACATTGAATCCTAACTGATATATTAAAACAGTGATACATGCAATATTATCACTATTAATGAAATCAAACCTTCTAGAGATTTATTGTGCGTTTACATGTCTGGACAGTTGCCCTCATATAAGAGACAGGGTCCATTAAACAACACCATAAAACCTTCAAGAATTGGGTCTGATTTGCAAGAGGTCACCCCGGATTTTAATACCAACATAGAGATCCCAAAAGTGAGTCCTATGCAGGGTATGCCCAAGGTTTGTATCCTGACATCAGGGCAACAGGTATGTGAGCCCCTAGCAGGTTATTACCAGGGTTTAATCCGAGACGAGTGTTCTTTTTCCCAGGGTTTATATCCTGGAAAGAGCAAACCCAGTTATGTGACCAGGTTTTCCCAGGGTTTATATCCCGGACGAGCCCCCAGTTATGTGACAAATTATTTGATGATGACAGAGGACCTAGTTTGTAGTTTTCTCTGGAGATATATCTTGAATATTACATAACAAGATAAAGGATATGATTTAGCACGTTTTGTCTAGAGGTCACTCAAATGAGCTAATCATTCCCGCAATAGCCTTTTTGGAGAACCACTTTTACTTTTGGCTCAAACCCCCACTGTGAGACCACTATGTATCTACACAGAAATTTATAAAAGAAGTAAAATAGTTCACCCAAGGCCAGAGAAGATCTGAACTGTTAGCGCCTGTACAACTGAGGATCCCTCTCACTCAACATAATGTTGCCAGTGTGCTGTTCGTCCGTCACATGGATCATTCCCTATATTTTTTGTCATTTTGTGACCTATATCAGTTCAATTAGTCTTTAGGACTTTAGGACTCTATTTATTTGTAGACAAACTAACTTCAACAATAACTGTACATTACATCTGTTGGACAAGACATCTACATGACAGTTTCCTGCCAAAAGTGGGACATACATTCACAAGGAATTGTTTACGCCACAATTGTACAAGATAGACATCATGTGATACTTGACAACATCTATACAGGACTTTTCACAATATGTATAACCAACCACAGCACTTAAGACAGTCACCAGAGACAAAACTTGACAGCAACTGTACAAGAAATTCTCTTAAGACATGTACTTAAAACTGATTCATAAAATACACAATTTATTGAGTTGATGGTGAGTTCAGTGATGACCATTGTCTCATCACCTGTCATGTCAACATTTCAATCATTGCATAGAAAATGCATAAAATATGTCATACATGCAGGTTAATAAACAAGATACAACACTTCTTATTTACTCCACCCCCCCCCCCCCCCCCAATAACTCTCCTCCACCTCTCCTCTCTAATTACCACCACACCATTCCGTTACAGTATCTGTATCTATCATCATTTTCTGACTCTTGGGAATTTAGGAAATCCTATCCATGGGCAACTCAAGGAAGAAACTACTGTTCTGGGTCTGTTGGATCCTTTTCTCATCAGCATGGATGTTGGACTAGCTCCAGTTAGCAGCTTCCCCAGATTAAGCTTCATGGCAGATTCATTCCTCTTGAAGACAAGATTTGATATGATGATATGGTACTGCATCTCACGGTTGATCAGACTGTCTGTGACTGCTGGTACTGGGATACTTCAAAAGTTGAGGATAACACTCTCCTGACATTGGGAGATGTATACTCGGTACATGCAGAACATGATTTGCTGAAGAAACCCAGAGATAGGAACAAAATCCAATATACTGCAGCCCCTCAGTCAGTCCAATCTCACCTACACTTCAAGTCACATTCTTCAATCACTGTGTGAGTACCATGCTGGATATTTTCTAAGTTGAGTCTTAGATAAACAAACACTCCAAGTTACTACACCAGTTGACTCTGAATGTTCCTTGATGTTGTTCTCAGTGGACATTTGATTGAATCAAAGATCACTGTCCAGTTCACCACATTTGTAGTGCTTCAGATTGTGTTTTGCTCCCATTTATGCATTCAGCTGTTGAGCTGAGAGAAAACTCTTCTTGATATTCCCACATTTTGATAGGGAGTCACATCTGGATCTAGGACTTCTGTTTAGTTGTCCCAGATGATATATGGATGGCCTCTCCACCATACTGTTCTCTGTCGACATATAAAATGGCACAACATCTCTTTACATATGTTAAAAGATAATGTTATTATACATCAACAGACACAGATTAGGGGTGGGGAGGAAAAGGATGGGTGTGATCCAAACACACCTCTCCTAGTTTGATGATGCAGTGTATTTCACTCTGATGTACTGTGGTAATCACAAGACCATATGCTGAGACAGGGTAGCTTAACACAATTACAAGCATTTATGTGGTCTAAGTTCCACCATGTTTGAACCACAGTAGACCTGGGCACAAGGAGGACCAGACACAGTACAGCAATCATTGTGACATAGCAACATGGGACAGGCATTGTGAAGGAAAATGGAAAATAGGCATTTACAACTGCAATATGCATTATGTATTAACTAATGGCATTTACCCAATTAGCAGACCAGACATCCATTCCTATGGCGGTGATGTTGGTGCATGAATGTCTTATTCCATATTCACTTACACAGCAATGCCAGACCTCACCCCTTTTTCACCAGACTTGTCTCACAGGTACATCATCATCATCATGTGCTCTTTCCCCACTGAGTAATTTTCATGTCTACTTCAGTAGGTAACAGAAGCTCAATTGCATACACAATTGTTCACATATGCACCAAGCACATATGTGGAAAACATGTTTAGTCCTTGTAAGTTTGCATGAGCCATACATATATTCAGCCAACTAAGACACAGGTTCACACACCTATGGTTCTCTTAGGAACTAGTTTATATGAACCATCCAACAGTAGAGGTAACAGTGTAATGCTTCAGAGAGAACTTGTATTAACTCTCTTGAGCATATACTCACCAGGCATCACATGGACTTAGCAATTCTGGCGTGCCACACACAACCTGTTTACATATGGATATTTGAAGCATCTTTCCTTCCACTAGATGTGAGAGGCTATTTATTAAATCACCAACTCACTCACTCCATCATTTTCAGCTTTTTACCAAGGAACTTGTACATGTTTACATCACTCATTCCCATTCAGACTGCCATTTGTTAACTCGCACGAGAGCAAAGGTACAGTTGAGTTAAGAATGAATCATCCTAGGCATGAAGAATGCACAAGGGGTTTTGGTTTGCGAATCTGCATGAGTGTCATACATTCATCAAGCATACGCAACCAGTCACAACAAGGGATTGATATGCATTTGGAGTATACAGCGTGAAAGACGTGTCAAGGTTGAAGATGCAGTGTTCAGAATTCTGGCACACAGAAGTTAGGTTTTCCACTTTCACATTTTATACATAAAATACTCATACATTATTCTAATTCGTTTATCAGGCACACTACAACATTAAAGTATGTTTTAAAGTGGTACCTGCTGTCCAGAGAACAATATATTATTGAATCTTTAAGGGCATTTTTGGGTCATCACATCACACTAGCGACCGCTCCTGGTGAAATTCCCGCTCCTACTAATTAGATTTTAAAATATGGCCCAGGAATAGCGTGGGCTCATTAATTATGAACCAATCAAAAGACAAGTGCATACCGCCGCCTCCCCCAACTCGTTCTAGAACATACGATCTAAGAATAGCCCTTATATTTGGGATGGTCCCCGTTAAGACTTAAAGTATTTTTATGAAATGTGTCGGACTGGAAATGTGGAATTCTGTTCCATCATGCTACAGTCTCCCGAACAATTACAGACCCATTTCTTTACTGTCATCACTATCTAAGCCACTAGAAAAACACATCCATAAAGTAACATTACAGTATTTAGTTCGCAACAAGCTTATTGTGGACAGCCAATCAGGATTTCGACCAAAATATTCTTGCCATACGGCCCTAACAAACATGATAGAAAATTGGCACCAGAATATAAACAACAGTCTATGTGGAACTGTGTTTATTGATTTCAAGAAAGCATTTGATATGATAGATCATCTTATTTTAATTAAAAAACTTGAGACAATGAAAATTGGCCCTAATGTAGTCACTCTAATATCATCTTTTCTATCAAACAGAAAGCAAGTAGTATCACATAATAAATCTCTGTCTCAAACCACTACCTTCAATATTGGAGTACCGCAAGGCTCTATTCTTGGCCCTCTACTATTTGCCATATATATTAACGATCTACCTTTGCATCTTTCGTCGTCCTGCGATCTATTTGCAGACGACTGTACAGTGTACACAAACGCTGAAAACTGTATTTTACTTGAGTCGTATTTACAACAAGAATTAAATAATGTAGTTAGGTGGAGCTATTCAAACCGTATGCAAATTAACATCACTAAAACAAAATCAATGTTATTAACAACCAGACAAAGACTTCAGACTCTAAGCTCACACACAACACTTCAACTTCACATCGATAACATGCCAGTAGAAAGTGTAATTGAGCACAAAACATTAGGCCTAATCATTGATAGACACCAAACCTTTAATTCCCACGTTCAAGTGCTCATTAAACAAACAGCGAAAAAAGTCTACCAACTCGCCAAAATTAAAAACTTCCTTGATGAGGACACAAGGAAACTATTCTATACTTCTCATATACAGACACACTTTGACTACTGCTCTACGATCTGGGACGGTTGTTCTAATTCAAACACCAAGCGACTTTACTCACTCCAGAAACGGGCCATGAGTCTTATTTATAGCAAACATTTAACTGACAATCCTAGCCTGTATAAACGCCTTCAGTTACTACCACTCCGTAAACGCCTGCTTTTCAATAAAGTTAAACTAATTCACAAAATCCTGCATCGGAATGCCCCAAATTACCTTTGGCCATTGTTTAAATATAATGCTAGACACAGTAAACTTTTAAATATATTACACATTCCGAAGCCTAGGATTGACTTATACAAAACAAGCTTAACGTACTCTGCAGCTCAGCTGTGGAACAATCTTCCACAAGAAATCAAATACATCACCAATCCCTTTTCATATAATCGTAAATTATTCGAACACTATCTCAATATGGATTACCTTCCCCCTTAATAATAGAGATAATAATAATAATAACAAAACCCTAGTATAACAGCCAGTCCCCTTTTTGTAAGCCAGTATATTCCACATGGCTAACAACAAGTGTCAGACCATTATCTAATATTACTGTGTCGTGTAGTTTTGATGTTCGCATTTTGCCCATGCCTTTATAATGCATATCCTTTATATTGTTGTTGTTCTCTGTTAGCCTTGAATGATGTGTGAATGAAATAATGTATGAAAGAGAGTGATAGAAGGGCAGAATGTTAGACGGGCCTGCGTGCCCAATTCTTAACCCTTTGAAAATAAAGTTTGTTCGTTCGTTCGTTCGTTCGTTCTGTCTGTCTGTCTGTCTACATAAATACCTGCCTACCTTCCTACCTACTTGTTTGCCTCCCTACATGCCTATACACCTACATATCTAACTGCCAGCCTGTCTGTCTGTCTGTCTGTCTGCTTGTCTGTCTGTCTGTCTACATAAATACCTGCCTACCTTCCTACCTACTTGTTTGCCGCCCTACATGCATATATACCTACATACCTAACTGCCAACGTGTCTGTCTGTCTGCTTGTCTGTCTGTCTACATAAATACCTGCCTACCTTCCTACCTACATGTTTGCCTACCTACATGCCTAATACCTACATACCTAACTGACAGCCTGCCTACCTACCTCTTCTCTGCCTGTGTGTGTGTGTGTGTGTGTGTGTGTGTGCGTGCATGCGTGCGTGCGTGCGTGAGTGTGTATGCGTGCGTGTGTGTGTGTGCGTGCGTTCGTTCTTGTCTCGATCATATCATGTTTCCATGCCAACCTTAGCACCTATCTAATCAATAATAACAGTCTATTATTCAGTTCTGTCTCTCTGTAGAGGGAGAGGTGAATTATAATTAACTTCCACAGAATTGAAATGTCGCCATTACAACAGTAAGAACTTAACCATGAAGTGTTATTAACATCGGGATAGTCCCACGTTAAATTCCTTCGAAGAGCTATATTACTCCTGTATAGAGAGTATGTTACAAAATATAATAATTATTTCCATATACTTTGCAGCGATATGGAAAATAGAATTGCAACAAGTAAGGCAAAACGCTACTTGCTGTATGATTTCAGGTACTTGAGTTTATCCGGCGTTTGAGGAGCGCATTGGAAAGATAATTCTCAAAAAATTGCTTGAGTGTTTCTTTGCCTCCCGATGTCCATTCTTTGAGGCGTTGTCTTTATTTGACTCCGATGTAAGTGGAAAGTCAAGAGCCTGGGGGTAGACAAGCGTTACCTGTTTAAATTAATGCGTTTTTGGGTCACGGAAAGCAATCGGAAAGAATGGAATATGTTGTAGATATCACGCCTCTTTACATTTTCATATCCCGTATCTAAGAAAGAATTGAAGACTAGAAATAAACTTGCAGGTTTTGATAAGCACCCCCCCACCCCCACTTTCTCCTTCTCCTCCAGCTTCTTCTCCTTCTCCTCCACCTTACCCACCTTATTTTCATTCTCCCCCTTCCCCTTGTCCTCCTTCTCCAACTTCTCCTCCTCCTCCTCCTTCTCCACCTCTTCCCTCTCCACTTTCTCACCCTCCACATCCTCCACCTTCTCCACCTTCTCCTCCTCCACCTTCCCCTCCTCCTCCACCTTCGCCACCTTTTCCACCTTCTCGTCCTCTTCCACTCCTCCTCCTCCACCTCTTCCACCGTCTCCTCCACCTTCTCCACATTTTCTACCTTCGCCACCTACTCCACCTTCTCTTCCTCCTCTACCTTCTCCAACTTATTATACTCCACCTTCTCCACCTTCTCTTTCTCCACCTTCTACACCGTGTCCTCCCCCTCCTTCTCCGCCTCTGCCTTCTCAACCTCATACTCCACCATCATCACCACCACATCAACTTTTTCTTCCCACTGATTCCTCCCCCACTTTCTCCTCCTGCTTTGCAGCTAGTTTTTTTCGTTATGACGTAGCCAGGCACAAGACCAACCCTCCTTACACGTCTTGTGCGACCTGTATGTCATTACTATTCTTTGATTCCCTTAACACCACTGGTAACATATAGAGTTGCTTCTCTTCTTCATCCTTTCTCAATTCTTGTTATCCCCATCAAAGAACAGTTTCTGTTTTAGCCGGCATCGCTGTCAAGTGTGCTTCCTCTAGAGTACTCTAGACAGATTCCACCCCAGGTAGCGGGTTCTGTCCACCCGTGGCTAGGTATTTCTTTGCCAACAATTTTGCCACGGCTTTTGCCCGAACAGCTGAATTTTTGCTATTTCCAATTGCCGTGGGTTTTTGGACTTGCACAACGTATCGCACGTCCAGTCGATCCCTTGGTTGTGAAATCGAATACCTAGCCTTCTATGATAAGAGCTGGAAACGAGAGACACTGAGTAAGCTGAAAATCCTACTGCAGTTTGAAATCGCACACGGGAGCACCTTATTTTATTGTTGACTTACTTTAATGTTGACTCACTTTAATGTTGACTCACTTTAATGTTGACTCACTTTAATGTTGACTCACTTTAATGTTGACTCACTTTAATGTTGACTTACTTTAATGTTGACTCACTTTAATGTTGACTTACTTTAATGTTGACTCACTTTAATATTGACTCACTTTAATATTGACTCACTTTAATGTTGACTCACTTTAATGTTGACTCACTTTAATGTTGACTCACTTTAATATTGACTCACTTTAATGTTGACTCACTTTAATGTTGACTCACTTTAATGTTGACTTACTTTAATGTTGACTCACTTTAATGTTGACTCATTTTAATGTTGACTCACTTTAATGTTGACTCACTTTAATGTTGACTCACTTTAATGATGACTCACTTTAATGATGACTTAATTTAATGTTGACTCACTTTAATGTTGACTCACCTTTATGTTGACTTACCTTCATGTTCACTCACCTTCATGTTCACTCACCTTTATGTTGACTCACCTTTATGTTGACTCACCTTTATGTTGACTCACTTTAATGTTGACTCACCTTTATGTTGACTCACCTTTATGTTGACTCACCTTTATGTTGACTCACCTTTATGTTGACTCACCTTTATGTTGACTCACCTTTATGTTGACTCACCTTTATGTTGACTCACCTTTATGTTGACTCACCTTTATGTTGACTCACCTTTATGTTGACTCACCTTTATGTTGACTCACTTTAATGTTGACTCACCTTTATGTTGACTCACCTTTATGTTGACTCACCTTTATGTTCACTCATCTTTATGTTGACTCACCTTTATGTTGACTGTCTTAATGTTGACTGACATAGTTTTAATGTTAACTGACATAGTCTTAATATTGACTGAGTCTTAATGTTGACTGCGTCTTAATGTTGGCTTTCATCAGTTATGATTCATCTTAATGTTGATTTATCTGTGTAGACTTATCTTAATGTTGACTCATCTTAATGTTGACTTATCTTAATGTAGACTGATCTCATTCCTGGTGTTTTCATGGTCCTCTGTCTTTGTCTTGTTATTCTTATTTGCTGTACCCTTCTTGTCGCAGTACCCTCCGTTTTTCGTGATCATGTTCTTCTAAAACTAACTCCCTCCACTCCTTGTTCTCTTCACCCATTGGCATTATTCATGACAATTTTCACGGCCATACAGCAGTTAAAGCTCACGCCATTTGTCTATCCAACTTATAGAACCAACACAGTTGTAAGATAAGGTTAATTCTTATCACATTCAATTCCTGTTTACTATTAATATTGTATCTATGCGTGCATGTATTCGCTGTTTTCCAATCCAATACATATCCTGGACAATTATTGTTCTTAATGTATACTGAAGTGGATTTATTTCCCTTTAAGATAACCAGCGATATATTGCATTATTCAGACTGGGTTCTTCAGAGTGATATGTAAATTATCTCTTGAATAAAATGTGTGCTTAACAACTTGATAAATGTAAAGTATTGTCAATAAAATTTGTTGATTATGCAGTGCTTGATACTTACAAAGCCGACATAATTATTTCATTTCGAGTGAACTTATGTTCCTTGAATTGTAAGAAAATGTCTTAATTTGGATCTCCCTGGTCTAGGAGTTACACGACTTTCTTCATAATCCCGTATACTCTCGTGATTAGCTTGACGTGCCGCGAGAATCGGTAGCGGTTCTCTCCGCGTCGGTAACTTACAGGGTATGTGAGCCGGTCGCTCAGAAAGCAATGGCAAACTACTGAACGTAATCTTGCCTAGAAATCAACAATCAGCTGGAAGTTGCTGATGTTGACAGCGATGTTCTGTAAAGGATATGCGAACTTAAAAAAAAGTCGTCTTTGGACAACAGTCACCTTTAAATTAATATGCTATTTGTGGCTGACTCGGTCACAGAATTATTAGTGTGAGACGGGGTACGGGTAACTGTATAATTATCTCATCTCATCATGTTCCTTGAAAGTTAGAACAATTCTTGCATGTTACAACCAGTTTTAATATACGGCTGCGAATCCTGGACAATTAGTCAACAGGCGAAAAATTCCCTTGAAACCTTGAAGATGTGGTTTTATAGAAGAATGCTGAAAATTAATTGGACAGCCAAAATGAGCAATCTGGACATTTTGAGAGAAGCTAAGTCGCAAAGACAACTAGGCAATTAATAAACAGGCGAAAAATTCCCTTGAAGCCTTGGAGATGTGGTTTTATAGAAAAATGCTGGAAACTAATTTGATAGTCAAAATGAGCATTCTAGACACATTAAGGAAAGTTGAGTCGCAAAGACATCTTATCACAAACATCAGTAAGAAGCGGTCATCGTTTTGTTTTGGTCACATTATGAAAAGACACATATTGGAATATGTTGTGAAAACCGGAAGGATTTGCGGAAAGATAGAGGAAGATAGCGTGAGAATATTCTTGACAGACTTGTGGCATGGGTATGGAAGGGAGTCAACACATGAAACGATCTATGCCGTCGGAGATCGCAATTTGTGGAGAGACATGATCGCCCAGACACTGGATGATAATGGTGATGATGATGATGATGATGATGATGATGATGATGATGATGATGATGATGATGATGATGATTGGTGCACGATATAGTGTGGAAGAAAAGATGCATCATTACGGTCTGGAGACAACGGTGCGGCAGGGACTGACCAGAGGACGCGGCCGACACTCTTGTGTAGTTTAGTTTAGTCGACGGATCAACATCATGGCATATGGGTGTAACCCATAAGTGCTCCGTTCTCCTCCTAACTCAAGCCTGAATCCGGAGAATCTGAGCTCAGTGCACTAACTCCATAGCACCGGCGAAGATCCTGAAATACTTTGGGTAGATTTGTAACTCGAAATTTTGCCCGGACAGCGCCGTTAGGCTACTTTTTTTCGATTTCCAAACTGCCAAGGGATTTTTTTACGTGCGCAACAATACACACAGGCGTCCGATCTCACTACCCAGAGATCAGGGGAAATTTTGTTATTAGAAGTCCACGTGAAAAACATCCCGGCCCTCACCGGGGCTTGAACCCGGGATCTCCAGCACTCGAGGCGGACACCATAAATCGAGACCACTCAGCCCGACACTCTGTACTCCGATGAAAGGGCAGACGGACACATGAGGGCGCAGCTAGTCCCATTAGTGTTTGTATTTTCATTATCTGGGCTCTCAGGTCAACCGTGTCTAAAACGGGTACAAGGACATTTTCTGGGAGGCAAAGGTGGCCGGTGTAGTATTGACCAAATCATCCACCAAGTGTCAGATGATCTAAAAATATGGAGCGAGTACCGCAACCAATAACCTCATATTGTATTGAAACTTCAACATCTACAATTTTACGTACGACTTGCTCATTGGTTTTTCTGTCCGTCCATATATATTCTTTGCATTTTCGTCAGAAACCACATTTCCACTGCCATTTGTTTGTGTACCCACCCCGAGTGATGTTAATCCACCTCTTGGAATCTGCTTTGCCTGCTTAGTAATATGGTCATAATATAGACATCTTAGTGTAGATTGTGCCGGTCTCCCTGGTCGGGGCGTTAGCAGCTTTCTCAGTAACCCCGAATACTCTCGTGGTTGACGTGAGCGCATGAGAATTGGAAGCGGTTCGAGTCGCGCCAGTGACTTATGAGAGTATGGAGTCGGTCGCTCAGAAAGCAATGGCAAACTACTGAGCGTAATCTTGCCAAGAAATCAACAATCATCTGAAAGATGGTGATGTTGACAGCGATGTCCTGTAAAGGATATGCAAAACATTATTATAGCGTAGACTGTATCGTTGTATAGACTGTATCGTAGTGTAGTCTATATCGTTGTGTAAACTATACTTTAGGGTAGACTATATCTTTGCATAGACTATAGACTATATCGTAATGTAGTCTATATCGTTGTGTAGACTATACTTTAGGGTAGACTATATCGTAGGGTAGACTATATCGTAGGGTAGACTATATCGTGGTGTAGACTATACTTTAGGGTAGACTATATCGTAGGGTAGACTATATCGTTGTGAAGTCTATATCGTTGTGAAGTCTATATCGTTGTGTAGACTATATCGTTGTGTAGATTATACTTTAGGATAGACTATATCGTAGGGTAGACTATATCGTGGTGTAGACTACTTTAGGGTAGACCAAATCGTTATGTAGATTATACTTTAGGGTAGACTATATCGTTGTGAAGTCTATATCGTTGTGAAGTCTATATCGTTGTATAGACTATACTTTAGGGTAGACTATATCGTTGTGAAGACTATACTTTAGGGTAGACTATATCGTAGGGTAGACTATATCGTTGTGAAATCTATATCGTTGTGTAGTCTATATCGTTGTGTAGACTATATCGTTGTGTAGACTATATCGTAGTGTAGTCTGTATCGTTGTGTAGACTATACTTTAGGGTAGACTATATCGTAGGGACTATATCGTAGGGTAGTCTATATCGTGGTGTAGACTATATCGTAGGGTAGACTCTATCGTGGTGTAGACTATATCGTAGGATAGACTATATCGTGGTGTAGACTATATCGTAGGATAGACTATATCGTGGTGTAGACTATATCGTAGGATAGACTATATCGTGGTGTAGAATATATCGTAGGATAGACTATATCGTGGTGTAGACTATATCGTATGGTAGACTATATCGTGGTGTAGACTATATCGTAGGGTAGACTATATCATAGGATAGACTATATCGTGGTGTAGACTATATCGTAGTATAGACTATATCGTGGTGTAGACTCACCTAGTTTAGACAATACAAGTGTGACAATTGGTCCCTTACCTTTTTGTTTTTAAAATCTGTTTATTACAGCACAGGTGGCAAGTCGGAGCTCTGGTGCCAGGTTCAAATCCAGGTGTGCAGCACGTGCAAGCTCCACCTTCAGTTTGAAGAACTCAGCTTCGCCCGGTGTCACTCCGCGGGCCAAAGCGTGCATAAAAGCCCCAGCAAGGCCTGGTGTCAACAAGAGTGAGTGAGCAAGTCTCTCTTAATTACGCCATTATTCGTTAAACAGTGCACTGACCTCTTGACACCAGTGGAGAATTACGGTCTTTTTAGGTTTTTAACATAATAACAACTAACAATTAACCATCTCATCACTATCATGTGCTGTGGAGAATTGTCTTGAGGTATTATTTTTTTTTTTTAGCATATCCTTTTTACAGGACTTAGCTGTCAACACCAGCATCTTTCAGCTGTATGTTGATCTCTTGGCAAGATTACGCTCAGTAGTTTGCCATTGCTTTCTGAGCGGCCGGCTCAGTATCCCGCAAGTCACGAGCGGGGGTCGAACCTTGAGGTATTAGCACAACCATATGTCTCCATAACTATCATCTGCCCTTGGTAGGAGCTGTGGCGAATTGTCTTGAGGTATTAGTACAACCATATGTCTCCATCACTATCATGTGACCTTGGTAGGAGCTGTGGAGAATTGGCTTGAGGTATTAGCACAACCATATGTCTCCATCACTATCATGTGCCCTTGGTAGGAGCTGTGGAGAATTGTCTTGAGGTATTAGCACAACCATGTCTCCATCACTATCATGTGACCTTAGTAGGAGCTGTGGAGAATTGGCTTAAAGTACTAGCACAACCATATGTCTCCATCCCAATCATGCTCCCTGTACATGCGCCCTTGACACCAGCTACGAAAATTGCCGTGTCTTTAGCATAACGATACTTACAATTATCATCCATATCATGTGACCTTGATAAAGCTACGCGAGAATTACGGTGTCTTGAGGTCTTAGCATAACCAATCACAATTTGTCAACACTATCAAGTGCCATGTGACACGAGATGTAAGAAATGCCGTGTTTTGAGGTATTAGCATATCAATAGCTACAACTCATAGACATTCCTACCATGTGTCCTCTAGACAAGAGCTGCGGAGAAATGCAGTTTGGAGGTTTTGACATAACCGCTACTATGTTATAGATAAACAGCGTTCTTGTTCTTGTTGGTCATATCATGTAAAGAGGCATTGGAAAACGTCTCAGTCGGAAAAATCAGAGGAAAAAGAGGCAGAGGCAGACGGAAAGAAATTCTGATGGGTGGCCTGAGACGTTGGCATGGAGGATCATCATCAGCAGAGTTGATTCAAACAAAATACCAAGGACCGAGATCTGAACTTAACACGATCGCCAAGCTCGATTGATGTGTGTGTTGTTTTCTATTATGCTATAATGTTAGGCAGCCTGGCATTGTTGATTCGTTGCCTTCTTTTCTGGAACTGCTAGTTTCACATTTACCAGTTGTTAGAAAACTCCTCCCCCACCCCCTTTTCCCTTCCAGATCGTTTACAAACACTACTACCACTAATTCTCTACTACTACTACTGCTACTACAATAACTACTGCTGCTGTCGCTACAACAACAACAACAACAACTACTAATACTACTACTACTACTACTACTACTACTACTACTACTACTACTACTACTACTACTGCTGCTGCTGCTGCTGCTGCTGCTGCTGCTGCTGCTGCTGCTGCTGCTGCTGCTGCTACTACTACTACTACTACTGCATTTGCTGCTGCTGCTACTACTACTACTACTACTACTACTACTACTACTACTACTACTACTACTGTTGCTGCTTTATTATTGTTGCAGCAACTACTCCCCCCCCCCTCCCCCTCCTCAGTTAAATACACGACTACTGCTAACTCTAGCTGACATTGTATTTGGCACTGCACATCCAGTTGTTTCAACGGTACAACTATGAAACTCCTTCTCACCCCCGCTTTCACTTTCAGCTGTGATCACATCCACACGCACGAAGTGGATTCCCCATATAACAAAGTCACACACCGGGACTACTTTCTGGATAACGAAGGAGATCACTACATCTCTATTTCCGGTAACATGAAAGTTCAGCACTGTGCCGGAAATACATCAGTGGAAGAGGGAAAGAGATTCAAAATAGCCTACAAAGTTGTCGGTTGGTAATATTTTATTACACTTATATTATAATTGGGTATTGATTGACACTTGTTAGATAGGCAAGAAAAGAATCTACACTTGTCCATTAAAATCAGGATTGAATGCCATGTTGTATAAAGAAATATATATATATATATATATATATATATATATATATATATATATATATAGTATTATACTATATATTAGTACTCTTCTCTATGGCAGTGAAACCTGGACAACTTACTCACACCAAGAGAACAATTTAAACAGCTTTCATATGCGGTGTCTGCGAAGAATTCTTGGTATTAAGTGGCAAGACAAAATCACAAATACTGAAGTATTGGAAAGATCAGGTTGTGTGACAGTTTATTCCATGCTCAGTCTTCGTAGACTTAGATGGATAGGACATCTTAGGAGGATGGATGATGGTAGAATACCAAAGGATATCTTTTTTGGTGAATTACAGATGGGTAAGAGATCTCAGGGTCGGCCTCTACTACGATACAAAGATGTGTGTAAGCGGGACATGATTGATACAGGCATTGATAATGCACATTGGGAGCAAGTCGCCACTGAACGTGTTGCATGGAGGGCAAATATCAGAAATGGAATAAAGTCAAAGGAGAAAATTATTGCAGAAAAGTCACACACCAAGCGTTTGAGACGTAAGATGGTGCATGATGGTGGAAATGACCACGTGTTCACATGCACCCACTGTGAACGGACATTTGCAGCGCAAATTGGCCTTATCAGTCACACTCGCTACCGCCATAGTTAAAAGTTATTATGCCTTTTTAAAGCACAAACTATCGTCTGTCAAGACGGCAAGGTGCCAATGTATATATATATATATGACAAATTGACAAAACCAGTTAACATGATAGAAAAAGAGTAAGGACAAGACGAAATAAAAGATAACCAAATGGATTACTCTCTGGTGATCGTGTGAGATGGGGATCCTCCACATTTATCCTCTTGGTACATGGTCTTTCAACCACTGAATGAACACCGGGCGATAAATCAATCAAACTATCTATCCCTCTCTCTCCCTCTCGTTCTCTCACTCTTTTCCCTCTGTACACTTTCCCTCCTCTTTTTTCCCAAAGTCTCTCCCTCTCATCCTCCTCTCTCCATCGCTCCCTCCGTCCCCTCTATCGCCCCACTCTCTCCCTTCCTCTGTCTCTCCTCTAATCTCTCTCCCTTTTCCTCTCCTTCCACCTCTGTCCCTCTCACCTCTCTCTCTCTCTCTCCCGTTTCCTTTATCTCCCCTATCTCTCCTTCTGACCCTTCCTCTCCCTTTATCCCTTCCTCTCTCTCTTCCTCTCTCTCCCTCCCTTCCTCTCTCTCTCCCTCCCTTCCCCTCTCTCCCTCCCTTCCTCTCTCACCATCCCTTCCTCTATCTTCCTCCTCCTCTTCCCGTCTTCCTTCTATCTCTATCTTCACTCACCCTTCTCCCTCCCCTTCCCGTCTCCTCCCCGTATCCTCCCCCTCCACGTCTACTTCCTTCTCTTTGACACAACAGGTTATCTAAACCAGACGCTGTACTTTCAACGGTAAAACAGTAATTGGCGATGGCCAGGAGAGAGAGAGCTCTCCAGAACTTGAGACACTTAGATGATGACCACGGTCGAGGGTGGACCTGGTCAGAGCCGTTCGTTGTGGGCAATGGCGACGTTGGTGTCTCAGTGTGAAAGAGAGTTCAGTTACAACAGTCTAACCAGCCACTTTCTTAATGACTCCATAATGTAGTTATAATGTAATAGTGTGGCTAACCAACCATTCGATTACAAGAGCAGTTGATTCATTGATAATGAGAGACCGACTCAGGCCACCGACACTCAGAAATTAATTCTGTAACCTGCCAACGTCAATGGCGAACTTCTGACACCCCAAAATGGGGTTAACCGCAGTCAATCAATGTATTACTACGAACAGTGCACATATCGACCAATGGCATTTTGGGTATAAGGTGCTAGATTAATTTTTATACAGAAAATCAATTGGGGAACCCATTGAGGCCATTGAGACAGTTACATAAATAAACACATATAGTTGTTTGGCGCTTTATTTTTATAGACCAATGAGAACTCGGTGAGCGGCATGGCCAGTATCCCGCCGGCCTGGTCAGTATCTCGCCGGCCTGGTCAGTATCTCGCCGGCCTGGTCAGTATCTCGCCGTCATGGTCAGTATCCCGCCGGCCTGGTCAGTATCCCGCCGGCGTGGTCAGTATCCCGCCGGCCTGGTCAGTATCTCGCCGGCCTGGTCAGTATCACGCCGTCATGGTCAGTATCACGCCGTCATGGTCAGTATCCCGCCGGCATGGTCAGTATCCCGCGGCATGGTCAGTATTCTGCCGGCCTCCTGTACTTCTCACAACATCCGGGTACCCATTTTAGGCTGTGTCGACACGGAGCCCAGGTCAATTTAAAAAAAAAAAAAAACACGCTTCGATGCGTAATCGAAACCACGACCACCAGATCAGCAGGCGCGAGTCTAACCACTTCACCAACACGGCTCCCTTGAAAAACATACTCACCATTAATAAGCTTTCAGTTACAGTGAGGTCAAGTCTATCACTCTGGTCTGGAACCCACCATGCAAACGAAACAGCGGGAGACGTAACAACACATGGAGAAGATAATTACAGACAGATTAAAGAATATACGGATGACACGCAAGGAGCTGCAGGAGATAGCAAAAGGATAGGACAATTTCACGTGGGTGGTTGAGGGTCTAAGTCTCAATGGTGGATACAGGGAAGAAGAAGAAGCAGCAGAATTAGGTAGTAAGTGTTATTTATATGTAGACTGTAATGAATGCACCCGAAATACAAGCAATATAGTTGTGTGTATCAGTACATGAATTGTTTCTAACACGACTTTTTGTCCTGATATCTCGCATATTCTCCCAGACAAAACGGAACTCCACAAAGGTGTGGTCTCAGAATATGGTGAAAGTACTGGGTTTGTCACCTCGCCCAATTTCCCAAGAGGATATGCACTCAACGGCGAGACTTTCACCTACATGATACAGAACCTTGACCCCTACGGTCATGTCCGAGTAACCTTTGACGACTGGGATATTGCACCGGAAAGCAAGGTCAAAGTGAGTACTGTATTTTGTGTTTCTGCTTCTGGAGTTCTCCCGTCTGTAGGTTTGGCTTCTTGAGTTCGCCCTTCTTTTTTTCGCATCCTGTTTACAGGACATTGCTGTCAACACCAGCAACCTACTGCAGTTTTTGATGTCTTGGCAAGTTTTACGTTCAGTAGTTTGCTATTGCTGTCTGAACACCCGGCTCCTATGCCAACATGTTAAAACTCCAGGGCGACACGGTCTGCTGCCAAAACGGTCGCCGCTGTGTTTCGAACGCGTCGTAGGCGGCTCACGAATCGCGTACGCAAGCCTTTAGGCCACAGAGACAGTCTCCCTTCTCTAGTTAGTGCTTACTGAGTTCTCCCTCCGATAGTTTGTGCTTATTGAGTTCTCCCGCATGCAGTTTGTAATTACTGAGTTTTCCCTTCAGTAGTTTGTGCTTATTGAGTTCTCCCCTCTGTAGTTTGTGCTTATTGAGTTCTCCCTCCTGTAGTTTGTGGTTATTGAGTTCTCCCTCCTGTAGTTTGTGCTTATCGAGTTATCCCCCCTGTAGTTTGTGCTTGAGTTCTCCCTCCTGTAGTTTGTGCTTGAGTTCTCCCTCCTCTAGTTAGTGCTTATTGAGTTCTCCCTCCTGTAGTTGGTGCTTATTGAGTTCTCCCCATTGTAGTTTGTGCTTATTGAGTTCTTCCTCCTGTAGTTTGTGCTTATTGAGTTCTCCCTCCTGTAGTTTGTGCTTATTGAGTTATCCCTCCTGTAGTTTGTGCTTATTGAGTTCTCCCTCCTGTAGTTGGTGCTTGAGTTCTCCCTCCTGTAGTTGGTGCTTATTGAGTTCTCCCTCCTGTAGTTGGTGCTTATTGAGTTATCTCTCCTGTAGTTTGTGCTTATTGAGTTCTCCCTCCTGTAGTTTGTGCTTGAGTTCTCCATCCTGTAGTTTGTGCTTATTGAGTACTCCCTCCTGTAGTTTGTGCTTATTGAGTTCTCCATCCTGTAGTTTGTGCTTATTGAGTTCTCCATCTTGTAGTTTGTGCTTATTGAGTTCTCCATCCTGTAGTTTGTGCTTATTGAGTTATCCCTCCTGTAGTTTGTGCTTGAGTTCTCCCGCCTGTAGTTGGTGCTTATTGAGTTCTCCCTCCTGTAGTTGGTGCTTATTGAGTTCTCCCTCCTGTAGTTTGTGCTTGAGTTCTCCCTCCTGTAGTTTGTGCTTGAGTTCTCCCTCCTGGAGTTTGTGCTTGAGTTCTCACTCCTATAGTTTGTGCTTGAGTTCTCCCTCCTGTAGTTTGTGCTTATTGAGTTCTCCCTCCTGTAGTTGGTGCTTATTGAGTTCTCCCTCCTCTAGTTGGTGCTTATTGAGTTTTCCCTCCTGCAGTTGGTGCTTATTGAGTTCTCCCTCCTGTAGTTTGTGCTTGAGTTCTCCATCCTGTAGTTTGTGCTTGAGTTCTCCCTCCTGTAGTTTGTGCTTGAGCTCTCCCTCCTGTAGTTTGTGCTTGAGTTCTCCCTCCTGTAGTTTGTGGTGATTGAGTTCTCCCTCAGTAGTTTGTGCTTGAGTTCTCCCTCCTATAATTTGTGCTTATTGAGTTATCCCACCTGTATTTGGTGCTTATTGAGTTCCCCTCCTGTAATTGGTGCTTATTGAGTTCTCCCTCCTGTAGTTTGTGCTTATTGAGTTCTCCCTCCTATAGTTTGTGCTTATTGTGTTCTCCCTCCTGTAGTTCGTGCTTATTGAGTTCTCCCGCCTGTAATTGGTGCTTATTGAGTTCGCCCTCCTGTAGTTGGTGCTTATTGAGTTCTCCCTCCTGTAGTTTGTGCTTGAGTTCTCTCTCCTGTAGTTTGTGATTGCGTTCTCCCTCCTGGAGGTAGTTTGTGCTTGAGTTCTCCCTCCTGTAGTTTGTGCTTGAGTTCTCCCTCCTGGAGTTTGTGCTTGAGTTCTCACTCCTATAGTTTGTGCTTGAGTTCTCCCTCCTGTAGTTTGTGCTTATTGAGTTCTCCCTCCTGTAGTTGGTGCTTATTGAGTTCTCCCTCCTCTAGTTGGTGCTTATTGAGTTTTCCCTCCTGCAGATGGTGCTTATTGAGTTCTCCCTCCTGTAGTTTGTGCTTGAGTTCTCCATCCTGTAGTTTGTGCTTGAGTTCTCCCTCCTGTAGTTTGTGCTTGAGCTCTCCCTCCTGTAGTTTGTGCTTGAGTTCTCCCTCCTGTAGTTTGTGGTGATTGAGTTCTCCCTCCTGTAGTTTGTGCTTGAGTTCTCCCTCCTGTAATTTGTGCTTATTGAGTTATCCCACCTGTATTTGGTGCTTATTGAGTTCCCCTCCTGTAATTGGTGCTTATTGAGTTCTCCCTCCTGTAGTTTGTGCTTACTGAGTTCTCCCTCCTGTAGTTTATGCTTATTGTGTTATCCCTCCTTTAGTTCGTGCTTATTGAGTTCTCCCTCCTGTAGTTGGTGCTTATTGAGTTCTCCCTCCTGTAGTTTGTGCTTGAGTTCTCCCTCCTGTAGTTTGTGCTTGAGTTCTCCCTCCTGTAGTTTGTGCTTGAGTTCTCCCTCCTGTAGTTTGTGCTTATTGAGTTCTCCCTCCTGTAGTTGGTGCTTATTGAGTTCTCCCTCCTTTAGTTGGTGCTTATTGAGTTCTCCCTCCTGCAGTTGGTGCTTATTGAGTTATCCCTCCTGTAGTTTGCGCTTGAGTTCTACATCCTGTAGTTTGTGCTTGAGTTCTCCCTCCTGTAGTTTGTGCTTGAGCTCTCCCTCCTGTAGTTTGTGGTTATTGAGTTCTCCCTCCTGTAGTTTGTGCTTGAGTTCTCCCTCCTGTAGTTTGTGCTTGAGTTCTCCCTCCTGTAATTTGTGCTTATTGAGTTCTCCCTCCTGTAGTTGGTGCTTATTGAGTTCTCCCTCCTGTAGGAGAGCCTGTCATATGATACCACAACATCCAGCTTAAGAATGGAAGTGGAGGCAGTCACTGCGGCTCTCAGCTGGATTGAGAATACGACACACACACACATCGTGATTGTAACTGACTCAGAAAGCATGCTGACGAGGGTGAGGACGGGCAGACTTCGTGCGGAGTGGCTTGCTTCGCTTTGGAGGTCACGGGTGACAAGCATCGCCTGGATCTTTTCTCCGTGGCATTCTGGTGTGCTGGGAAATGAACAGGCGGACAGATTGACTGGCTCTGCAGAACTTGGTGGAGTATTGATACATGACAAGGCAGACGTGGTTGCGGCCTTGTGAGAGCACGTGCACACCTCGGAGGAGCAAATGGATTACCATGGTCTGGCAAGAATGAGACAACGAGGAGTGACGAAGGGATCTGGCCGACGCTCAACGCTCAGAGGAAAGGCGAGACGGACTTATAATCAAATTGCTACTGGTACTATTAGTGTTGGAACTCTTCGCTGGCTGCTGAGGATGGGGACGGAGCACTTATGGGAATGCCCCAAATGCTGTGATGTCGATTCCTAAAGCAATCAATCAATCAATCAATCAATCCCTCCTGTAGTTTGTGCTTGAGTTCTCCTTCCTGTAGTTTGTGTTTGAGCTCTCCCTCCTGTAGTTTGTGCTTATTGAGTTATCCCTCCTGTAGTTTGTGCTTATTGAGTTCTCCATCCTGTGGTTTGTGCTTATTGAGTTTTCCCTCCTGTAATTTGTGCTTATTGAGTTCTCTCCCCTGTAGTTTGTGCTTGAGTTTTCCCTCCTGTAGTTTGTGGTTATTGAGTTCTCCCTCCTGTAGTTTGTGCTTGAGTTCTCCGTCCTGTAGTTTGTGCTTATTGAGTTATTCCTCCTGCAGTTTGTGCTTATTGAGTTCTCCATCCTGTGGTTTGTGCTTATTGAGTTTTCCCTCCTGTAGTTTGTGCTTATTGAGTTCTCTCCCCTGTAGTTTGTGCTTATTGAGTTCTCCCTCCTGTAGTCTGTGCTTATTGAGTTCTCCCTCCTGTAGTTTGTTCTCCCTCCTGTAGTTTGTGCTTGAGTTCTCCCTCCTGTAGTTTGTGGTTAAGTTTCCCCTCCTGTAGTTTGGTCTTATTGAGTTCTCCCTCCTGTAGTTTGTGCTTATTGCGTTCTCCCCCCTTTAGTTTGTGCTTGAGTTCTCCCTCCTGTAGTTTGGTCTTATTAAGTTCTCCCTCCTGTAGTTTGTGCTTGAGTTATCCCTCCTGTAATTTGGTCTTATTGAGTTCTCCCTCCTGTAGTTTGGTCTTATTGAGTTCTCCCTCCTGTGGTTTGTGCTTGAGTTCTCCCTCCTGTAGTTTGTGCTTGAGTTCTCCCTCCTGTAGTTTGGTCTTATTGAGTTCTCTCTCCTGTAGTCTGTGCTTGAGTTCTCCCTTCTGTCGTTTGTGCTTATTGAGTTCTCCTTCACCTTATCTTTCTCATAATTTTTCTTTCTTTCTTCCTACTATCACTTTTTCACTTTCTCTTTCTTGCTGTCTCACCCTTTCTCACTTTCACTCTCTCACTCTGTCTGCCTATATGTCTACCTACAATTCCGCCTCCCTTCTCTCTCTCTCTCTCTCTCTCTCTCTCTCTCTCTCTCTCTCTCTCTCTCTCTCTCTCTCTCTCTCTCTCTCTGTATCCCTCATTCAGTAACCCTAAATGAGAGAACAATACGAACTATTTACCCCCAGTTCACGACCTTCCTTTGAAGTCTCGGCGGCAACAATTCACCAGCTTACACAAATAATCATTACCACTCACTCCAACTCACCCTCCTGTGCCGCCAATTTGCACAAATGTCGCCATTATTTGTTTACGCAAATCCGTGAAAATAGTTTCTTCGCTTAGATACCTTCCAGTCATGTTTTCACCGCAGGTCCCCGGCGGAGCAGTGGCCCCGAGTGGAGCAGCGGCCGAGAGTGGAGGAACACTGCAAATTGTAAACATCATGGGCTGGGAATGTTGGGTTGCATAGGGCAGATTGGTTCATGGCCTGGGGCAAGTGGCGCCCTTTTGGGGATGTGTGGGTGGGGTTCACGGGCGTTTCTGAGTTGGGTTAGTTAATTGCATATGCTTTACAGGATGTCACAGTCAACCCAAGCATGTTTTGGCTGTATGTGATTGAGTTGAGTAGGAAGAATTATTGTTTGCTTCTGTCCTTCCGGCTTTCTGTCTGTCTGTCTGTCTGTCTGTCTGTCTGTCTGTCTGTCTGTCTGTCTGTCTGTCTGTCTGTCCGTCCGTCCGTCTGTTTGTCTGTCTGTCCATCCGCCCGTCTGTCTGTCTGTCTGTCTGTTCTGCTATGTTCTTTTCTTTTTTAGTGAGACAGGGATGTATGCTCTCTCCTCTGCTATTTAATATCAACATAGACAGTTTATCCAAAGAAGCAGTCATGACACAAACAGATTCAGAAAATTTAAAATCTTTACTTCAGATGAAACAACAGATTCACATGCAATAAATGAACTTTTATTTGCAGGCGATCAGTGCCTGTTTTATAGCGACGAGGACAGACTGCAAAATCATATTAATAATCTGAGTTCTTCTTCTTCTTCTGCGTTCATCCGGAGTTTTTTTTTCGGATGTGATTGCGTTGTGCCTGTTTACAGCAGAGCTGCGTTCTTGCGCCGTTAGGCCGACACATCCGACTTCTACGGGCATTTGTTGACCGGGTTAACCTTCCCGGGATCTGAGTTCAACATGCAGCAGATACAATATGAGCATAAATATATCCAAAACCGGAGTAATGCAAGTTAGCAGATCTTCTGGACCACTAAGTATACAGATAAATAGCACAACTCTGAAACAAATTAAATAATTCAAATATCTTGGAAGTATGGTCACAGAAGATGGCAGAATAGACAAAGAAATCGAAATTATATGTCAATAAGCAAGTGCTCTTATATATCAACTATATCCCATACTGAAATATCCAAGTATGCCTATATCCGCAAAACGACAGATAATAAATAGCATGCTCATACCAACCCTATGCTACCAGTGTCAAACTTGGACATTATCCAGATCACACATACGGAAAATAACACATGGGAGATGAGATGCTTTAGGAGAGTTGCCAACTTAACAATCAGAGACCGAGTAAGAAATGATGTTATCAGACAGACAGTGGGATCAAAATCTTGTGCCACATTTATTGAAAGACAGACGATCAAATGGTTCGGCCATCTCGTTAGAATGTAGCACCATTAACTACCATACTGGCGCTGCACCAAAGATTTGCTACGAGAGCAAGAGGACGTCCGAGAAGAAAATGGATTGACGACGTCAACGACACTGTACAATCACTCGGAAAGACACAATCCAGTGCCACCCATCGGGCGCCGAAGCGCCAATTGTTCCACCCAACGACGCTAGACAGCAAAAATGGAAGACGACGACGATGATGATGATGATGATGATGGCAAGTGCGTACGTGGATGTAGTGAGCTGAGTTTCACAATCACGACATGCCTGGTACGAAGTCCGCCGCAGACATATTTGTTTGCGATGATTTTCACAATGGTGTGAGCGTTGGTCGTTCATAATGCAATGGCAAACTACTTAATATAAAATTGCCTAGACAATCAAACAGCAAGTAAATCCTGGCGTTGATTGTTTCAGTGTCCTATAATGGATATGCAGCTAACGTTAACAAGTGCGTTCAGTTTGCTAAGGTGTACATTGTTCTCAAATCATAATTTACAAATATTTCTTTTGCGTTGTTGAGTTGAGTCAAGCTAAGAACCGACACCACTGCACTCAGGACATTCCTATACGCGCTCCGTAAAGCAAGGGAATCAATTGGGGAACACCTTGAGGCCACTAAAACAGCCCATAAATAAACACACATAGTATTGTTTGGCGCTCATAGAAGGATGCACGCACATGCACCCACTGTGAACGGACATTTACAGCGCGAATTGGCCTTATCAGCCACATTCGCTACCGCCATACGTAAAAGTTATTATGCCTTGTTAAAGCACAAACTATCGTCTGTCAAGACGGCAAGGTGCCAATATATATATATATATATATATATATATATATATATATATATATATATATATATATATATATATATATATATATTTCGCATATCCTTTACAGGACATCGCTGTCAACAGCAGCATCTTTCAGCTGTCTGTTGATTTCTTGGCAAGATTACGCTCAGTAGTTTGCCATTGCTTTCTGAGCGGCCGGCTCAGTTATCCCGCAAGTCACCAGCGGGGGTTGAACCGCCTCCAGCTCTCGCCCGCTACGAGACTCTGCGTGATAAACGGGATTACGGCGAAAGTGTTGTAACCTCTCGGCCAGAGAGACCGGCAATATATATATAGTGTCAATAGACTATACTGGACACAACATTACGGTCTGATATGTTTGTGTGTTTGTTATTTGACCTATGCTGGTTTAATACAAAATTATGAGACCTATGGTGCTATCTCAATGGTTTGATGTGAATTCTGTCCGTATTCCATAGTTGTAGGTTCATCAGTAAGATAGACATAGATAATGATGATACCTTTTTACGGTAGTCTAGTTAGTCATGCGTCGAAGTACACTTGTTCCTGCAGCGAGGCGCTGTCATCATTTGGAGGTAACATGTTCGAAACCCGGTCGGTAAATATTGCTTTCAAATTTGATGTTGTCTAGTGCGTCCTCTAATCTCTACTTCCTTCTTCTTCCTCTATGTGCGCCAAAACAATGCATGTGTGTTTATTTATGAATTGTCCATTAAGCAGGGAAATATTAGTTAGTTGGTTGATAGGTTCATCGGCATTGGGTAGTTAGTTAGGTTTCTGTCTCTTCCCCAGTATCTCCATCTTCGTGTGACGGCTGATAACACACGTTCTGTCACTTGACTATTCTTCTTTGACTCCCTGCGCTCTTGCCTGGCCTCCTCTCTTCTAACTTGATGCTCTTGCAGTCTGGGCAAAGTTGTGGATTCAGTCATTACTTGATTCGTCTACCCGTCCTCCGGTCCATCACTCGTCCGCTGTCTACAGTAACCCGGCTCGCAAGCCTTTGTTTCAATCAGGTGCCGTTTCCACAATGAACGTTGGCTGCAATAGATGTCCAACACTGTCTCTCTTGATTGCACATTCTGTCAGACTGTTGATCGTCCAGCTTTTGATGATGGCAAACCCGCTTGTATTGTCATCTACCTCTTGCTCACTTGTCTTCATCCTTACCCTCCGTATGGTTTTCATGAGTATTACTTCCTTTAACGTGGCCGAAATATTTCACGTGCCTCTTTTATTTCTTTCATCAACTCTTTTCATTCGGTTTATCATTGTCGTCTGTATTTGTTAGCTTTTGTTTCCATGAAATACGACACATTCTTCTGTATGTCGACATCTCTAGGGCCTCTATTCGACTTTCGCAAGCCTGTCAGTTTTATCGTCTTTACTATTTACAGCTACACGAAGCATTAGGAACCTGTGTCCAAGAGCTTTGTCGTTAAGACACCTTGCCTCATAACTTTAGAATCCCCCGATCTTGTTAAGGAAAAATAAAAACAGGAGTATTTCTTGAGCAAGAAGTACAAACAAGTAAGAAATGTGCAAGTTCTGAGTAGTCGGTTATGGCATTTCCTGCAAATAAAATGGCGAAAGAACCAAATTGCTTTCAACCTTTCTGGAATGGTGCAATGCGGGTGCTCATTCCATTGCGCTTTGATGTTATTATTTTAAAGAAATTCCACGACCTGTTGTTCTTCCTACTTGTGTGTGTTTAGTTTTACTGCCTTCTCCATTCGGGATATTAATTTGGAGGAGGGAGAAAATATATTTTTGTTTCTCGTGCTTTCTATTTTCCTCATTGGGAATTTAATTTTAAAGGACGAACAAATAGAACTATTTTCTTAAGCGCGTTTGGGGTCTCCTTACCATCATCAAGTGCCATGCCGATAAGTGGTGTGGGGAAGATTCGCCAGTCTTGTCCCAACTCCGTGTTCTTGTCCCAGTTTGTTCTTGGGCCAGCTCCGTGTTCTCCCAACTCGGTGTTGTCCCAGCTTGTTCTTGTCCCAGCTCTGTGTTCTTGTCCCAGCTCTGTGTTCTTGTCCCAGCTTGTTCTTGTCACAGCTTGTTCTTGACCTAGGCCTGTGTTCTTGTCCCAGCTTGTTATTGACAGCTATGTGTTCTTGTCCCAGCTTGTTCTTTTCCCGGCTTGTTCTTGTCCCAGCTTGTTCTTGTCCTAACTTGTTCTTGTCCCAGCTTGTTCGTAGCCCAGCTTTGTGTTCTTGATCCAGCTTGTTCTTGTCCCTGCTTGTTCTTGTCTTAGCGCTTTTCTAGTCCCAGCTTGCTCTTGACCCAGTTTGTTCTTGTCCCAGCTTGTTCTTTTCCCAGCTTATTCTTTTTCCAGCCTGTTCTTGTCCCAGCTTGTTCTTGTCCCAGCTTGTTCTTGTCCTAGCTTGTTCTTGTCCCAGCTTGTTCGTAGCCCAGCTTTGTGTTCTTGATCCAGCTTGTTCTTGTCCCTGCTTGTTCTTGTCTTAGCGCTTTTCTAGTCCCAGCTTGCTCTTGGCCCAGTTTGTTCTTGTCCCAGCTTGTTCTTTTCCCAGCTTATTCTTGTCCCAGCCTGTTCTTGTCTCAGCTTGTTTGTGGCCCAGTTTTGTGTTCTTGCCCCAGCACTGTGTCCTTGTCCCAGCCCTGTGTTCTTGTCCCTGCTTGTTCGTGGCCCAGCTTTGTGTTCTTGACCCAGCTTGTTCTTGTCCCAGCTTGTTCTTGACCCACCTTGTTCTTGTCCCAGCCCCGTGTCCTTGTCCCTGCTACCTACTACAATATTTCAGGCTTGTGTGATTCACACAGCCAGTCCTGTGTCCTTGTCCCAGCCTCGTGTCCTTGTCCCAGCCCTGTGTCCTTGTCCCAGCCCTGTGTTCTTGTCCCAGCTACCTACTACAAAATTTCAGGCTTGCGTGATTCACCCAGCCAGCCCCGTGTCTTTGTCCCTGCTACCTTCTACAATATTTCAGGCTTGTGTGATTCACCCAGCCAGCCCCGTGTCCTTGTCCCAGCCCCAGCCCTGTTTTCTTGTCCCAGCTACGTCTACAATATTTCAGGCTTGTGTGATTCACCCAGCCAGCCCCGTGTCCTTGTCCCTGCTACCTTCTACAATATTTCAGGCTTGTGTGATTCACCCAGCCAGCCCCGTGTCCTTGTCCCAGCTACCTACTACAATATTTCAGGCTTGTGTGATTCACACAGCCACCCCTGTGGCGAAGGAGTTACGTATGCAATTCGAAATCCCGCACATCGCGTTCGAAACACAGTTGCTGGCGATTTGGAAGCAGACCCCGTTGTGTTGGTTGTGATACATTGGTATGAGTGCCAGTCTTTCAGAAAGCAATGGCAAACTACTGAACGTAAACTTGCCAAGAAAATCACAGTCCAAAATGCCGAAGTTGATTGCGACGTCCTGTAAAGGAAGCCCACCTAACTTTTCTCTTATACACACTTATGGATAATTGCCATTGCAACAGACTTCGTGCACTGTACTGAGAAACTCTGTGTGTATTCGCAACTGCTCTCTACACTTTCATAATAATGTTATCAAGAAATGTGCCCCAGGGTTCATCGTAAAGCTATATACAACGTATGGCTGTCGTCTGCTGGAGTAATTCTTTGCATTCCAAACAATGGTGTTATCAACGGAAGAAAGAATTTTTCAAATTGGTTCTACATACAAAGTGCAGTGAGACTTTACAAACACCCTATACATGCCTTGGCTTGCATCAGTGGAAACTTCTTCAGGTCATGAATGAGTTCTGGTGACCCATGGGTAGTTTTTTTTGTTTTGTTTTGCCAACAATTTTTCCTGAACAGCCGCCTTATGACCTACTCTTTGCGATATTCAAATGCTGTCGGATTTTTAACGTGCACAACTTGCACACGGGACCTCCTGTTTTTTGTCCTTACTCGAGAAGGCTAGAGAGTTGATCACTCTATCCAGGAGATCAGAAGGACGTGTAACATCATTAGATATCAATGGTTCATGGAAAAATGTCCAGCCTTATGATCTTGAGCTGGATGCTGTAGCCCTTCAGCCACGACACGCCCAACAACAGAAACTTGAGCACCCAGCGTCAGCGTTCCCTGCGTCAGAGTTCGCGGCCCCATATAGATCCCAGCCCCAGAGAGATCCGGCGCCAGAGAAATCCCGCCACATGAGAGATCCCGCTGCCAGAGAGTTTCCGCCGCCTATTTCACGAAGGTATTTCCTTATCATGGCTCCTAAATGCGGTTCCTCGAAAATGCTATCTCTACCTAATCCTAAACGTAAAGCCTAATGTACTTTTAATTTTCTACAAAGATGTCTTGGATAGCTCTATGTCATTGTTCTTTCTCAACCAAAGCCTACTTTTTCCTAGTCACTTGAAACAGTGACTTTCCAGCATTTTAATAATAGCTCGCCTTATGACATCCTTGTCAAAGCAGTCTACAATTGCCTTTCTACCTACCGTTTTCTTATTGCGTGATGGTTTCATTCCAGATTTCAGCACCAATCAACGAAATGACCGTTTACTCAAACTCAATGCATGGGCTGTTTTTTCTCGGGATTTATAATAGTATATGAAACAGTTTCCTGCGATCAGCTTCTTGATAAAAATATGTGTACAACTTCATAGCGATGCTTTGACGTGAACACAATTTCACATTCAATCCCATTCAACAATATTCACATATTCAAATGTTAGCGATAACTGGTAAGATTTAAAAAAAAAAAACAATAATCAGGTTTCATGAAGCACCCCTAATATTGACAACACCTCTGAACACTCCCCATGCCACTACGCGAGGCTCTTGTCATAAGGTCAATCTCGTGTACCACGAGAAAATTAACTATACAACGCTAATGTTTCCGTGTGAAGATGTAATACATTTAATAATATGCACTTCATCTCTGACCCGTAAATTATATACCTCATATAAACAAACTTTGAAATCTGCTGTACAATCTCCAGAACAAAAAATTTTTTTGTTGGGTGAACGTAATGATAAGGTTATATGCTAAATCTCATCATTTTCATCAGCTGGTTACTGAGATATGGAATTTTATATTGGGGCAGACAAAAGTAAACCGACTATAAATATAAACCTTATATAATGTGACACTGAGTGAATTCAAGGACACGATATTAATTGGAAAACTCTTCGGCGTCCTGTTCAATACTGATGATTAATATTTCACGTAATTCGCTGTAAGGCTGGAGTTAACTTGTATATTTATAGTTTATCGGAGCTTAGTTCGCTCAACTATTCATTACAAGAAGAGTTAGTCCGTTGAGACAGTTGGGGTGTGTCAGATATGACTTAAAAGTTGTTTATATTATAGCCGACGTGTTGTATTTTATATCAAATTAAGCAGATTTGCATATGGACATCTACTATATATGTGTCAATGGCAGATACAGAATGTCGCTTAAGACCATTAATTAATCATCCCATGGGACTTATGTTAAGCATCCCGGGGCCATCAAGTTAATCATCCCATGAGACTTAAGTTAACCATCCCAGGGGATTTAAGTTAATCACCCCAGGGGAGTTAACTAAGTTAATCATCCCATGGGACTAAGTTAATTATCCCAGGGGACTTAATCAGTTAAATAGAACAACACATGACGCACACACCTCACTTAACAACGGAATATGCACGTTTCATAAAAACTAAATATTAACAGATAACTCCATGTCCAGGTCTATGACGGATTCTCGGAGAATTCTCCACACACAACTTTAGATCGCTACAATCGCCCGGTCATCGTCTCCCAGTCCAGCACGCTGGTCCTGGTTCTCTCTACGGGCACACGCTTATCCGAATGCTGCTATCACGCTGGCTTCAAGGCACGCTTTCATTTGGTCTCAGGTAAGTGACACCTTAAAGGTAACTTAACTGATGCAGTACCAAACACAACAGTAGGTTTGGATCACACATGGTACACAATACAATCAACAAGTATTATCATGTAAATTTCAATTCATTGAGCGTTTAAATTGTTGAAGACACCACAAAACAAACACGAAATCCCTAGTATGGTGTTATATCGTCCATCTAAATAGGTCACATTTGGCGATAAATTATCCTTTAGCAAATAATCCTTTAAGAATCTTTCATCCAGGAATAAAAAGATTACTAGTCTAGGGTTCCGTGCTAGTGTAGTAGCCAGGCCTGGTGGTGATGGGTTCGAATCCACATTGGGGCGGATTTGTACAATTGACCTGTACTCCCAGGTGGACCCAGCCTACAATGGTACCAGTAAATCTCCGGAGAAGTAAAGTTGGCTGACGTGAGACACCACATCAGCCACTGGGCCCCGATGTGTCTCTACAATACGGGGCCAGGCACCATGTGGCCAAAGGTGTGCAACTGAGTTCTCTACTTACTGTATAATCCTGGCATTATGTTACTAGTATGTTTACTCCTTTAATTATATTATTATATTGCTAGTTTGTTTAATCCTGTATGCCACAGGTCTCTTTAATCCTTTGCCACTGGTCTGTTCAATCCGTTATGTCATTGGTCTGTTTCATCCTTTGATTATATTGCTAGTCTGTTTAATCCTATATGCCATTGGTCTGTTTGCTCCTTATGTCACTAGTCTGTTTAATACTTTTCACTGGTCTGTTTACTCCTATATATCATTGGTCTGTTTAATCCCGTGATTATATTGCTGATCGTTTAATCCTTTGATATTGCTAGTGTGTTTAATCGTATTATATTGCTGGTCTGTTTAATCCTTTATATCACCGGTCTGTTTAATCCTTTATATCACTGGTCTGTTTAATCCTTTGATTATATTGCTTGTATGTTTAATCCTATGATTACATTGCCTGTCTATGTAATCCTTTATATCACTGGTCTGTTTAATCCTTTATATCACTGGTCTGTTTAATCCTTTATATCACTGGTCTGTTTAATCCTTTATATCACTGGTCTGTTTAATCCTTTGATTACACTGCTAGTCAGTTTAATCCTTTGATTACATTGCTAGTGTGTTTAATCCTTTGATTATATTGCTAGTCAGTTTAATCCTTTGATTACATTGATGGTCTGTTTTATCTTTTGATTATATTGATGGTCTGTTTAATCCTTTTGATTATATTGCTAGTCAGTTTAATCCTTTGATTACATTGATGGTCTGTTTAATCCTGTGATTATATTGATGGTCTGTTTAATCCTTTGATTATATTGCTAGTGTGTTAAATCCTGAGATTATATTGATAGTCTGCTTAATCTTTTTATTATATTGCTGGTCTGTTTAATCCTTTATATCACTGGTCTGTTTAATCCTTTATATCATTGGTCGGTTTAATCCTGTGATTACATTGCTTGTCTGTTTAATCCTTTGATTGCTTTGCTTGTCTGTTTAATCCTTTGATTACATTGCTTGTCTGTTTAATCATTTGATTACATTGCTAGTCTATTTAATCCTTTGTCACTGGTCTGTTTAATCCTTAATCCTCAGAGGAAGAGTGGAAGGAGCGGCCGGATTCCTCATGTAGCGAGTCGCACCCCATGCAGGGTGGCAGCATTATCTCATTCACCGGAGCCACTTCTACAGGTAACATACACCGGTCACAATTATCTCATTCACCGGAGCCACTTCTACAGGTAACATACATCGGTCACAATTAAATGCCGCACCATGGGTTCTCCGGGGTCTGTATGGGAGGCAAAGGATAGCTTCACTGTAGCCTGACGGCTGGGGTTCGCTTCACACGTCAGTCAGTTGAACATAAAAACCAACTTCACGTTCAGAAAGCAATAGCTAAATACATTTTTTTTTAAATTGGCTAATAAATCACAAACAGCCAATAGACTGGGGTTGATTGCAACGTCCTGTAAAGGATATGCATATCTTTTAATAAGCCCACCTTGCATGTTGTAAGAGTGAGCTAATGAGAGTTGTGGACTATCTACTTCGAACTTAGCTGCACAATCCAGTCTGGTAATGAATGTCTCAAAATCATGTGACATGCCGGTAAGCAAGGGCGGTCATGTTTTGCCATCTCACTCGATCACCAGAGTCGTGGATCAGCTTAGAGTTCTTGTCTCGACCATACCACGTGGTCAAGCCATCCAGGTATTTACTTCTCTGGCCTCCCCTTGTTCTCTTCCCCTCAATCTTGCCAGTTGTCATCAATTTCTCTAATTTATCTCGTGACCCAAAAATTGTGACTGTCTACGTCTAATCTCTCTAATAAATTTACGGTTTTCATTTGTTTCTTGTAGGACTTGGTCATTGATTTTTCTGACTGTCGATGGTATTCTTTGCATTTTCCTCAGAAACCACATTTCCACGGCCATCAGATGTTTTTCACCTTGTCTGCTCATTGTACACCCTTCACATCCATACAAAAGCACAGGATCTATTACAAAAGCACATGTTCTATAATGAATATAATGAGTAAGTCTACTTAGAGCTTAATGAGAGTTGGTTGAAGAAGGCCTGTTCTCCACAGGGAGCTGAAAAACAACAGCTTAAAGGCCATACAACCAATATATGCAGCTTGTAATAGAAAATCAGGGAGCAGAGTAGTGTCGTTGCTAGCATACTTGCCTGTTTGTCCTGTGGTCATGTTTGAATATCCATTGTGGCCAATTTATTTTAAAATATTGACATGGTCTTACAGGCCTGCCTAGAATAAAATACCAAGAAATGCCCAGGTAGTTCAAGGTAGCCGGTCTGGAATGCTGACCACATCAGCCGTCATGTCCCGACTGGTCTATAAATATGCTGACCACATCACCCGTCATGTCCCGACCGGTCTATAAATATGCTGACCACATCACCCGTCATGTCCTGACTAGTCTATAAATATGCTGACCACATCACCCGTCATGTCCCGACTGGTCTATAAATATGCTGACCACATCACCCGTCATGTCCTGATTAGTCTATAAATATGCTGACCACATCACCCGTCATGTCCCGACTGGTCTATAAATATGCTGACCACACCACCCGTCATGTCCCGACTGGTCTATAAATATGGGGCTAGCACCAAATATCCAATATGTCCTCGACGTTTTTTTGTTCAATGAAAGATGCCTTTTTATGTTTAATTTCACATGTTGTGTCGTGTGGTGTTATATTTCACATGTTCTGTCTTGTGTTATATTTCACATGTTCTGTCTTGTGGTGTTATATTTCACACATGTTCAGTTTTGTGGTGTTATATTTCACACGTGTTCAGTTTTGTGGTTTTATATTTTACACGTGATCTGTCTTGTGGTGTTATATTTCACACATGTTAAGTTTTGTGGTGTTATATTTCACACGTGTTCAGTCTTGTGATTTTATATTTTACACGCGATCTGTCTTGTGGTGTTATATTTCACACATGTTAGTCTTGTGGTGTTAATTTCTGTCTTGTGTTATGTTCAGTCTTTAAGAGATAAAGATGTTTTGGTGTTGTTAAGATGTTAGATTGAACTAGAAGTAGTAGCACATGTATTGAGTGGGGGGAGAGGGGGAAGAGGAAATCTGATGTTCAGTGTAACCAATGTTTAAACATCAGCACATACTAAAGAAAAATGGTGAGTGGGAAGTGACTGAACTAAGTTTTACTTGTGCAGTAATGTGTGTGCAACTGCTGGTGTTTATAGTGACTGCCGATTCCACCGACGATATAAATTATAACGTAATTCTAGTGGCGCTGTTTGTGTTGGCCTGCTAGCAGCGGTGTTATGCATGCTTTTATTTGCGTGTGCGTGCTGTTGGTTTTGCTGCCTGTTCCACTTTTCACATGCGATAGTGGAGAGCTCTTTGTGATATTCGCGAGCACAGGAACATAGCATCATGGGGTGGCCTGTTGCAGTAATGTTGGAACTGACTAATGACACGCTAAGAAAGCCCATCATTGTCCACAGAGCCCAAGTTTTATGACTGTGTGTGGCTCATCAAGCGGTACAACACACACAACACTGCCGACGCCGTCGTCCTGAGACTGCGGGAGGTCCTCCTTGGGGACGGTGAGTCACTGGTTGTTTTGATGACGATGATAATTTTGATTGTAAGGTGTTGGTTGATGTATTGATGGTGATGATGGTAATAATACGGTACTGGCATCTTACAGACGATAGTTTGTAATATTCTACTAAAAAAGGGCATGACAACTACTTCAAAGCACAAAACATGGGTTCAAATTAGAGATCATGTGTTGCCCATGCAGTATGATCCCTGTCTTGGTTTGCCTAGTTCACTCCAAAGGAAAGGTAACACCAATACATCTGGAATAAGACAAGCTGCAGAAGCTGCCGGATCAGCAAAGCGATGCTCTGCCCCGTCGTAACTGCGATCCTAAGTCAATTTCCGACCAAGGCTTAGGGCAGTGGCTCTCAACCTTTTTTGACCCATGCCCCCAACCCCTTTACCATATGTTCAGAACGTCATCCCCCCCCCCTTTCGAATTTCCTCCCTATAAATCCCCCCCCCCCACCCTTACACAGTATACATAAAAATGGAAGCTAAATTTAATAACACATACTAGAACACGTCAATACATCTACATAAAACGTGATTTGCGACTTACGTTATAAAACGAATTTCATTAGGGTGAGAACTACAGAACCGTAAAATTTAGAGGGAAAAACAATATCATTCTTCTTCTTCTTCTGCTGCGTTCATCCGGAGTTTTTTTTCCGGATGTGATTGCGTTGTGCCTGTTTACAGCAGAGCTGCGTTCTTGCGCCGTTAGGCCGACACATCCGACTTCTGCGGGCATTTGCTGACCGGGTTAACCTTCCCGGGGAAACAATATCCTGTAAATGGTTCTTGTATTAATGCGATCTTGAAATAATCTTAATTCCCCCACCCCCCTGGAAACCCTAAAATTCCCCCCGGGGGGGGGGGGGGGGAATTCCCCACCTGTTGAGTACCACTGGCTTAGGGCCATGTCTGACCTGCCATGATGTTTAGTTTTTAAGTTGTATTTACTCGAACTAGGGTAAGATTTTACTCTCCCAATTGCGTTTCTCTGCCCGAAGCTTTAGTGCAATGTGAGGTGTCAGGTTTGATGAGCCCGGCCTAAAATTCGGCACTTACAATGCAGGCAGTAGTCTACTGTCATACGATACCTCAGTCCTATCTGAGAGCTGGCTTAAAATGGTAATAATAAGTTAAGTATCGGTTGTTGTATCTGTCAAAAAACTGTCATCTACTGCATATAGTACCTTGCAGTGTAGGGCGGGGGGGGGGGGGGGGAGTCTTGAACATGAAGAATTAAGGCGCCTGGCTAGTGCAGTACAGTAGCCGCGAACTGTGCAGGTTAGGATTTTACGTTTGCCCCCGACAGAAAAAAAATCCACACCTTACTGAGGATTCGAACCCGGGTCTCCCGAAGGAGAACATGTTGGTTGTATTGATGACGATGTTGGTGGTAAGGGCGATTGATTGTTGGGTGGTTAAATGATTGTGGTGATGATAGTGATAAAATTATGGCGAATTGTTGGATATATTAAAGGTGTTCATCATGATGATGATAGCTGGCAAATGTGATGTGATTATGGTAAAGTTATGATGGTGTTAATGATGGTGGTTGTGGTGGTAATGATAATGGAAAAATTAGAATTACGATGATGTATTGTGATATTGATGATTTTTATGTTAACAATGCTGGTGATAGTTGGGATGATGGTGACAAATGTGATGATGATGGCAATAATGATGATGTCAATAGCTGACATGATTATGAACACGATGAAACACAGATGCCCTGACTTGTGGAAATTCTTGTGAGAACACAGCTAGAGCAACAAAGACCGATAGATAATATGGGCAGGCAGATCCCACAAACTCAGGAAGGCAGTCTGCCTACAGAAGGAGGAATCGTAAGAAACCTCAACCGTCCAAGCTGAAAGAGGTTGGCCCAAGTGGCGCTAGATTAGAAAGCGAACATCTACGCCAGTGGTTCTCAACCTTTTTTGGCCCATGCCCCCTTTACCATATGTTCAGAACGTCATCCCCCCCCCCCCTTTCGAATTTCCTCCCTATAAATCCCCCCCCCCACCCTTATACAGTATACATAAAAATGGAAGCTAAATTTAATAACACATACTAGAACAAGTCTTGACATCTACATAAAACGTGATTTGCGGGTCTACTTACGTTATAAAACGAATTTCATTAGGGCGAGAAGTACAGAACCGTAAAATTTAGAGGGAAAAACAATATCAAGTAACTGGTTCTTGTATTAATGCGATCTTGAAATAATCTTAATTCTCTCCCCCTCCCCCTCCCGGAAACCCTAAAATTCCCCCCTGTGGGGGGGGGGGGGGGATTCCACACCGGTTGTGAACCACTGATCTACGCATTTTAAAATACTATGGAGCGCACAGTGTAAACGTTGATTGTTGGAGGAGAAGAATGTTGTCCTGCAAGAGGAAGGTTCTGTCTGATGGTGGTAAGTTATAAGTAGGAGAATTTTCTTTTGATGAAGCAGCTGTTGTAGTAGTATAATTTAGTCAGTAGAAGCAATCTGCGCCTTAATCATACACTGAGCGAGACTGAATTCCTGTAGTCATCCTTCCCAGAGTCCCCATGGTAGTTAGCATTAGTGCTGCCATTACATTTACACAGCATGCACACACACGCACACACGCACAGGACAGGCAGGCAAGTGTAGAGACAAGAGACCATGATGGTGCCTTGGTGGCGGTGCCCTGATGACATCAAGTACCAGGGCGGTGCATAACTATTTTACTGCACACTCTTTTTTCTGCAGGTTGGCTGCAGTTTGGACGAAAGAACAGTCTAGAAATCCGGAAAGGCGTCAGCTCAGAGGCGCCACTACTGGCTAGGTTCACGGCCCGCAACCTCACGGACATTCATCTTGCATACACCTCCCAGGAAGGGCTCTACCTGCGACTCAGGGGCGGATACTACAGCACTGATAAACTGTCGTTTACTTACACCGCCGTGAAGAATGTCACTGGAGGTTTGTGTCCGGTTCTGTCTCTTTCTTTTGACTGTCAGTCTGTCTGTCTTTATATCGGTGTTTTATGCTGTGTGGCTTCATTTAAGTAGCGGTGAAGACACAACTGGAGGAACAGACAGAAATGTCACAATAAGAATGGAGCTTTTATAACACTAGGACATTGTGGAAGACAGAGGAAATTAATGTTAGTTTAGTCGACGGATCATCATCACGGTACATGGGTGTAACCGATAAGTGCTCCGTTCTACTCCTAACTCAAGCCTGAGTCTTGAGAATCTCAGCTCAATGCATGAACTCCTTAGCACCGGCGAGGATCCTGAAATACTTTGGGTAGATTTGTAACTCAAAATTTTGCCCGGGCAGAGCCGTTAGGCTACTCTTTTTCGATTTCCAACTGCCAAGGGATTTGTTACGTGCGCAACGATACACACGAGCGTCCGATCTCACTACCCAGAGACTAAGGGAAATTTTGTTACTAGAAGTCCACGTGAAAAAATCCCGGCCCTCACCGGGGCTTGAACCCGGGACCTCTAGCAATCGAGGCAGACACCATACCCCGAGACCACTCAGCTTCCTAGATGAAATTAAACTTAGCACCAAACCCAGAATATTTAATTCTAACGTTAAATGAGTAATTCTGTATGGATCAGAAACATTGAGAATGACGAAAGCCATTGCAAATAACAAACAAACATTCATTAATTTGTGTCTGTGTAAAAGAGAACTAAAATGGTATGACAGAACCACCAGTGCGGAGCTCATGGAGAGAACTAAACAAGTTCCAGTGAATAAAGAAGTGGGAAAAAGGGCGCTGGATATGACATACATTGAGAAAACATGAGAATAGTAGTGTGTTTGTAAAGTCTCAATACATGTTGTATGTAGAATAAATTTGGAAAAAAAAATTCCTTTTTTTTTCTGTTAACATCATTCTTTTTGGAGTGCAAAGAATTACTCCAGCAGACAGCCATTCGCTGCATAATGCTTCCCGATGAACTGTGGAGCACATCTTTTTAATGACATTATGTACTTCATTTTTCAAATTTGTTCTACATACAAAGTGTAGTGAGACTTTACAAATAGCCTGTGTTACTAGAAATGTCTGTTGTCTGGAATCCACAAGGTGAAATAAATAGAACACCTAACGTCGCGAAGAGAAAAGTTGACAGAAATGAATAAAATGGGGAGGACATGGACGGAGCTACTTGGCCAGCGAAGGATAGGAGGGGTTGGAGTGAGTGAGTTGGGGACCTATGATCCAATGGGGGATAGAGAGGTGGAAGAGGAAGAGGTACTTGTGCAGCTGCAACTATTAGAGCCATTTGTATTGAAGTTTTGTACGTTTGTTTATAACACCACACCAAGCGGTGCATTGCACTCTCAGAGATGGGTCTAGATCATACTCTGAACATATGGGATAGTCTAGATGGATGGTCAGTCAGATGACACTTGGAGCATATCGGATAGTGTAGGCAGATGGTCAGTCAGATGACACTTGGAGCATATCGGTTAGTGCAAGCGGATAGTCAACCAGATGACACTTGGAGCATATGGGATAGTGTTAGGATGGTCAGTCAGATGACATTGGGAGCATATGGGATAGTGTAGGCGGATGGACAGTCAGGCGACATTGGGAGCATATGGGATAGTGTAGGCGGATCGTCAGTCAGATGACATTGGGAGCATATGGGATAGTGTTAGGATGGTCAGTCAGATGACATTGGGAGCATATGGGATAATGTAGGTGAATGGTCAGTCAGATGACATTGGGAGCATATGGGATAGTGTAGGTGGATGGTCAGTCAGATGACACTCGGAGTATATGGGATAGTGGATGGTCAGTGAGATTGTTACCATCAGCATGAGAACCCCTCGTTGGCTACTGAAGAAAAGGAATAAAGCACATGTAGCAATCTCCTGAATGTAGACGTTAATTCTGGATGTCATATACTAGGAGTACCTCCGAGAGTGGACGGATGGACTTAAGAATTCTTCTCTGTTGTGTTATAATTACCAGAACTTTCATTTGTGAATAGTTCAATCCAGTCAGTAACACCACATGTTAAATACCTCTGTTCTTTTATTCATCACATTCGTCAACTGTCCAGATTTCAGAAGCGTATGCTGCAGTTGCTTAGTTGTGCAACCCTACAGGTAAAAGTAAAATAAGTTAAGAACACTTTTACTCACATCCAGACATGATTGGATATCTGGTGCTAGTTCCATATTATTTACAGACGAAACATTAATCTGCTGGTCATGTGACCAGTATCATGTGGCTGCCGTTATTCCCAAGACATTTCCTAGCACACATCTTAGTCTGTGTGGATCTGAGAGTCAAGGTCAAATTAAAAACGCACAAAATCTGGGGATTCGACCACTTACGGGCAAGCATGCTAGCCACTGCACAAGTCAGGATCTGACTGCTGACAGATATGGCCTAAAATATTAATTCATCGTTAATCAAATAAACACAATTTACTTTGGAAACTTGATGAGGGGATAAACACATTTTAGAAACTTGATGATAGGAAAACATATATTTTGAAAAATTGATGAAGAGATAAAAACACATTGTGGAAACTTGATGAAGGGATAAACACAGATAACAGGTGAAAAAGCACAACTGAAAAGTCCCCCCCCCCTTTTTTTTTCTTCTCCCCCCCCCCCCCCCCAACCCCATACAAGAATATGTAGGTGATCTGACAACACACAAACAAGGAACAAAACAATTAATTACATTAATAACTGCTATGATTTGTCACCACTTTAGATGGTGAAGGCTGCCCGGGATACTTCGACTTCCTGTGTCGCAACTTGCTGTGTATCGACCAGGAGCTGATGTGCGATGGAGTCGATCACTGCGGGGACAACTCCGATGAACACCCGTCTGTTGATTGCTCGGTCTCAGGTGAGAGGTGGGGGTCAAGAATGACCACTTGGCTGAAGTCTAAGTTAAGGACCCTTACAGTACACACTATAGGAAAGTCAGTATGGCTGAATGGATCAGAGCGGTCGTTCTTAAACATTTGGTGTGCTGATGCTGAGGTAAGGGGTTCATCTCTTACACCAGTCAGACTAAAATGTTCACTTCTTGTCCTTGACTTGGGGGATGTAAATTACCAGTACATCTGAAGTCAGAGTGGGTTCGCCTGATGGCGAGAGACAATGGTAATAGGGAAAGCTAATCAATGGATTAAAAATTCAGTCCAGTGCTATTAGAAGTAGCGTGGGCTATGCTTGAGTTCAAAGTGAGCGAACACACACACACACACACACTTTGAGGGATATTGAACATGTGATCCTAGCCCAGTGTCTCTACAGACCAATAGGCACTCCATTTGTGATACCGTCAATATTACTCTGGCCACATTGGCTTTCACAGTCTCTACAGACCAATAGGCACTCCATTTGTGATACCGTCAATATTACTCTGGCCACATTGGCTTTCACAGTCTCTACAGACCAATAGGCACTCCATTTGTGATACCGTCAATATTACTCTGGCCACATTGGCTTTCACAGTCTCTACAGACCAATAGGCACTCCATTTGTGATACCGTCAATATTACTCTGGCCACATTGGCTTTCACAGTCTCTACAGACCAATAGGCACTCCATTTGTGATACCGTCAATATTACTCTGGCCACATTGGCTTTCACAGACGCCTGGCTAAGGGCGCTGCGTGGTCTCGAGGTATGGTGTCCGCCTCGAGTGCTGGAGGTCCCAGGTTCAGGCCCCGGTGAGGACCAGGATTTATTTAAAAAATCCACCGGGACTTCCAGTAATTTCCCCTGGTCTCTGGGTAGTGAGATCGGACGCCGGTGTGCATTGTTGCGCACGTAAAAAAATCCCTTGGCAGTTGGAAATCGAAAAGGGTAGCCTAACGGCGCTGCCCTGGCAAAAATTTCGAGTTAAAAATCTACCCAAAGTATTTCAGGATCCTCGGCGGTGCTACGGAGTTCGTGCAATGAGCTGAGTTTCTCCAGACTCAGGTTTGAGTTAGGAGTAGAACGGAGCACTTATGGGTTGCACCCGTGTGCCATGATGTTGATCCATAAACTAAACTAAACTAAACTAACTAAACTAGACGCCTAGCCACATTGGCTTTCACAGACGCCTGGCCACATTGGCTTTCACAGACACCTGGCCACATTGGCTTTCACAGACACCTGGCCACATTGGCTTTCACAGACGCCTGGCCACATTGGCTTTCACAGATGCCTGGCCACATTGGCTTTCACAGACAGCTGGCCACATTGGCTTTCACAGACGCCTGGCCACATTGGCTTTCACAGACACCTGGCCACATTGGCTTTCACAGACGCCTGGCCACATTGGCTTTCACAGACACCTGGCCACATTGGCTTTCACAGACGCCTGGCCACATTGGCTTTCACAGACGCCTGGCCACATTGGCTTTCACAGACACTTCCAGTCCCCCATTATAGGTTGGGTGTGCCTGGGAGTCCAGCTCAATTTCAAACAACCCACTTTGATGAGGATTCTAACACATAACCACCAATCAAGAATGCTAGCCACTCCGATATCCATCCATCCATCATCCATCATGTGCCATGCCGGTAAGCGTGGGCGGTCATGTTCTGCCTTCTCACTCGATCACCAGAGTCGTGGATCAGCTCCGTGTTTCTATCTCGACCATGCCACAAGGCCAAGCCATCTAGATACTTGCTTCTAGGTCTTCCCCTTGGTCTGTTCCCCTCGATCTTACCAGTTGTCACCAAGTTCTCCAAATCATTTCTCCTCATAACATGCCCAAAAAATTGTGACTGTCTACGTCTAATGTCTCTAATCAGTTTACAATCTTCATTTGTTTCTTGAAGAACTTGTTCATTGGTCTTTCTGGCTGTCCATGGTATTCTTTGCATTTTCCTCAGAAACCACATGTCTACAGCCATCAGATGTTTTTCAGCCTGACTGCTCATTGTCCAAGCTTCACATCCATATAAAAGTACAGGTTCTATGTAGCATCTCAACACTCTTTTTCTCGTTTCAATTGACATCTTTTTATTGGTCAGTATGTTTTTCATCTTGCTAAAGGCTACTTTTGCCATGGCGATTCTTGTTCTAATCTCTTCAAGGCATCTCCCATCAGATGTTATTACTGTTCCGAGATAATTGTACCTATTCACTTATTGAATAATATTCCCATTTACTTGTATATTACATTGTGGTATTTCGTTCTTCCTAGTGACGACCATAATCTGTGTCTTTTTACAATTTAATTCTAACCCTTGTTGTTCACTGTGTGTAACAACCGCATCTACTAAATTTTGCAGGTCCTGTTCATTGTCTGCAATCAAGACTGTATCATCTGCATATCTAATCTTATTGATGCATTGTCCCCCAATATTGATTCCTTCCATATCTTCAATATTTCTGAAAATACTTTCTCTGTACAGGGAAAACAGATCTGGAGACATTACACATCCCTGTCTCACACCTCTCTTAATAGGCTGATATTGGCTTACTTCATTATCAACTCTTATGGCAGCTTGTTGTTTCCAATATATGTTTTTTACAAGTCTAAGGTCTTTTCCATCAATCTGTAGATCCTCAAGCATCCTTATCATGTTGACATGTCTCACTTTATCGAATGCCTTTGTGTAGTCAATAAAGCAAAGGTGTAGATCTTTGTTTACTTCTATAGAACGTTCGATTACTCCGATATGACATCTCAAAAAGATGTCTGTAGGAAGCATATAATTATGCATGAATATTATTGTGTTTTAACTGAGAATATTTATAGGAAGCAGATAATATGTATTTATCTTTGCCATTATCTGAGTATACAAGGTACCCAATTCAACTCTAAATTGGGCAAGTATAGCTTCCGTGGGTTCCTTATTTTGTAAGAAAAAAAAATTATCTACTGCTGTATTGCAGGATTTGACAAGTTAGAGGTGGACCAGACAGCAATACTGAGTTCACCATAAGAAATTGCAACTAACATGCTGAACATTCACTAGCAGACTAAAAGAAACAACATAGAGAAACATTATTAGTAGACCATGAAAGAAAGAACACACTTGAAAGAAAACATGACGCACGACACGCAAAAGAACTGTTAGATGATTGCAAAGAAAACTTTGTGATGCATAAAACACAGAGCAATTATTAGAAGAATGAAGCATGACATAAAACAAAGAAACTGTTAGTAGAAAAAAAAATACATGACATGTAACATAAAAGAACTATTAGCAGAAGCAAACAACCAGAACACAACACACAAAAGAACTGTTAGCAGAAAGAAACATAATGACATACAACATTAGCAGAAAGAAACATCCAGACATGCAACACACAAAAAAACTATTAGCATAAAGAAACATGATACACAACACACAAACGAATTATTAGCTGGCTGCAAAACAAACAGAACACAACATAGAAACACTTTTGGCAGAAACAGATACAATTTATTAATAGACTAACACAATGAGATAACAGTACTGAGACAGATAAACAAATTGATATCACACACTAAAAGATAACCTAATTGATCAAGATGGTCACTGAGTTACCAATATACCTGTGATTTCTTAACTCATGCTGTCACTTCTTTCATTTTCAGGATTGTGGAAACACAGCTTCAAGTGGAGCATGCCATACATGGGTAAGTGCCTCATACCATCATTCTTAGCTATCAATAATGGAAGCCATATTGAAATATTTTCATGTGTGCAAAATGTGACGATGTGTAATGCCACTAAAATTATTCTTCTTCTGTCCGTTCTTCCCCATAGGCATAAACCGTCAAACCAAACCACACCAAGCTGTCCTGTTTTTTGCTACTCCCTCCATAGCCTCTTTATTACTCATCTCTGTCTGTAATTCTCTTCTCCTAGCGTTTTCAGATCTCCCGCTATTTCAATTTTCCATTGGGTTCCAGACAAGAGCGTTTAGTTACACTGTCCTCTGGTTTTCTCAGTGTATCTCTTATCCAGTGTTAGCAACTTGTTCACACCTTTTAGTTCAGCTGAAATTACCTGGATGTAATATATATAAAATTGACGTCAATGTAGACAAAAGAATAAGAGCTTTTGCTCATAAACCTTCCTTTACGCTGACGACGGGATATGCGGTAGCCTAATTTCATAACAGTGTATTATATTAGTGAATGTAATTGTGAATGTGAATTGTAATTACTACTAGTAATTGTCTTTCCGTTCTAATATCCTATCAGTGTAAGTTGTTTGACATTCACACTGGAATTTATACACGCAGTTTTATTTGGTTTATAGAGACGATGGTTCTTTCACAGATGGCATAGGTATCCGGGTAGTTTTATATCTGATCACTGGTTTAGCAGCAAAGAATGTTTGGCTTACTGCTATTGTAAGTCGATCGCATATTCGTTTCTTTAGAATGTCTCCTAGAACAGTCAGCTGAAGAAAAGAAATACTTGAAGCTAGGGGACCGCTGATTCTGTGGAAATAAGTTTGGGTAGCTTGCAGTGACGCTTGATGAAACTGGCTGGATATCCATTAGATTTTAGTCTGGTGAAGGGTTTCAAGTACCTAGGAAGCAAATCATCAAATGGCAAATCAGAAGACGAGATCGAAAATAGATGCAATAAGGCAAACCAACTCATTGGACAAAAGCACCAATACTAAAGAACAAACATATCAATAACTACTAAGAAAGCACTTTACAACACAATCTTCCTACCAACTCTGTAGCCAATGCCAAACCTGGACAATGACAGTAAAAGAGAAAAGAAAAATTACAACAGAAATGAGATTCCTGAGAAGAATACTCAATGTATAAAGAAGAGATAAGATCAGAAATGAAGAAATCAGAACTAAAGTGGGGGTTTTAGCTGCACTAGATTTTATTAGAAGTCAAATGGTTTGGCCATGCTAGTAGGTTATCAACTAACAGTATACCTCAACAAGCAATGATGTACAGACCAGATGGAAGCAGAGGAAGAGGCCGACCACGTAAACGATGGACGCAAGGAATAGCAGGGTCCATGGAAATATCGATACATGAAGCCCATAAGCGGGCACTCTCCTGCTGTTTATACTTCACCTCGACATCGCAAGGTACAAGAGGAACATGATGAGATGAGATTAGAGGTGTCAAGTTCTTACTTTAGTGTGTGATCAGAGCAAATTTTCCTAGCTTGATTAAATAGGGACAACACCATTCAGCTATGCTGTATTATGTTAGGGTAAGACGCAGAGGCAACTTATCACAAATATCAGAGACACTCATCAGTTTTGGCCACATTATAAGACAAGAACTGGAACATAAGTGACAACTTGAATGATTTATGGAATGGGAGATATTTATGGAGGCAGTAAGAGAGGATTCATAGCCTTGTCATAGCAGGCAAGTGTAATGATTCATGCTGTTGGACATTAAAAGATGTAGAGAAGATGATCTCCCACGCCAGTCAATAAGGAATTGATGATAAAAAATGATAGCTGTCTCCAGACAACTAACACCCCTTTTCAATGATCACCACCGTGTAAGTTTATGGCTGTTTATTCTTTAAATTCATGGCTAAGTTCTGTAAATCCATTGCTAATTTCTATATATAGAGACACCTTGTAATACAACAGACTCATACTGCATAACCATGTTTGCATACCCTGTTATTTCTGGTACTATTGTCAGTTCCAGAATGTTGAACAGTTGCCTAACTGGCAAATAATCACCAAGAGTGCATTACTTTCAATGAGGATCAAAACACTGGAAGTGGCCATGCTCTGTCCAATTGCAAATAGTAAGAGAACACATTATGCAGCTTCATTTCTACCATTCCATTCTACCATTATCCCTACCACATTCAACCTTACAGAGAAGTTACATTAGGGTCCATTCTTGGCTCAGGTTAATAGTTCTATGACTGTGTAAGCCACAAATAGCAGCTGCCCATGGTTTTACCCTCTTAAGCTTATTAATTTGAAGGCGATGGTTGTCCATAGTGTGCAAAGAATCATGAAGAAGAGCACATCACACATCTTTTGTTTGGAACTAAAATGTTGCATGTTCTTTACAGGACATTGCATCAACCCAAACCCCAGGGTGAATTAACTAGGCAGTTAGTTGACTAGTTTGCCATTGCTTTCTGAAAGAGAAGTCAACTCCAAGTCCTACTTACTGGTGTGTGGACTGAAACTACAATCCCGCTATCAGTGCAGAAGCTTAAGTCCACAGCCACACTGACCTTGTTTGGGAGTAAGATTTTAATAAATAACAAAGATACGCCTCTCTACGAAAGATTTTAATAACAAAGGTACAGAACTCTCTATAAAAGATTTCAATAAATAACAAAGGTACATAACTCTCTACAGAGAATACAACGCCAGGGAACAAACCGACCTGTAGTGGAATTTTATGTGGGAGAACCTGTTTGACCTTTGACCAGATCTGTGATGGGGTTGTTGACTGTGAGGGTCGTGAGGACGAAGACAACTGTGGTAAGTTTCTGTCTATTTCTTTGGGTCATTGTCTGTGGTGTAGGGATAGAGCATGCTCACTCACAAACGCGTACTAAGCCAGTGGAACGATTTAAAATCCCCAGTAGTAGCATATATAGAGAATATTTACAAATTGGGTTTTTACTTATGAAATCATCACAGTTGGATACAGCTTGACAAGATGAATCCAATGGTATCTTAATGAAGACTGTACGTTAATTCTAAGCGGAGTTATTAATATTTTTATGTCGTGGTCTACAACCAGGACGTGCAAAGGAATCTTAATGGGGGATTTTTTTATAGCTACTCAATAAATTGGAAGCTGAGAAATTCTGCCTTCTATTACTGTGGCTTGTTTATTTTTAAATGGACAACATAGTACCATATATCATTGCGTCCGGGGTGGCAAGGCCTAACTTGACATATCTATTTTTCGATAGGATGTGCCGTGACCTTACTGATTGCCTGCCAAACAAAAAAGTGGTCCTGACCAAACAGAAATTCATGGCAGAAAATGGGAAGAAGGGGTGTGTAACAATAATGTTGTGAAAATGGTTAAAACTGTAGCAGATATACTGCATAATATATCAAATTAAAGGAGATTGCACAGGGAACACGACAGTGTTAATAATTAATTCATAGGTTAAAAATATTATGATGACAGTCAATATTCAGAGGTTTAATAATAACAATTTAAATTAAAGGGGTCAAAGTTATGACGAATTTCCATTTACCAAGGTGTTGTTTTGTATCCACTGCAGATAATCCAGTTAACTTTACTGAATAATGTTAAATACACCACTAATATATAATAATATCACAAGAACTGCTCCATAACACCACTAAAACAAAATTAAAACATAATATTTTGAAGCACATAATTTTCACACAAAATGGAAAATGTCAGGAACACACCAGGCAGATTGTTCTGAGAAGAATAATATAGACACTATTTTCTATTTAGTTATAATTATTATTCGTTTAAATTTATTTAAATACTCCTGAAATACTTTGTGATAGGCAAAACAAATTTAGGGGCATAAATGTGGCCCATTAGTGCATTCATAATTCCACATGTGCCATCATATTATGACATATTATGATGAGCTTTCACTTTTAGTCTTGTTTTCAATTACTACTGAATAATCTAACTGACTACTGCACGTGATATTAGTTTTAGAATCTTTCACAAAGTCTTTTAAATCACAATAAATATAATATAAAATTTTTAAAGTGGTAATTTTAATAAAATATATAAGGTCCAGAACCAGAAGGCGTTGTCATTTTGAAGTTCGAATCACAACAATCATTTCAAATCGCAACAAATTCTATTTCTTTAAAAAAAACATGGATGCTAACACTTGTTTCACACTACGAAACCTTTCTGTCTCAATTTTAATTTACCGAGGGCACTAAACATTGCGGAATAATTAGAGAAGTGGAACAAATAACGCACTGTCTATATCGAACCAGCCTAGTAGTTTATGGGTGCCAAATTGTTCCATGGAACCAATACAGTGGTTCACGGCAAGCAATCAGCTAATTAATAATTAAAAATGGCCGCCAATTGTTTATTATTCATTAAAAGTCTGTTACATTGCTAACGAACCTGGCAAGATGTATATTTTATTGTGTGTTTTGGTAAAAGGAAAGTAAAGGTCACATTCCTCTTTCGATAGGATGTCGAGAGGATCAGCTTCATCGCACTGAGTTTTACCCCATATGGCTCTATCTCTTTCCGCAGGGCGGCCTGCCAAAAGCATCGCACAAAGGACGAGAGTCCCCGAGTCTCCAAGAAAAATTGCACTCGACTTTTAAGATTTTTCTATAGGATGTGCTGTGACCTAATTAACAGTTAAAAATAGCTGCCCATTTATATTAATTAAATGTCACATGAAATGTTCGTCGTTAGTGAATCTTGGAAAGTCAATGAACAAATTAGGAGGAACTTAGAAGCAGCAGAGATGTGGTTCCTAAGATGAATGTTGCAAATTCCTTGGACTGCCAGAGTAACTAACGACGATTGCCTGAAAGAGGCTAATGAAACTAGAACATTAAAGACGATAAGAGAGACACAAACAGCTTTCATTTTGTCATGTTATAAGAATAGAGGCATTGTAGAACATCGTAATGACCGGAAAGATCGAGGGGAAGAGGCCGACCAAGAGAAATTATGGTGGATGGATTGAGACAGTGGCATGGAGGAATGTCAGCAGTAGAGTTGATTCAGAACACAAAAGACCAAGATATATCAAGAGACATGAATCCCTACGCCTGGCGGCATGGCACTTTATGATGATGATGATACAGGGGTAGAAAAATATAGGTGCCAGTTTGTCATGGCACCTGAAAATTTCCATCTAGCACCTGAATTTTCAATCTCTCAACCTGTATTTGGAAAAATAAAAATGCTGGCTCCTGAATTATAATCAGAAATTTTTTTATCTCCGTGTCTGCCGGCACTGTGATGCGATTATGAACGTCATTCGCAATCCCGATGCAGGCGAATTGGAAGCAGACTGCCTTGTGCTGTTATCACACAATTGTATGAGGCCAGTCGTTCAGAAAGCAGTGGGAACACTACTGAACAAACTTGCCAAGAAATTACAAGCAGCCCAAAAATGCTGGGGTTTACTGTGATGTAATGTGAATGATATGCAGCTAACGTTACCTCTGTGTTTGTGTGTGTAAATATGAGTCTTTGGGTGGCTAGGTAGGTGGGAGGATGGCTGCTATTATATTCTGCATCTACTACCCCACACAGCGAGAATGTGGGTGCAATGACATCAGGGGTGCGACTAAGGAGCTCATGCATGTTATTACATCTTGTTGATTTCAGTCAAACAAACAAGGCCAAGAAACAGTGGAAGCAAACTGCTTGCTAGCAAAGTGACAGCAATTATGGTGGTGGTGATGATTTTGTATATAACAGGATCTGCCGAGCCAAGATGACATATGTGGGACACATTTCTTCTATGGAACAGTTCTCATGCAGGATGTGCCTTGCTTTGGGAAGACATCCCATGACAAAGGACACAGGGTCTATCTCTTATGCCTGGACTGGACTAAGGCCATAAGTAAAACCTTTAGTTAAAAGGCCTTGCAGGCTTGTTACAGCTCACATCATATCTTGCATGGTGCTCTCAAGGTAATTTAACTTTTTTTCTTTTTCTTTATAAAGCTTCACTAATTCAGAAAATTCATACTAGACCCCAGGCACTCACATTACTGTACCCCATACGCTCTCATACCTGACAGAAAATAGAAAGCAGAGTAACACAGTACTCGTGAACTAATGGGAAATATATTTTTAAATTTCATCAAGCATGTTTTTTCCCGTGTTCTTTTGTTATATTTGATAGTACACCATCTGGGAGTTCTGACTCAGCAGTTTTCTTGAGTTCCTCTTCAGTTCCATAAAATGTATTTTGGCTTAGAATGACAACCATCAAGATGTTCTTTCGATGAGGTTTAAAAATCTTCACATCTCAACTGTTAGTGCTGTTGTGACAGCATATGTGTATATAATGGCATCTGGCCACCTCATGTTTTAATATGCTATGACCTAATTTACAGTTTATTTCACAAGTTTGCAACAGTATCTGTAATAACGTGTACCTTGTTTATGAATGCATCATCTGTTTATATTATCTGCAAAAGTATGGTTGTGTTTATAAGTGTATCACTAATGACAAATGATGGTAAATGTGGAAAAGAAGTCAAGACAATTGGTGAGGCCAAAATTGTACTAAGCACCATGTGATGATTTTCCTTCCTCTTTCGAAGGCAATGTGTCACAGCTGGTCATGCACCTAACATTTCAGTGTGTCCGATTTCGGCTTGCACTTGTCAGGTTTGCTTCCGGTAGACAGATTCTATCCAAGGTTACTTGGTTCTTTCTACCCATGGGTAGATTTTTCTTTCCAAGCAAATATCCCAGGGGCGGAGGCCCTTGTTTCATACTCCTTGTGAACTGGAAATATGAATGTGTCCTCTAAAGGCTAGGTATCTGATCTCATTACCCCAGATAGTTTTGTGTGATGTCATTAAATAAGGTTCTTGGAGAAATAACTTCCCTAAGGGGAGATAACAAAATATAGACTCGGATACATCTTACCCAAGGAGAGAGAACAACAAAATATAGTCTAGAAAGAAAATCAAGTAGCAGAGACATGGTAAGATGGAAAACTAATAGTAGCATGTCCGTGGATTATGCTTGAGTTTTTAAGTGAGCAAAATGCAAAAACATAGTAGCCAGGGTATGTAAGAAGATAGCTTCCTTCAGGCACTCTGACCCACTCCTTGCCTCTGCCAATCTTCTCAAGTGTGCACACTTCTCGGGTGGTATCTTCTGCCCGAGCCATCCATGATCTTCCTCTTAACAGCGTGTGGCTGAAACAACAGTCACAGTTTGTGTTCACATGTAGAACATCTGTTATCCCCACAATAATTTCTTAATTATCTTAAGTGATCAATCATGGCCGATCTTGAAGATTAGCATGCTAGATCATCTTAAAGTGCCTTGTCAGCTGGTGTAGGTGTTCATGTCTCTGGATCAACTTTGCTATTTCCCCATACCCTTGTCGTCTGTCCATCCAGCACAATTTATCTTGGTCTGCACCACTGCCTTCCTTCCCCTTGATATTTCCAGTCGTCTCCAATGCCCCTCTTCTCATCACATGACCAAAGAAAGCTGTTTGTCTCATTCTTGTTGTTGAATATTTTCATGTCTCTTTCAGTCAGTCTTTGTTAGCTACTCTGGCAGTCCAAAGAATTCATTCTGTTAGAAAATAGGCTGTAATATTGTGTTTATATTCAGTAGCTTCATTAAAGGCAATCTTAATAGTTAGTCACAAATGGCCAAACATTTACAGTTGATCCTGAAATGTGATAGTTTGGGTTGTCACGTTTCCAATGTACAGAGTGGAGGATGCACAAAGCCACATGTTTGCTGTGATGACACATTCTGTTGCTGCATGAGTTCATTAAAAAAAACAGTGAATGAGTTTTGTTAATTGACTGATTCAGTGCCGAACAAAAAGTAGGTTTGGACAACAAACATGGTCGAGTATTATCATGTCAATTTCTGTTTACTAAGCATTGAAATTGTGGAAGATACCACAAAACAAACTACACGATGACCCCTAGGATAGCGATATATCATTCATCTGTCCAAATGGGAGGTCACATTTGGCGATTTATTCTTCGGCACTGAATCAGTGTGAGTAATAAATTTGTGTGATTGAATCAGTTGACAGTAACTGGGTGTAACAGTGTATTGAGTAATAATAAAGTTGTGTGATTGAATCAGTTGATAGTAACTGAATATAAGTAACAGTGTATTGAGAAGAATAATAAAGGTGTGTGATTGTATCAGTTGATAGTATTGTGTATTGAGGAATAAAGTTGTGTGATTGAATCTGTTATTAATATAGTAACAGAATGTATTGAGAAATAATGTTGTGTGATTGAATCTGTTTATAGTAACAGACAGTGTATGACTCCACGACCACACAATGTAACACCCACAAAGATGCAGTAATTCATCAACCATAAGCCAGCTTCACAAACAGCAAGTTCTTGTAATTCAACCACCAACATTGCTTGACAAATATGGAATTCTCTATAACCAAAAGCGGACTTCATAAAGATGCAGTAAGTTAAATTTATGGAGATTGCGCAAAGATGCAATAACTCCACAACTACACAAAACCCTCTAAAAAGATGCAATAACGCAACAACCACACAATGAGCCCTAACAACGATGAAATAATTTCCACAGTAAGCTAAGCAGAACATCATATGTGGTGAAGTTGATAGCCAAACTGGACTGATAATGTCAAGCATGGTTTGACCTGGGCTTGTTGCCTGCTAAATGAGTAAAGATTAGCCACCTGTGTGTTCAGGCCTACAAAATATAACAGCCCTATCACATAACACACCAATAGCAGGAAACTTATCTATGAGAAAGGAGACATTGGGAAAGATCAGCATAAAAGAGGGAGGATCAAGAGAAATGATTCTGAATGAACTGGTTGGTTGCATAATGAAATACACATAACATAGCTATATGGGTATTTTGAATAAGTTAACTCGATCATGATAACGCAACAATGAAACCCCCGTAAGTGAAACTCACAAAACGCACTAACTACTAGAAGCATTTAACACCAGAAGCGTCACAAAAATGCTCTTTTAACAGAACTCAAACAAGCAAGCTCGTTTCTTTTCACCGAACAAATATGCCGATTTCCCAAAGATGCAATAAATTAGCAATGGTGACTTCACAAAGGTGATCTTAACTAAACCACAAGCTAACTTCAAAGCTCTTAATACAACCATACTAACTTCACAAAGATGCAATAATTTAACCATAAGCCACAAAGGTGGAAGGTCTTTTAACTCAAACATAAGCTGTAATCAAACTTCCAGAATTACATATAATTACCACTAACATTAACTCTTTTTCCAAATATAAAAATAGCAAAAACAAACTGATTATCAATGAGATAACACCAAAGTATGAAATGTAGCAGGCAAATGGTAACCAGGTTACATTAAACCTATGGACAATCATAACATTATATGGAATATGCATGGGTAGAGATTAAAAGCAGAATAGGTAAAGCAAAAGATGCATTTCAGAAAATGAAGTGTCTTATGCAATCATTGAATAGAAATGGTGGCAGTGAAGCATGGAGTGTAACAGAACTAATATGTAGATGTGGTTTCTGAGATGAATGTGGCAAATGCCTGGGACAGTAGCTAGAGTAAGAATTATTGCCTGGAGAGGCCTGAGTAAAACAACTTTATGTACAACTAGGCAGGTGTGTTAGTGATGATATGAGCATGGCTGAAGTGGGCTGAAACCCTGGGCTTGAAAAGATTGGTCAACTATTTCTCCATGCGATCAGGTCTACAAAATATATCGGCCCTATCACATCATAGACCCATAGCAGGAAATTTCTTCGAGATTTAAAAACCTACTGCAAGAAAGAGACCATACAATGTTCTTTTGTCTTATGAGAAAGGAGACATTGCAAAACATTCTGACAACTGGGATTAGCAGCAGAAGGTGCTTCAAGAGGAATTATTCTCAGAATAGATGGTTGCACGGAGAAATAGGTGGTTGCACAGAGAAATAAACAGAACTGATCTCACCACAGACATGCACGTACGCCTATGCCAGTTGGTAGGGCACGTGATGATGGTGACCAGAACTGTTTACAGCATGACAAACTAATTATTGTGGGTAACTTTATATCTGACACCATTTTAAAGTAAAAATGACACCATTGTTATGTAACAACAATTGGGAACCTTCACTCTTAGTGCCAGACCCATAATTTTTTTTTATAAACCAATTGGTGGCCGGTCTCCCTGGTCGAGGGGTTAGCAGCTTTCTCCGTAAGCCCCGAATACTCTCGTGGTTGATGTGAGCGCATGAGAATTGGAAGTGGTTCGAGTCGTGCCAGTGACTCATGAGAGTATGGAGCCGGTCACTCAGAAAGTCGTGGCTTGCTGATGAGCGTAATCTAGCCTAGGAATCAACATACAGCTGAAAGATGCTGATGTTGACTGCAATATTCTGAAACAGGATGGAAACGCGGGGAAAAAAAAACAATTGGTGGGTGATGTGGTCAGTGTATCATGTCAATGGCATTTACTTCCCAAGGCTCCTGGTACACGGCTGGACCAGCAATTTTAATATAGGTCAATTACAATCTGATATGTCTTATGAAGATGCCATTTTAATAATAAGGTACTCTACAACCATATAAAAAGATAAGTTCTGTTAAAAAATAATCTACACAAACATGAAAACTTTCAAGTGTTGTAACTTCCTTGGGAAAATGTTCAACCCTTTCCAGGGATTGAACCACGTACCTCCTGAGCATGATGCAAACCTCTCAACCATGGCTTCTCCCTCAACTTGGGGTTCAATTCCCTGTAATAAAAGGGCAATATTTTTTTTTCTTTTAACCAGTAACCAGATTTTTTAACCAGGTTGGTGGGATGCTGATGTGCCAAGTTGGAGAATAGTTTGGCCAAGCTCCTCATCTTGACATGAGGCATCGTGGGCAGGCTAACAAAGGGAGATCCACAACATGTATCCACTGTGAATGAAGCCTGCAGAGGATTCAGTTTCCACTCTAAGATACTGCCAGTATAACTGTTCTGGCAATGATGGTTGACATCCGATACTCAGGTCTTGCACTTACTGCTAGCGGAGTGCCTAGATGGCACTAGGTCATCATAATCAGGTGCCTTGGATCGTTGGAGACTTAACACCTATGCCACTTTCCAGGGCACCCGCAGTATCTCCATAGATCCAGGGCACCCACTGACTCTCCACAGATCCCGGTCCTTGCTGTCCTGGATCATTTCTAATGATGGTTTACCTCCATGCCACATGTTAGACCAATTCTCTTGGCCAGCCTCTGCCTCTTACCGCTGATCTTTCCAGTGGTCATGCCTTCACATGTGACCAAAGAACTCTTCTTCATCATCATCATCATCATCTGCCTTTCGTCTCCCAATGGAGGAAAGAACCTCAACCAACTCTTGCCAATAGACATTCATAATTTGCTGCTAGATTTTGCAGATGAGTTTCCTATGGGATGAGTGTCTCATGCCAATCCTCCTTGACTCCTCTGATGACATGCATGGTGGCTGCAGTGTTATTCTTTGTGTCCCTTACATGCCCCATTAATTACTATAATGCTCTTCTTTCATTAGCCTCTTCCAGGCAACTGTTGGTCATTACTCTGGCAGTTCAAGGTAGCAAACATTTCAGCAACCACATCTCTATATTCTTCCTAATTTCTGGCTCTTAAACTAATGTGCTGATGCCGAGGTAGTGGGTTCAACCCTGATACACTGGTCATTTTCACTAAAATTACTTCTCGTCCTTGACATGGGGAAATAAATTACAAGTACCTCAACAGTCAGAGCGGGTTCTCCTGATGGCGAGGGGCACAGGGACTATGCTAATCCACACACACAAATTCAGTCCAGTGCTACTACGTGTATGGATTACAGGTGAGTTCAAAGTGAGAAAACACACAAAGTAATGAGGACTGTCACACTAAGTCACCACCAGTTCATCAATGAGGACTGTCACACTAAGTCGCCACCAGTTCATCAATGAGGACTGTCACACTAAGTCACCACCAGGTCATCAATGAGGACTGTCACACTAGGTCACCACCAGGTCATCAATGAGGACTGTCACACTAAGTCACCACCAGTTCATCAAGTCATAAAAGAGTTGACTGCCACACTAGGTCACCACCAGTTCATCAAGTCATACAGGAGTTGACTGCCACACTAGGTCACCACCAGTTCATCAAGTCATACAGGAGTTGACTGCCACACTAGGTCACCACCAGTTCATCAAGTCATAAAAGAGTTGACTGCCACACTAGGTCACCACCAGTTCATCAAGTCATACAGGAGTTGACTGCCACACTAGGTCACCACTAGTTCATCAAGTCATACAGGAGTTGACTGCTACACTAGGTCACCACCAGTTCATCAAGTCATACAGGAGTTGACTGCCACACTAGGTTACCACCAGTTCATCAAGTCATACAGGAGTTGACTGCCACACTAGGTCACCACCAATTCATCAAGTCATACAGGAGTTGACTGCCACACTAGGTCACCACCAGTTCATCAAGTCATACAGGAGTTGACTGCCACACTAGGTCACCACCAGTTCATCAAGTCATACAGGAGTTAGTTTAACATGGTGACCAAACACACAAGGCAATGAGGACTGTCACACTAGGTCACTGCTGCCCTTCACCTTCCTAATTTCACTATGCAGTGGATGTTGTGGAATGAGGTCAGCACCTTGGACTTCCAAGGTGCTGACATCTAGCAGAGGACTGACAAGAACAAGGGCATAGCCCTCTTCGAATGCTATCTAGAGCAGAGCAACCAGACAGACATGAGAGGCCAAAATCTTGCCAAGGAGGTCACCTCAGACAGGTGCAAGGCCCAGAACATTTCAGATGAAGACAGTGGCAGTGAAAGAAGTCAAGGCCGTGCTTCAACAATAAAAAAACAGCGCTCCAGGGCCAGATGGCATAAGATACGACAACAAGCTAGAGAAACTAGCAAACATGTACAGTAGTAGTATAGGGAGTGCTAGCATCAAGGAGGAGTGGTTATCTGATTCCCTTGCCAAAGCCTGGCAAAGACCATACAAACATTCAGGGATATTGAGTAATAACTATGCAGAATACATTAGGTAATCTGCTAGAGAAGGTAATTGCCAGGAAAATATCAAGCCAGCTAGAGAGGCAAGGTGTTTTCCCACCTACCCTGGGAGGGTACCATCCAAAAAGAGAAACCTGGACCAATGCAGCAGTTTTTGCCCATGTCTATGAAGGTTGCCACTCAGGTATTGAAACCTTTGCTGCAGCGATTGATCTTGAGGATGCGTACAACAGGATACCATTGGATTTTTTAATGCATCAGCTTCTTGAACTCAAGATAAGTCCGTTCCTCCTTAGTTTGATCGCTGCAACCCTCTACCAACGGAAAGTAGTTTTCAGATGTGGCAGTTGGACTTTGGAACCAACAACAATATATCCTGGCCTACCACAGGGATCACCATTATCTCCGGTCCTGTTCAACGCCTACACTGTGAGAATCACCAGCAAGCAGATCACTGGACGGGAGGATAATGTCATATGCCGACGATGTTTTAGTGTATCGTCAGGGTAAGGATAGAGATCAGGTTGCTGTGGAACTACAAACCAAACTCAGTCGCATAAGTACTTAGTGTGTTGAAGCTGGGGCAATGGTCAACCCAACAGTGACATGGTTCTCTTTGAATAATCATATTGTCAACACTTCAACACTAACTGTAAATCTGTGTTCAGAGACTGTGGAAAGAACGCAGGCAATGAATTACCTGGGGATACGTTTTGATCGAAGCCTTACTTATAATGAGCACACAGACCAGGTGATAATAAAGGTCAAGAGGGGTTTAGCTGCGATGCGGGTGATGGCGGCAGCAAAATGAGCAGCGCCATCTATGTCCTCTATACGAGGGGCTGGTTATGTCTGTTTTTGAGTATGCGATGGCGATCCTCACTCTCAGCCGTAAATAGATAGAAAGGATGGAAAGGATACAAAATGAAGCTATGTGCATTATTCTTGGATGTACAAGAGATACAGCATGCAGGGTGATGCGCTACCTTCTTGATTTTCCAATCATTGAAGACAGAATACAAATTTGCAGAGCACGTGCCTACCTCAGTTACACAAACACACATCCACTGCATAGTAAAATTATGAAGGTGAAGGTGAGGTAAATATGAACATTCTTTTCAATTCTCATTTTCTCTTCATTGCTTTAATTTTTTCATCCTTTTGTTCTTCTCGTCCTGTCGTCACCTTTTGATGTAGTCACAGGAGATATCCTTGACTATATGTTGTGTTTGTGTGTTTGTTTGCTGATGAAGGCGAATAGCCGCAGCGTCCTGTATGTGTCGTAAATCTGTTATGTAAAGCTGCACTACTTTGTGTCATTTTATATTGGGAAAAGGGAACACACACTCATCTGGGAAAAGAGAACACACACTTATCTGGGAAAAGGGAACACACACTCATTTGGGAAAAGGAACACACTCATCTGGGAAAAGGAACACACACCCTTCTGGGAAAAGGAACACACACTCATTTGGGAAAAGGGAACAAGCACCCATCTGGGAAAGGGAACACACACTTATCTGGGAAAAGGGAACACACACCCTTCAGGACAAAGGGGACACACCCTTATCTAGAAAAAGGGAACACACACTCATCTAGGAAAAGGGAACACACTCATCTGGGAAAAGGAACACACTCATCTGGGAAAAGGAACAAACTCATCTAGGAAAAGGGAACACACACCCTTTTGGGAAAAGAGAACATGCGCTCATCTGGGAAAAGGAACACAGCCATCTGGGAAAAGGAACACACACCCTTCTGGGAAAAGGGAAAACACACCCTTCTGGGAAAAGGGAAAACACACCCTTCTGGGAAAAGGGAACTTCTTTTAAGATTTATTTACTGGTCTTTCTATCCATCCATGGTTTCTATAAAACAATCTCCACAGCTTCTACATAGTTTCTTATTTGCTAATTGTCCATGATTTGCTTTCATACATTCTGTAGTAAAAGTGAAAAGTAAAAGACAACTTTACAAGCCTTAAGGCACAATGAGCGTTGCTAGACACTATTTTTATAGACCAACCGGATCTCGGTGGGTAATGTGTGTATATATTCTAGGTCACAGCACAATGAGATAGGGTGGCTCAATTTCTTATCCATTAACAGACAATTCCCTGAAAATTACCTGGCACATTTTATAAGGTTGGGTTACCAGGTCCATACAGGTCAGAACAAAAATCTGGCCCCTACTGGGGATTCAACCCAGACCACTGTTCTGGCAGGCTAGGGTACTGACTACTACACCACTGCAGTGATGTGTTTGAACCTGGAACTAAAGTAAGCACAGTCCCTGTCAATGGGGGAAGTACTCAGGCCTGGTGTTGTAAGCTGGTGAACTAACCACTTTGTCATTATGTGAACACAGTTACTTATATAGAAAATATGCACTCTTACATATATGCTGTACTTACTTTGCAAAAAATATATACAAATATATATACATATGTGTGTTGTACTTATTTTTTTTAAATGCGACAGGGCAGACCAGGCTCTAAGCCTTGGTTGGCAACTGATTTGGATCACAGCTCCAACAGGTGGACACAGCATTGCTTTGCTGATCTGGCAGCTTCTGCAGCTTGTCTTGTTCCTTACCTTTCCTCTGGAGTAAACTAGGCAAGCAGAGAGAGGAATCATGCTGCATGGGCAACACATGGTCTCTACAATTCAGTGCAAGCTTTGTGCTATGAAGAGGTATAACTCCATCCCTGGTTTTAACCGGCCTCGGAATCAAAGCGACAGGAAGACATTTGAAACCACCATAGGTTGTGGTTATGTCATTTTTGAAGCACAATGTAACAAACTATCGTCTGTCAAGACGGCCAGGTGCCAGTCAGTTAACTTATCCAAAACTACATACAAACATATGGTATTACAATGTGGCAAGTCTTTTACAGGACATTGCGATCAACCCCAGGTTGATTTTCTTTTTACATTCAGTTGTTTGTCACTGCTTTCTAAATAAGTCAACTTTGGCAAAAATGTATACACACATACGCTGTACTTTACAAAAATATATGGTGTACTTTACAAAAATATACACTCATAAGCACTTGATGCATATACCCAAACATACAGGGTGTATTTTTAATGAGTGCAGGTTTTGAAAATATTGCTGTTTTAAGTTTTGTATTTACCTATTATGTTCCACAGTATGTAAATATAAAATTTGGAACGGCAATACTTCCAAAAACTGCAGTGTCACTAAAAATACACCCTATACATACACATACCTATATATGTATAAATAAAAAAAGCTTGAGTAAATAAATGAGGATTTTCCACGCCATAATATGATTGGGTTTATGGTGCTAGCCACATAGCTTGATAGACCAATCGGCACTTAAGGGGTGCTGTTGTAAACTGCCTGGCCACCTTTACTTCCCATAACATTTCACTGTACCCATAGTAGACTGGGTGAGCGGGCCAATTTGTAAAAATCCCTGCCTTGGTGGGAATTTGATCAGATACCAGATAGAAATACTAGCCCATTAGCTGCCACAGCTAGCTAGCTAGCGCTCTCTCTCCCTCCCTCTTCCCCTGTCCACAGATCTCGGTTCCTGGTTTTAAGAGATAGTTCTATTCATGATATTCCTACAATAAAGTTTTATACCAAGCATCTTTTCTTTCAATCTGCCTGCGCCTTTTCTTCTGCTGAACTTTCCAGCCATCACAATGTTTTCCAACATCTGTCATATGAACAAAGAGCACTCACTCTTAGCAGACAGAAATAGCAAGGGAACTTTTATGCTCCTTAGCAAAAGTTTATGCTTGATAGGAGAAAATAAGGGACCAAACAAAATGGGCTGATGGAGTCATAAACCCTGGGAGGAAATCATCTATGTTAAAGACATGCCGAATGCCAAACCACCACTGCCTTGTGGAAGATCTTGTAAGAACAAAGGCTAGGGCAACAAACCCCAACAGATAATGTGGGGAGGCAGCCCTCAAGCTCAGGAAGGCAAAAATTGGGAGGAGGAATCCAGAAAAGGAAGCTCACCCGTCAAAGTCAGAAGGTGTTGGCCTAAGTGGGACGAGACATCTGTGCACTACATCAGATACTACGCACCATGCATCATAAACAATCCCAGAAGTCTTCGCACTGCAATGGATACACACATCTCAAACAATTGCAGAAAAACAAGAAACAGAACTAACCAGAATCTGATAAACTTTACAATTAAATTAAATAGCCAGTGAACCTCATGTTAGATATGGCATATAGAATAAGTTACATTTCCCTTCTAATTCACTCGTTCGCAAGACATGTTTATAAAGATAAATTTTTGCAGTACCCTGAATTTGGTTTTCACTGTGTAAGTTTTCATCTGTAACTGTAATAAGCCTCCCTTCCCTGTCATAGCAGATTTGAAGAACACAGTTTTTGTATGTTGAACAGAACCAGTTTTAACATTGATGTGAATCATGGTCACTAGAAAACAAAAATGAACAACTTGAAAGATTTGTGGAAAAAGAGAGAGGGGGAAGGCAATAACAGAAAATTCTAGGCCTTATGGCATGGAAGGGTGTAGGTACACCAATACACACTGTTGGAGATTGCAAGATGTGGACTTGAGAACAATGGACATCTAGTAAACATTTTAAAATTCCTAGAAACTCGAAGTTTTACAGAAGAATTCTGAAAATACATAAGACAGCCAAAGTAAATAATATAATTGTTTTGAAACAGGCTAATTAATACAACAAAAACAGAAAAAGGCGGCCATCATTTTTGGTCACCTTGTAAGAAGAGAAAGAAACATGTGACAACTGGAAAGATGTGTAAAATAGGAATACAGGGGAAGACAGTGAGAGAAGATTCTTGACAACCTTTTACCATGGCACACACACAAAAGTACACACAAACTGATGTGTTATGTTGGAGATTATGGGATGTGGAGAATCATGATCGCCCATGCCTGTCAGCAAGGCACTAGATGGATCAGAGAATGACTGTGACATATTCTCCATATCTGTGGATGAGGTTCCCCAGTAGAAACAGCATCACATTCATCAGTCTGAAATAACCTGACTTCTGCCATGAATCCGTGGAGCTGGTATTGGTGACCTCGTGTCCATCACTCTGGCCGTATTGTCTGCTGCTTGCATATCTCCCTCATGATCAACTGATGAAAGTGGGCTCTGCACCACAGTACTATCTTTAGGATTTCTACACTGAGATTGCGATTGTGAAAGAACCTGGCCACCATCTTTCACTGCTGAACTTGAATTGTTGCCACTCTGTAGACTTGTATCTTTGTGTTGATTCTGAAAATGATCTTTGGCATAAGCAGGTAATATAGGTTGTCTAATTCCTAGACTGTGGGAGATGTCATTATGATGATGGGAAACCTCATTTTGATTAAAACTTGACACCACATTGTGAGGTAGCTTAACTTGTCTTGTTGGAGGAGCATCTTGGGAATTTTTTGATTTATGCTTTGATATTTTCTGTGGTACATCTGGCTTCATTTGCTTGTTTCCTAAATGGGAAGTTTCACTTCTGTATTGTTCAGAAAGCACAGGATACATTTGATTTCTGGAAAAAATATCTTGAGAAACGCCATCACTAACTTTGTTGTCTTTATATCTACTAGAATCTGATTTAGCAGCGACATCTACTGATGTCACCTTCACATCATACTCATCATATGAATTTTCTAGAAGAGGATCTAAAGATGATGGAGCAGATACCCCTAGTTTGTCTGTCCTACTTTGGCAAACAACTGTCGCTTGATTGTATAGAGGATAATGTTTCTTTGGAGCAAGATCTTTTGAAGCAACCGCCTCACTGCCTGTGCTTGTAATGTTGCTGGTTCTGTTGATATTGCCGGGACTGTCAGAGCTAAATGTAGACAGCCTGGATGGATGCCCCTGGGTGGCTGTATTTAACATGTTCATGTTATTACAAGATGGATCTAAACCACGCCTCATCAGGGACACATCTCCAGCACCAGCATAGCTAAATCTTTTGTCTCCATTCGCACCCAACAACTTTGATTGCTCAGTGTCAAGTGAGAGGTCAGCACAACTCTGTGACCTTGAACTGTGTGCCATTCTAAGACCACTGTAACCATCACTGTTAAGTATGGAAACAAGAAAACCACTTGAGGCTGCCCCATGTATAGATAAATCCTGCGCAGAATCTGTTCTGCAAGGACCTATGTCCAATACTCTTCCTTGTTTCCTACTTCTGTTAATCTCTCCCCTTAAACTTCTGACTGTATCACCATCTTTGCTATTACTGCAGTGATTTTGATCGTCAATAGCTGTAGTTGATTTCCCAGCCACTGGTGTATTATTATTATTCCTCTGGCTGATATCAGAATGAACAGACAGATTCTCTTTCGTTTTCTTCAGACTTGTTCTTGATTCTAAAACTGCCAGTCCAATATTGCCAGGCTTAGCAATATTTCCATCAGAAGAATTTTCAGAATTTGGTTCACCTCTATTTTTATGTTGGTTTGAAGATGTAATACAACCGTCACTGACACAATCAGGAGAAGTAAGAGGATTCTGTCTTTGTATGCTCTCTGAAGAGAGTACAACATCCAGCCGATGAGTGTTATCTGTAATACCTCCGGATGATGCATTGGTCAAACATGTATCTGCCGCTGTACACAAAGAAGCTGAAAGTGTTGCAACCAGAAAAGGGCGGGAATGGTACTGCGGCAGATTTGAGCTTGTCCCACAAAGGCAGCTGCTGCTGCTAATGCTATTTGTTAGTGCTGCATGGGTGCTGGTGCTAGTAGCTGTCTGTGCTGTCAATGGAGAGACAGCTTCATCGTAAGGGGGTGGCTGAGTAAAAGCGCTCTCACATGCAGACCATGAAAATGCCTGTAGAACAGAATAAAGCAACATAGAATTCACTGCTGAACTTAATATCTCATTCACAATCTCTAATTCTGCTACAATCTGATCAAAACTGAGACCTCTGTAAGAAAGTATTGTATTCTCTTGTTGAAGATCTCACAATCTCTAACTCTGCTACAATCTGAGAAAATATTGCTAGAAAATAGATTAAATATTTGAGAACATAAAAAAGTATTGTATTCTCTTGTTACAAAAGCTAACCTAATCTCTAATTCTGCTAGAAAATAGTGCAAAGATTTAAGAACCAAGTTAACAGTAAATAGCTTAACAGTAAATTTAACTTAGCAGTAAACGTTAGCAAGTTATAAATTAACAAAGGTTCTCAAGGCTGGACAGATCCTAAGATATACAGAAATACCAAAAAGTAAAAAAAAAAGGTAGACCAAGAAAAACAATATAAAACATGCATAAATAGATTTATTACAGGATGTGTGTTCGTACATTCAAACAACCATTTGTAAAATATGTGTGCATGTGCTGTGTTTATTATGTAGCCTTCTCATGTTTGCGATCAAACTCAAGGTTAATTTCCTAGACATTATGTTCAGTAGTTTGTCAATGTTTTCTAAACAAGAAGTCAGTATTTAATAATGTTTAAATGACTAGTATAGGGAATGAATACACTACCAGAACATCACAGCGCACAGGACGCTTAAGAGCAAGCTCTCTTAACCTTTCAGCCATGTGGACCTATCTGTGCCTCTGTCAGTGTACTCTTGTCAATGCCACATACGGTCAAAAGTCAAGGACTCCATTTCACGCCATAAGATATACTGGGTGTAAGGTGCTAGCCCTACATTTTTATAGCCCAATTATAGACTTGGGATGCTATGGATAAGTTGGTCAGTATAATGCTGGTCATCTTTACTTCCTAGAACATTCCGTGGTACTTATTTTAGGCCTGGCTGACCTGGTAGCCAAAGTCCATTTTTTTTCTACAAATCCACCCCTCGGAGGAGTTGAACATGACCACTGGGCTGGCAGACAAGAGTGCTGGCCCTTGAGCCATCCCAGCTTCCTTACATACATAAAACATGTGTACAATCTTTCAGGGAATCGCATCTGTGCAAGTGACTCATCACAACAATTAATATAATTTCACGTTCACATTCTAATTCAACTTATTTGGTTAAAATTTGCTGTACCATATTTAATTGCCCAATAGGAGTGCTTCGAATGACATCCTCGTATGATGGTGGGTGTTCTCCAGAGGTCATTGTTACACTCATCTGCAGACTTCTGTTGCGCCAGTTAAATCGTCGACCTATTTAAATACAAAAATAAAACATTTTCTTTGGTATTGTAGCAGACAAAGATTCTTCATGATAGTCACCAGATTCTGATATGGCCAGTTAGGATAGTATTTTTGCAGAGGATCACATGGCCAAGAGGTTCACAAGTTTGCTTCACATATTGTATCATGTGCATTGTTTCTTTTTAATTTGTCTGACGTTTTGTATGTAAATGCGTTGTCTTTAAAGCAAAGCTGTGATATTTGCCACATCTGATTTCCCAACACTTGTTTCACTGGATTTACCTTTTTGAGGGACGTATGCTGTACACAGCATGGCAACTGCTTGAGCAATCAGCCTACCACACTCAGCTTCACAAAAATGAAAACATTTTTGATGACACCAGCAATGGTATAAATACAGTGATAATAATTTGTTGTTTTTAGTTTATGTAGTTGTGCCAAAATAAACATGACTGTAATGACGGTGAACTAGAGGAAGAGAGACTAAACTAGACCTGGACACTCCAGAACAAAAGGACTTTTTAAAATTTCAAGTTGCATATCCATTACAGGACGTTGCAGTCAACACCAGCATTTTCCAGCTGCTGTTGATGTTTGCCATTGCTTTCTGAGCGCCCAGCTCATATATCCTCACGATCCGCTGCCAAATCTCACACAGCTGTGTTCCTCACATGGATATACAGGATTACGGAGAAAGTCATTAACCCCTTCGCCAGAGAGAAAGACTAAACAGAGCTATAATGTACCATTACACGTTGGAACATTTATACTATGTAAATATGTTAGAGATGTGGAATACAAGATGAAACTACCACATTAATCCAGAGAATAAGTCTAGTGGAAGTTGCACAGATTTGTGGTGAAGTCATACTAACTGATAGGCTGAGAAACCTGGCATAACATATCCCAAAGTAGATTTTAAAAAAATAATAATAGAGTAAGTTCCCCCTTTAGCTTATTCTTCAGATTCTTGACATATTAAAAATACGTGGCGGCGGCGGCGGTACAGAGTTCATGCTCAGTGTGATGCTTTTGGCAGGCCACTGCAGAAACAGACCAATCCATACATAATACAATCTGGTGCAAAGAAGTTGATTCCCAGCCAATCTTACCTCTGCCCCGCCTTCCATGGCTGTTCTGTAGACGACCTCCAACAGAGTTGTTGAGACGTCGACATCTGCGGACCAGCAAGATCAGCAAACACATGATGCCAACACCAAGGACGACGGAGACCACGAGGGGGATAATGACGTGGATGCTGAGTGAGTAGTCATAGCTGGCATCACTACTGTTGCTGACATTGTTTGAAGAATCTGGCAAATGGTCAAAGGTAACTTTAGAAAGGCCAACGGGTAACTTTAGAATACATTTCAAAATACTGTCTAAAGTATTATTAACATTTGATCAGAAAACAGACATGCGTCGTGCTTCACTTTTCCCAAGACATTTCTTGATACCTTTTTTAGGCTGGGTCGACCTGGAAGCACAAGCCAGTTTTACTGTCCTGACGTGGATTCCAGCCCATGACCAGGAAGGTCAGTGTGTAGCCTTCTCTACCATGGCTCGCACTGATATCTTTGCATACTCTAACTGTTGTCCCCATCTTTTGCCTCCATTTTGATTTTCAGCAAATTTGTTGAGTCCCTTGATTTAATCAAGGTCACATTTTTATGCCCCTTGGTCTATCAGTCACTTGTGCACTTTTTCTCATTTGCATTTCCCTCAGCAATGTCCTTTTCGTAGTTAGTTCTATATTTTCCTTAAAGTTAGTTGCATGTCCTTTAAAGGACGTCTATCTAACCATTCTTTGCTGGTTGCTGATTTACTAGGCAACTTTTACGCTCAGTGGTTCAAGTAGTTAAACAGAGGTGTGGTTTGTAAGAGGAATGCTGAGAATTCCTGGAACTGCCAGTCTCTCTCTTACAACGATTGTCTGATACAGGCTAATGAAACTAGAACACTGTATACAACAATAAGAAAGAGGCAGACAGTTTTCTTTGGTCATGTGATGGGAAGAGAGGCAGAGGCAGACCAAGAGAAATGATGCTGGATGGATTGAGACGGTGGCATGAAGGAATATTATTGGCAGAGTTGATCCAGAACACCAAAGACCGATCTGTGAAGAGCCATGAACGCCTACGTCAGCCGGCACGGCACTTGATGATGATGAGTTTGCCACTGCTTTCTCAACTAAACACCTGTATTATCAAAATCAATGCCAGGCAGTCTGCTGGCAAATCGCTAGCAGATGACACTGCTCTTAAATATAGGGAATAAAATGGATATTTAGCTAGTTTGATTAGTAATCCTCTGAAAGTTAAGTCTGATGCATTGGTATTTAGGTCATTTGAGCTGCATAATGGGCTTGTATCTGGTGAGTAAGATCAGCGAGGGGACTTTCCTTCCTACACAGTCGCAAAGTACTATTTCCACAAAGCATTGCAGAGCTCTCACCTCTCCAAGCTCAGAAACCATCTGGGTGTATGACAAAATTGAAACTTCAATCTGTGGTAAGGAATAAAAGGATAGACGAAAACATTCTTTGATTTCTACCTTTGCTTACTACGTATAGATTCCTTTATATTTGTGTGTCCTATCTACAACTTTATTTACTGTCTACAAAATTGTTTACTATATATAGATTTATTTATTATCTACAGATTTACTCTTTATTCTACAGATTTATTTACAATATAAATTTACTATATGTAGACTTCAAATTAAAAAAGACACACACATGTGGAGCAGCTTCAGTTAATGAGTGATACATATTTTAATACTGCATGCTATTACTTGTTAAGAAGCTGGACACAAAATACATATTCCACGTCTTAGCTTTTTAAAAACAGCTAAATGTTAATGGTTAATACATCAAGCATCGGCTAAACTGTATGTTAACTTGTTAAAATCCCATGAAATGGTTAAAAACAATTGGTGCATCAATTTAATAGTCCAAAGTTCTACTGCTAAATTGTAAATACCACATCAAATGGCTAATAAAAAGGCATCCAGGTTTCAAATAGACATATTGAATTAGAATACAAAAGGCAAGAGGAGCTTTCATACCACTAGAAAAGTTGTGGAAGTTAATCATAGAACTAAACTTAGAATGTTAAACTCTAAATGTAAATAATTATAACTGGGTCAGAAACATGGACAACTAAAAGAATTACTGACTACAAACATTCATTAATCGGTGTGTGCACAGAATAGTGGGAATAACATGGTATGACAGAATCACCAATGTAGAGCTCATGGAGAGAACTCAACAAATCCCAGTGACCCAAGACACCAGGAAAAGCCAGGGTTGGATAGAACGCACTGAGAAAACCTGAGCATAATATAACTAGACACTTGCTCAGAACCCACAAGGCAAACAAAATATCTGGAGACCAAATAACACACACAAAGAAGAAGTTAATTACAGACAGGCAAATAATATTGGGAAGACATGGAGGTAGCTGCAGAGATAGCAAAAGATGGGACGGCTTAACTTGGTTTATTTGAGGGCCTTTACTCCAAAAGGGCAGCAGGAGAAAACATATCAAATCTTGAAGTTAGAAGTGCAGATATAACCAATCTTTTATAATAGTCTATTATAGATTTGCTACTGTAATCAAATATATATTAGCATGACAAAATATGATCTACACCAAACATCCAAACTGGCAAATATACCAACTATCACATTCATTTGCAATAATTCTTTGTGCTAAGTTTTCATCAATTATTCAAACTATGTTAAACATTATCAAATATGTTTGTTCTAAATGTCACTCCTATTATTCTAGAATGATTTCTTCCCACTCATTGCTTTCTCTGCTTCTGTAGATAGAATTAAGCCCCCCCCCCCCCCCTCCCCCACCTCCTCCTGTTGGGGGAATGTTCTGTATGGCCCGAGAAAAGCACTGTTTCACCTCTTGCATTTAGCTTATCACCTCCTCCCATCTTGTTTCACATGATCTCTAAATACTAATGTTATATTTCATTTCCCTTACTACTTGATGTGGACACATTGGTATAATAGTTTTAGGATGTTATGCTGACAATAGCAAGAGGGTGGCCAGATAAGGCTCAGTGCCAGCTCACATTGTTGGCTATGGGAGGGAAAGGCTGGCCACCTATCATCTCACTTCTAGGGTAATGGCCACCTATCATCTCACTTCTAGGGTAATGGCCACCTATCATCTCACTTCTAGGGTAATGGCCACCTATCATCTCACTTCTAGGGTAATGGCCACCTATCATCTCACTTCTAGGGTAATGGCCACCTATCATCTCACTTCTAGGGTAATGGCCACCTATCATCTCACTTCTAGGGTAATGGCCACCTATCATCTCACTTCTAGGGTAATGGCCACCTATCATCTCACTTCTAGGGTAATGGCCACCTATCATCTCACTAATAGGGTCAGTCTCCTGTCATCATAGCTGGCCGGCTTTCTTGTTCTTTATTGACTTCTTCATGATTGGTTGGATTTTGCCACTAAGATTGTCTATGCAAAGTCAGTCTCAGTAAAATTGTCTATGCAAAGTCAGTCTCAGTAAAATTGTCTATGCAAAGTCAGTCTCAGTAAGATTGTCTATGCAAAGTCAGTCTCGGTAAAATTGTCTATGCAAAGCCAGTCTCAGTAAGATTGTCTATGTAAAGTCAGTCTCAGTAAGATTGTCTTTGCAAAGTCAGTCTCAGTAAGATTGTCTATGCAAAGTCAGTCTCAGTCACATCAACCTCGTCAATATGCATGCTAGGTCACAGTGGAGCTATTCTTTGCTTCACTTATGGGCCCTGGGCAACTGCTTGTCTCAAATGTCCCCAACTGTGCCAAATAAATTAGAAATGTCTACAGAGTTGAGTCAAGAACCAACATAACCACACCCAGGACTTGTCTCGCCATCTCACTCGATCACCAGAGTTGTGGATCAGCTCAGTGTTCTTTCTTGTCTTGACCATGTCACGTGGTCTAGCCATCCAGATATTTACTTCTCTACCTTCCTCTTGTTCTTTTCCCCCTCAATCTTGCCAGTTGTCACCAAGTTCTCCAATTTATTTCTTCTCATAAAGGGACCAAAATATGTTGACTGTCTACGTCTAATTTCTCTAATCAGTTTACGGTATTTATTTGTTTCCCGTAGGACCTGGCCATTGGTCCCCTTTGTCTGTCCATGGCATTCTTTGCACCCTCCTCAGAAACCACATTTCCACAGCCTTAAGATGCCTTTCAGCCCGTCTGCTCATTGCCCATGCTTCACATCAACACAAAAACACAGGCTCCACTCAGCACCTAAACACTCTCTCGCTGCAAATGACATCCTCCCATTGGTCAGCACGTCTTCCACCCCGCAAAAGGCTACCTTCACCACAGTGACTCCCGCTCCAATCTCTTCAAGGCATCTCACATCAGATGCCATGACTACCCCAAGACAAGTCTGATTCATTTGCTCAAGAATATTCCCTCCCACTTGCACATTACATTGTGGTATTTTGTTCCTCCTAGCAATGACCACAATTCACACCCTCCTACAACCCAATTCCAACCCCATCTGTTGACCGCGTGCAACAACAGCATCTACTAAATGCTGCAGATCATCTGCATATCTAATGTTTTTGATGTTTCTCCCTCCAATGATGATTCCTTTCACATCCTCTACATCTCTGAAAATATGTCCACTGTACAGGGAAAAAAGATCTGGAGACACCACATATCCCTGTCCCTCACCTCTCCCGATAGGCTGACACTGACCCACTTCATCATAAATCCTCACGGCAGCCCATTGTTTCCAATACATGGTATCAGATTGTATCAGTTGCAGTTTATGACCTTTCCTTGGAATACTGACTGTTGACCAAATTCTCTGGTCACTACCTACCACTTCATTCCCTCTAAGCTTCGATTATTTGTTCATTCACACTACACATGATCCTAAAGGGCCCTGACCACATCTGCATTATTGGGCACCATTACCATTCAACGGTACAGACCCAGCCAATCTGCCATCTTTTTTCCCCACCACAACAGCGTGTCCTGGAGAAAATACCCAACAGATGTTCAATATTCTTGATGTTTAAATTGAAGTATGTCAAGCAAGATATCCTAATTTTCAATTCCCATATTTATAAAACAATTAAACTGCCAATGACAGACATGTGATAAACATGAAGGTTATGAAACTACAAGTTTTAGTACTAGATTGGCAATCCATGCAGGTTTTAGTAGTTATACAGTTTGTGAAAAGGACAGATAAAACATTACCTTGCAAAATACTATTAGACAATGGCAGCAGCAACAGTAGCGGCAGCAGTAGCAACAGTAAGGGCAGTGGTAGTAACAATAGAATCAGCAGTAGCAACAGTAGCGGCAGCAGTAGCAACAGTAAGGGCAGCAGTATCAACAGTAGGAGCAGCAGAAGCAACAGTATGAGCAGCAGTAGCAATAGGGGTAGCAGTAGCAACAGTAGGGGCAGCAGTAGCAGCAGCAGTAGCAACAGTACGAGCAGCAGTAGCAACAGCAGGGGCAGTAGGGGCAGCAGTAGCAACAGTAAGGGCAGCAGTAGCAACAGTAAGGGCAGCAGTAGCAACAGTAGGAGCAGCAGTAGCAATAGGGGTAGCAGTAGCAACAGCAGGGGCAGCAGTAGCAACAGCAGGAGCAACAGTAGGGGCAGCAGTAGCAGCAGCAGTAGCAACAGTAGGGGCGCCAGTAGGGACAGTTAAAAGTGAAAGATCCATTTCTACACCTGGAAGCAGACATATGGAGCTAACCCTATTTGTCATAGACCAACTGGCACTCAAGAGGAGGTGTGGTCAACTGGCACTCAAGGGGAGGTGTGGTCAACTGGCACTCAAGGGGAGGTGTGGTCAATGTCAGGTTGACAACTTTTACTTCCCAGACCATGTCCTGGTACCCATTGTAGGCTGGGTTCCCCTGGAACACTTTTTTTGGCGCTAGCTCGCTTTTGAACTCATGCGTAGTCCATACACACTAGAGTAGTGATGGACTGAATTTTGCTTGTGGGTTATCTTTCCCTATTAACAGTGTCCCTCGCCATCAAGCGAACCCACTCCGACTTCAGAAGTACTTGTAATTAACATCCCTAAGTCAAGGATGACAGGTCAACATTTTAGTCCAGCTGTCCGGTGTAGGGGTTGAACCCCTTACCTCGGCATCAGCACATCGGATGTTTAAGAACACCCGTTCTGAGCCATTTCTCCATGTGGACCTGCACCAGGAAAGCTTAAATCCCTGCCTCAATGAGGGTTTGAACACATGATTACCACGCTGACAAGCATGCATGTTAATCACTGCCCTATGGGGACTTTCAGTAGTAGTAGCTGTAATAATAGTAATTGTAGTAGTGGTGGTGGTGGTAGTAGCAGCAGCAGTAGTAGCAATAGTGGTAGTAGTAGCAGCAGCAATAGTAGTAGTATAAACTAGCTATAGTAGCAATTGCAGTAGTGGTGAAGGTGGTAGTAGCAGCAGCAATAGTAGTAGCAGTAACTGTAGCTGTAGTAGTAATTGTAGTAGTGGTGGTGGTAGTAGATTGATTGATTTATTGATCTAGGAACCGACATCACAGCAATTGAGGCATTCCCATAGGCGCTCCGTCCCCATCCTCAGCAGCCAGTGAAGAGTTCCAACACCAACAGTACCAGTAGCAATCTGATTGATGTCCGTCTCGCCTTTCCTCTGAGCGTCGAGCGTCGGCCAGATCCCCTCGATACTATTCGCTGCCTCATTCTCGCCAGACCATGATGATCCATTTGCTCCTCCGAGGTGTACACACGCTCCCACAAGGCCGCAACCACGTTTGCCTTGTCATGCATCAATATTCCACCAAGTTTTGCAGAGCCAGCCAATCTGTCTGCCGGTTCATTCCCCAGCACACCGGCATGCCCTGGAGAAAAGATCCAGGCAATACTTGCCACCCGTGACCTCCGAAGCGAAGCAAGCCACTCTGCACGAAGCATGCCTGTCATCACCTTCCTCAGCATGCTTTCTGAGTCAGTTACAATCACTATGTGTGTGTATCGTATTCTCAATCCAACGGAAAGCTGCAGTGACCGCCTCCACCTCCATTCTTAAGCTAAATGTTTTGGTATCATATGCCAGGCTCTCCTGCACCAAACGTCGGCCATTAGCTTTTGCTATGAACCCCTAGGCACTTCTCCTACCTCTCGACACAGAACCATCTGTGTAGATAATCACATCATCCGAGCGAACATTATCCTGAATTAGTTGCTGGATTTCCACTTCCGTGGCCCCTGCTGGCCACTCCCTGCACTCCAGGCTCAATGTGATTATAATTCTGCAAAAGTCTGACTGCTCCGCTGGCACTCTGACCCACTCCTCTCCTCGCCTAATGTTCTCCAAGACGCACACATGTCTGTTCGTATCCTCCGCCTGAGCCATCCATGAATTCCCTCTTATCAGTCGCTGATACTTAACTGCGTCCAGCGCCTCATGCAACTGGTGATCTGTGTCTGCAGCTACTCTAAGGTATGCCTTCGCCTGTATCACATTGAGCCTACTAGCAACAGTCGGCAGACAAAGGATGTAACGCATACACACTACTGGGGTGTCTCTGGTGCATCCCAGAATGACCCGCATAGCTTCGTTCTGTATGCGTTCTAATTTCACCAGCTGACTCTTTGAGACAGTGAGCAGTCCTAGACCATAATTTAATCAATCACTGAGAGGATCAAGTGCTGGTATAGTGTGAAAAGCATTCTCTGCTCTGTGTCCATTGCAGCCATAGTTTTAAGTGCATTGAGTCCCTTTTGAGATCTTGTCACAACCGTCTCCATATGGTCCTTGAAGGACAGGCTCCTGTCAAATGTGATTCCCAGATACTTCAGTTTGTTCTCTCTGTTGACGTTTCTACCATCTATCTTGAGGCTTGGGACATCAGAACTCACAATCCTGTTGTCCAGAGAGCACCATAAAACAGCCGCCTTTTCCGGGTGGATGACAACACTCACTTCAGTGCACCAGTCAATCACTTTGTCTACTGTCGCCTGTAGCTCCTGGGCTGTTTGTACCCTATTTCTCTCCTGCTTATATGCAAGAATATCATCTGCAAATGTTAGTATCCTTCCAACCCCTGGTGCTTCTAGGTTTGCAATCTTGCTCGTATACACGTTAAAGAGCACAGGTGAGATTAAAGATCCCTGTGGCAGTCCCGGGATTAACATATGTGGCTCTGAGGTCCATGCACCCAGACAGAGAGCAACCTGATGAGAATACAGGAGAATATCCAGTTCACCAACCAGGGATTGACCCCCTTCTCCATCAGTGCGGTCATCAAAATATCATATCTAACTGTTGTATGCATCCTCAAGATCAAGCGCTGCCGCCATTGTTTCCTGTCTACTCTGGAACCCCTCATAAACGTCAAAGGCAAAAGTGGCTGCATTTGACCAGGTATCTTTTCCTGGCCTGTAGCTCCCCAGACCTCTTGGAAGAAGCTTCCCCCTTTCCAAAAACTCTTGCAGCTTGACATCGACTATCTTCTCTAAAACCTTCCCAAATGTATTTTTAAGGGTGATGATCCTAAAGCAGCGAAGCTTTGAATGATCCTTGAATGGTTTTGGGAGAGGGATGGTGGTAGTAGCAGCAGTAGCAATAGTAGTAGAAATTGTAGCTGCAGTAGTAGTAGTAATTGTAGTAGTGGTGGTGTTGGTCATAGCAGCAGCAGTAGTAATAGCAGCAATGGTAGTAGTAGAAACTAGCTGTAGTAGTAATTATAGTAGTGGTGGTAGTATCAAAAGCAATAGTATTAGAAATTGTAGTGATAGTAGTGATAGCAGTAGTAGTGTAAAGTAGCAATAGCAGTAGTAGTGTAAAGTAGCAATAGCAGTATTAATAGCAGCAGTTGTAGTACTAGTAATACTATGGTATATTAGCAGCATTACTTACAAATAAGCAAGTAAATGCATGGAGGGAACACACAACACTGAGCACATCAAAGATCTTACCACCGACACCACTTCTAATTTTAGTTGGGACACGACCTTAAGGAAAGAGCATGTCATGCCATTAAGATTAACTCCCCCTAAGACATTCTTCTTCTTCTTCTTTCGTTCGCCTGAAATATGTTTATAACTGCAATGTTGTCTCTTGTATGAATCTAACAGTCTTTTTTAGTTCACTCAGTGGTCCATAGAGTTTATCTTCCACTGTTGTCTCTCTAGGCCAGAAGGTTCGCCTGGATATGTTGTAGTTTGGGCAATCCTGGAGTATGTGCTCTGCTGCCTGCGACGCCAAACCACATATGCCCCCTAAGACATGATATTAGGATTAACTCCCCTGAGACTAAGTTCTTTCACTCTATCCCCCCTTAGCATATAGGCCCTCAACCAGCCCACTCCAAATCATGTCTTTAGTTATCCCATGGAGCTCGACCCATGTCCTCAACCAGCCCACTCCAAATCATGTCTTTAGTTATCCCATGGAGCTCGACCCATGTCCTCCCAAGATTATTTCTGTTTTATTTTTCTCCATATGTGTTGAGTTCTTCCTCTATGTCTTCTGTCCTGTTGTTTCGAGACAAAGGACTTTCTAGTTATACTGCTTCTCAAAGTTCTCAATGAATGTCTATCCAGTGCCAGCGTCTTTTCATCTCTTGGTTCAATGGGATTTGTCTAGTTCTCTCAATGAGCACTATGTATCTGTAACCAAAAGGCTAATTTTGGTTGGATTCAGAAAGCATCATCATCATCATCATCATCATAAACATCCATTTGTGCTCTGATAAGAGACCACACGAGAAGGAACTCAGCTCCATGCTACAGTACTCAAAACAAAATTCTCAAGGCATGCCATGAATGACCATATGGAGGTCATCATGGCTGATTGGATAAGAGCACCCATTCTGAAACCGAGGTAGCAGATTCAACCCCTACATGGGTCAATTGGACTAAGATAACTTCTTGTCCTCGACTTGGGGACAAATTACAAGTTCCTCAGAAGTCGATGTGGGTTCACCTGATGGTGAGGGTCATTGGTAATAGCTTTTTTCAAATAGTCATTTGAGCTCGTCAGTAGTGCATATCCCTGATAATTTGGTGTGTCCAGTATGTGCCGCGTGGTTACACACCCGCTTCACACGCATGATCCGGAACTGTTTCCGGATCCGGTCAGAGATATGCACTACTGACGAGCTCAAATGAGGGCGAAACTCGAGTATAGTGCTTCCATATTGACGTGGATAGGCCTTAGGTTCATACCAGAATGCGATCGGCGTTGCCAGTAGTGGGTTGTGCTCAATATTTAAATTTCAAATCCCGAAACAACCACATAATCAATGTATTATTGCTCACTGGATTTAGGAGGCCTGGTGTTCCTTGCCAGTGAGAAGTCCTGATCGTTCGGGTCCCATCGATTGACGGACGTCGGTCGCGGCGATTGGGCAATCTTGAGCATAGCCTACGATGGGTAGCGTTGTGATGTTCTGTTGTGATAATTTGGTGTGTCCAGTATGTGCCGCGTGGTTACACACCCGCTTCACACGCATGATCCGGAACTGTTTCCGGATCCGGTCAGGGATATGCACTACTGACGAGCTCAAATGAGGGCGAAACTCGAGTATAGTGCTTCCATATTGACGTGGATAGGCCTTAGGTTCATACCAGAATGCGATCGGCGTTGCCAGTAGTGGGTTGTGCTCAATATTTAAATAACAAGCACTATTTTAAGGACAAATATAACCAGCACTATTTAAGGGATAAATATAACCGGCACTATTTTAGGGATAAATATTACCAGCACTATTTTATGGATAAATATAACAAGCACTATTTTAGGGACAAATATAACAAGCACCATTTTAGGGACAACTATAACAAGCACTATTAGGGACAACTATAACAATCACTATTTTATGGACAAATATAACAAGCACTATAGTAGGGACAAATATAACAAGCACTATAGTAGGGACAAATATAACAAGCACTATAGTAGGGACAAATATAACAAGCACTATTTTAGGGATAAATATAACAAGCACTATTTTAGGGACAAATATAACAAGCACTATTTTAGGGACAAATATAACAAGCACTATTTTAGGTATAAATATAACAAGTACTATTTTAGGGACACATATAACAAACACTATTTTAGGTATAAATATAACCAGTACTATTTTAGGGATAAATATAACAAGTACTATTTTAGGTATAAATATAACAAGTACTATTTTAGGGATAAATATAACAAGTACTATTTTAGGGATAAATATAACAAGTACTATTTTAGGGATAAATATAACAAGTACTATTTTAGGGATAAATATAACAAGTACTATCTTAGGGATAAATATAACAAGTACTATTTTAGGGATAAATATAACAAAAAATATATGAAGTAAAAGACTTCAGTCAGCACTGGGTGGGTGGTGTGGTCAGTACTGGGTGGGTGGTGTGGTCAGTACTGCACTGACCACCTTTACTTCCCTAGACAATTCCTGGTACCACTCTTAGGTGTGGTCCATCTGGAAGCCCAGGTCAACTTAAAAATCCACCTCGTAGTGGATTTGAACCTATGACATCTGCCCAGGAGGCAAGCATCTAGCCAAATAGATACTGCAGCTCCCACAAGAAAGGTCCATCCATTCATCAAGTGCCATGTCGATAAGCATTGGGCGGTCATGATTCACCATTTCACTCAATCACCAGAGTCGTGGATCAGGTCTGTGTTCTTGTCTCGACCATACCATGTGGCCAAGCCATCCAGGTATTTACTTCTGTCTTCCCCTTGTTCTCTTCCCCTCGATCTTGCCAGTTGTCACCAATTTCTATTTCTTCTCTTAACATGTACAAAAAAATTTTAATGTCTACATCTAATTTCTCTAATCAGTTTACGATTTTCATGTTTTTCTTGTAGGACTTGGTCACAGACAAGAAAGGTACAACATGTAAACAATTGTGAAACAAGAAACTGGTTAGGCTATTAACCAAAACATGGCAAAAGAAATGTGGAGAATGAAAGCAAAATGCTTACCACACATGCTGGGGATTTCATCACTGCTGTCCCCACAATGATCGTAAGTATCACATTTCAGGTGGTCGGCTATACAACGCCCATTATCACATTTGTAATATTCTCTGTAGTCATCACAATCTGTGAAAGTTTTACAGATGACGGTTTTATATTTATCACAATTTTTATGTGAATATTTCAAACCTTACATTATTTATTTGTGAATGTTTCCTGTCTTAATTCCATACTGATATTAATCTAAGGAAAAACTATTAGCAGTTTCTTTTAATGAACAATTCCCATTAAATTCACTTACTAACTTTTATTTTTGTGCCAGGGGCGGGTGTATGAGGAAGCAAATGAGCAGATAGTCTTGTGGATTCTGCCGCTGTGGGGAGCAGATGAGCAATGGACCTAGCCGGCATCTCAAGTGTCCTCAGGAGGCAGGATAAATAAATGTCTCAAGGGATGGATGTGATACTACAACTAGGCTGAAAGAACATAAAATGGCCTCAAGCTAGATTAGAGCACCATGCGGGAGGCCAAAGAAGAATAGTCACCCTACACAGAACAGATGTCATCAGTCGCTGCACACTGAGGGAGATGAGAGGATGTGAGCAATTATGGACTAACAGTTCAAAGTGGATTGAGGACAATATTTGACTAACCAGCCAGCATCTAATGAATTCTCTAAACAAGTTTTAAATACCCATTTTATTAATTTCTTTTTGTTAGAGAACATTTCATGTCTAATTCTGTATTTGTCAATCTGTACCCTCTGGCATTGGGTTGGAGTTTGTTAAGAGTAATATACCTTACAGCAGTGGAGGAAAGATGACCAATACAGGCCTAATCTCATCTGCTCCATATGTTAACAGTAATATACCTTACAGTGGTGGAGGAGAGATGACCAATATAGGCCTACCCTCAACCATTCCGTAAGTTAACAGTAATATACCTTACAACGGTGGAGGAGAGATGACCAATACAGGCCTAACCTCAGCCATTCCGTATGTTAACAGTAATATACCTTACAATGGTGGAGGAGAGATGACCAATACAGGCCTAACTTCAGCCATTCCGTATGTTAACAGTAATATACCTTACAATGGTGGAGGAGAGATGACCAATACAGGCCTAACCTCAGCCATTCCGTATGTTAACAGTAATATACCTTACAATGGTGGAGGAGAGATGACCAATACAGGCCTACTCCGTAGCCACTCCATAGACGTGAAGTGCCAGCCGTGCTGGTTTCTGAGATTTGCAGAATCAGATACAAGACCTAAAGGCAACCAAGAGAATGACTGACATAGAAGTCTACGCCTAATGTGACAGCCTCTTTGGTCATCTCTGACCATGGACACTCGAAGCAGGAAGTCTCCAGCCACACAACCTGGCATTCCCTTTGGTGGGTTCTCTCAGCTTGTTGAAGTGGTCTCTCTACATCAAGTTAAAGATGACTCAAAAGTATCTTTGTGAAGTCAATAGATCATCATCATCATTATTATCACACATTGAACTATTAGCTCAAATGTGCGTCAGTTTCAGTATTTCCCTCAAATTGATGTGGCTGAAAGGATTACAATACTGGCACTAAACTTCCAGTGTGCGGAAGGCAGGGTAATGGGTTCAAGCCCCACACTAGTCAACAGGGTTTAAATGTTCTTGTCCTTGACTTGGGGACATAAATTATAAGTACCTTAGAAGCCTGGTAGCAGTGGACATAGTAATAATAGGCAATGCTAATCCACACACAAAAATCAGTAACATGAAAAAACTTGTGTGGACTATGCTTGAGTTAAAAGTGACAGAACAAAATAATAGTTTCAAGCGGCATCAGTTCTGTATTGGTTGGTTGATTGGTTCCCAGCATGCTTGTCTAGCTTATCCCACTGACTTGTCTGGTCAAAGTTGCAGAACTGACCTACGCACAATGAATTTTTCTTCCTGGAATAGCGAAGCCGTCACCTTCCAAAATGTTCTAGATGATTCCTTACAGCGTGCCTCCATGCAAACGTCCTATGTTCTTGCATAATTCACTGGATACATTTTACCAAGCAGAAATTACACCAATGAAATTTATTAGAAAAGAAAAATGTGATTAGCAGACCAATTTTTAAACCCTGGCATAGTAACATATACTTACCATCTAAGTACATGGCATACGATAAAACAACAGAATCGTCAAAGTAGCATCCTGTAATCCGAATGTAAAATCCATTTTCAGACAACTGTACTGCATAGATGGGAATATGATTGTTTGGCCGTAAGTTGAGTCGTTGGGCAGAATTAGATGTTAGTCCTTCACGAACTTCAAGACTGTAGTCACAAGTGTTCATCAGTTCTAGAAAAGACATGGCCAAAATGTTTACAACAATCAATTGTATCTTTGTTAATCACTAACAGAAAACAACAAGTATGACTCCATCTATTATTTATTTCTACTCCACAAACCTAGGAGATATTTATGGCACCATTTTCATAGTCTTGAAGATATTAATGGCACCCTGTTCATAGCCTACAAGATATTTACAGCACCACTTCTGTAGCCTAGAAGATATTTATAACCCCATCTCTGCTGGAGTCGTGTACTGTTCTGTGTGTCATAATTTGCTGGAGTCTGACCTGTTGCAAGCACAGAATCAATATTTTTTTCTACATGTTATCGCCCAATGGAGCAATGACCCTCAACCAATTCTCGCCAAGCCCTCCTATATGTAGACATTCACTGTAGGTTGGATTTTGCAACTAAAGTTTTCTACAGAATGAGATGACAAGTCTCATGACAACCCTCCTTAGTCACCTCTTACGGCATGTATGGTAGAATAGTTCTTTAATTCCCTTATGGGTTCTGGTAACATGAGCAAGACTCAATACAGCTACAGTCGAACAAGAAGCAGAATTGGCAAGCTCTACTAGAACGCGATCACAAGTGACAAAAGGGACGCTGAGGCTAAACCTTCATCAGCACACAAACACACTAATACAACATGAAAAGTACATGAAAATATAAATAAAAGTTTCTCATCTGTTTACTTGTTATGAAATGGACACTGTGGTTGAATACCCCATGCATGGTTATAACAATGTGGCTAGACAAAATGATCTAATAAAAAGCTGTCTTTTGCAGTGAGAAATAAAAATTAAAGTGATTTACAGAGCCTATACTGGGAATAGTAAAGCAGGCATGCTGAGAAATGACAGTGGTTTCTGAAGAAAATGCAAATACCATGAAGGACAGAAAAACCAAGGAAGCAGTCCAAGAAGCCAATGAAAAACCTTAAATTGATTAGAGAAATTAATATGTGCAATCAAGATTTTGTGGACATATTAGGAGAAAACAACCTGGTAAACCTGATGGTTAAAAAAAGAATGGGTAAGACAAAATTTCTGGATGATTTGGCCACATGGCTTAATCGTGATAATAGCACCAATCGGATTCCAGACTCATGTGATTATGTGACTGAATCTAACACATGTATCAGCATGGCACATCATGATCGTTAGGTAGTTTCTTTGTTTTTAATGTTAAGATGATGGCCATTACAGCCCATTCTTTACAATATCCAAATGCTGTGAGAATCTTAATTTATGCAATAAACAAACAGGAAATAAATACTAAAGGGACGAAAACTCAAGAAGCCTGTTCTCGCTACTGAGCATACCCAGACTCTAGATGATTGTGATACTTCGGTTTCCAGATAAATATTCTTTTTCTTGTTTGTTGAGAAAGGCTTTTGTAAATTTTTCCAGTCATGCTGTGTACTCCACCTGGTTCCAGTACAAGCTTGGCAGTTGTGACCCCATTTTTCTTAATCTTAATAGAGGCACAATTGAAGGGGTAAAGTGAAATAGGAAGACAATGGTTTAAAGTGACAAGAAAACCACAACAGATGAACAAATGTCATCTCTGCCTTGAAGAGACTATGTTGAGACTATCTACAGAAGAATAAGATAATCGTCACTTGGTCACGTTATGACATGAGGCGCTTTACAGGATGATGTGACAACCTAGAATATCAAGGTGATTGGAGATAGAGGTGGGCAGAGGAAGTGGAACTGGGTGGTGTACAAACTAGCAGGGGAGACAGCAGAGCTTATTAAAAAAAAATATGAAAATATTTGTGGATTAACATGATCAGTCACATTGCACTAACACAACAAGAACCCAGGAACTAAACTTTCAACGTGAAGATGTATTTTTTTACAAATATGACGAAGAAGCTTGACGGATACAAAAATGCCTAAATACAGGCCTACATTTTGAACAATTTTTGTTTTTCTTTTTCATTAATAAAGACTCAAAATATGTTATCTGAATGTGTTTTTCGATTTGTCAAGCTTCTGAGTCATATTTTGTGTCTGCTTTTTCTTCTGTAAAATGACATTTCTGAACTCCATACTTACTATTGTGTGTTTTGTAACTAACAATTTTCACATAACCACCAAGACATTTTAAAAATATAAAATGACATTTCTGAATTGCATACTTAACATACCAGAGTGTGTTTTGTATCTAACGATATACATCGAAAGCCAGACATTTTTAAAATGTAAAATTACAGTTCTGAACTCCATATATAACTTACCATAGCGTGTTTTGTACCTCAGTATCTTCATATATACACCATCAAAGCCACCCATTTTTTTAATAATCCATATACAGTCTCGGTTCTGTCCATCGGCTGCTGCATTCAAATGCAAGATGCCCCCTTCCGATGTGGACACCAGACGATCACAGCCTGCCATGAATAAGAATATCCTTTCAGAACAGAAACTGCCTAGCACCAAATTGCATTGCAATCAAAATCTAATAATTTAACCAATCAAAATCTAACTAATAAAAAAAAATTTTTTTTTGAGGGGGGGGGGGGCATGTCCTATTTACAGGACATTGCTGTCAACACCAGCATTTCACTGCTGTTGTTGATGTCTTGGCAAGTTTACGTTCAGTAGTTTGCCACTGTTTTCTGAACGACCGGCACCCTTACCAACACGTTAAAACCCAGCACAATGCGGTTTGCTGCCAAATTGGTCGCAGCTGTGTTTCGAATGTAGGTAAACAGGCTTACAAATCATGTTCACAAGCCTTAGCGACGGAGAATAAATATCTAACCAATCAAAAACACACTAATAAAAGCAACCATACAGAGGTGCTAGTCTTCAGTTGTCATAAGTCACTATTTTAAAGTGGTGGCATACAGAGGTGCTAAGTCTTCAGTAAAATAAAGTTCGTTCGTTCGTTCATTGATGGTAGGTCACATTATTATAAGGTGGTGGCATACAGAGGTGCTAAGTCTTCAGTAAAATAAAGTTCGTTCGTTCATTCATTGATGGTAGGTCACATTATTATAAGGTGGTGGCATACAGAGGTGCTAAGTCTTCAGTAAAATAAAGTTCGTTCGTTCATTCATTGATGGTAGGTCACATTATTCCGTTCCGTCGCCCTGCTACTGAGTGAGTGTGTGGTGCGACACTGTGAGCTGTGGGTTTCATGTGAAGTGCTTTTGAATCGGCCCAAGTTTTTATTTTTAGAACGTGGCTGCATGTTCGGAGCGATGGCAGGTGGCTATGTCCCAGAGTTGACCAGTTTTTGCCTTATGCAGAAATGCGTGGCTGCTGGGCTTCTGGTTGACTGCCACTGCCGTCGGTGATGAACTGTATGTTCGTGGACTGTGTAGGTGAACATCTAGGAAACATCCAGATAGGAAAATGACTGCTGATTCCATCAGAAATGAATTGGGTGTTTCATGGGGAACTGGTGTGTTGACATTCTGGCGGCGGCATTATGCACAGTGTATCTGTGCGGGCTGTTGTTTGTTGAGACTCCTGTCTTTTCCACTTTTCACATTGGGCAGTGAGGAGCGTTTTGTGTGATATTCACTGGCACAGGAACGGAGCATAATGGGGACGACCCGTTGCTGTGAAGTTGGAACTGCAACTAACTAACTAACTAACTAACACATTATTATAAGGTGGTGGCATACAGAGGTGCTAAGTCTTCAGTAAAATAAAGTTCGTTCGTTCGTTCGTTCATTGATGGAAGGTCACATTATTATAAGGTGGTGGCATACAGAGGTGTTGGGTCTTCAGTTGATATAGATCACATTATTATAAGATGGTGAATACAGAAGTGCTTGGTCTTCAGTTGCTATTTTTTTTTATATGTTTCACAACCCTTACAGGACGTTTGTGACGAAACGGATAAATATCGTAAGATCTCTGCATAATAGCCCTTTGAAGGGAGTGCGATGCGTTGGTCTCCCTTGAATTAATATCAATTAATAGGGGATTCCCCATCGAAAAATAGTGCGGGGGCGGAGCTATTCTAGTTATTTATGGAAAATCTAGAATGTTCCCCCAAGTGCGTACGTGGTTTTGATCTCTAAGTTCACTAGTGCTTCCTGCAGCACGGGGTGGGGAAACTTATCGTGACTCTGGTTTTCTTCATGTATCATGAAAGTCACGCGGCCCGTGTAGGCGAGGGGAAGGCGCACTGACTTTGTCGTGAGCAGTCGCCCACCAAACCTCAGCGTAGACAGATCGCAGCCAAGAGGCTGTTATAATTGTGATGTCAATAGTCGCGGCCAGTGCGGACATCTACAGTCAAGGTTGTGATTCTTCAATCACAGGTTAGTTGAGTACTTATTCTATTATTTAATTGTTGTCGTGATGCCGTGCTGATTCCCGGAATGAATTAATTGCCGTCGTAAAATTGAGTTGTCGCGTAGCGTTATCCGTTACAGTTGGCGGTTTGCCTTTTTAAGTAGGCTTTATCGATCAGCAATGTAATGTGTTACCTGACGGAACAAGCCGTATTCCACAGCGAGTGGAGTGTAAATAAAATAGGCCGAACGATGTGCGTTACAGTGTGTAGCAGTTACGGGTTTGGTTTATTCATTACGCAGGCAAGGCGACAGTTTGTCCGTCATGACATCAACATGCTAGACGCTGTAAATGATAAGGTATAGCTTATTATTAGAAATGTGTAATGTGCTTCGTGACATTAGAATGGTAACGTACTTGTTCTATCAGTGATGGTGATGTTTCGAGGAATCAAGGTGAAATCAGCAGTGGTGTATTTGCTGTATGCAGATAGCAGTGTTATTCCGCGTAAGCCGAATGGCGTTGCATCGGTAGGATACCAATTGATAAGAAGTACTCATGATACTATTGTGACTGCTTGTTGTCCTGTCCGTCCGCCAGGATGACCGTGCGTGTTACATCTTACGTTTGTCTAGGCAGCGGGAGGTAGGCCGGTACCCCAATCCGATCGGTACTAGGTCCGACCCAATGCAATCGTGCATATCCGATGAGTGAACATACCCGATCGAGGGTGATGCGGCACTCCGTAATTCGAGGCCGAGGTGTCTAGATAGATCGAGGTTTAAACCTAACCATTTCTGTCTCTAATATTCTACTCTTCTGGAACCCTGACTCGGTTCATGGAGTACTTGGAGTACTGCCGTGAGGTAGTAGTTGGGAGGGGCATAGTGGAGTCTGGAGGTTTGCTACATTGGATGACGTGACTTAAGTCGTCACGGGACAAGGTACACGAGACCCACAGTAGCTGTGGGAAAGTGTAGTGGTGGATGGCCACCACAGCTGTGCTCGACCGGCACAGGTATGACTGACCTGAAAGATAGTCAGTGAATACAAGGGCAACTCAGGATCTGGGGCAGGGATCCCAGACCTGACACTATGGCTGTGATATGATTTTGTTATTTAAGTGTAACAAGTCCTGAGTTCTCCTTAGTTAATGCTATAGTAATGAATTATCCGGAGTATAATTCATTATGGACATATAGTTATTACTGTGTGTAATTCATCAGTCCATGGGTGAAGGGATTGATGAATTGATGAGTCTGTCAGGAAGGAGATGTCCGGCTGGACACCTTCTCGATACAGTAATCCCTACACTGAAAGGAAAGTAAGTGTATATGTTGATTGATGATGGGAGATGAAACCGGATTGGACTGGCACCAGGCGAAGGATGCTTGACAGAGTCATACAGTCGACTCTGGTGCTAGGGGTTATATGTAGCCCAGAAGTGTTACTTGACTGAACAGGTGGGCTATTGCTTTTTCTACCATCATTATGCCTATATATTATAGTGACTAGGTAGATCTAGGATGTGATGATTTCATACTCATGTTGGTAGACATGAGGAATGTCTGAGAGGCAGGTGACAGGGTGGAGATGCTGGTAGTCTTTGTTGTAGTTGAGTACTCACACCAACCTCTCCGTGTTTCAGGATCTGTTATTACTATACAGTAGAAGATTCAAGAGCTGCACCATGAGCTCTATGGGCCCACTCATTCCAGGGCCTATCCAGAAGTTGATTGAGGCCATACTGGGAGTGGTTGTCTGGTTCTGCGAGATCAATGTTGGAAGGAGCTGAGTGCTGAATAAGTCGGTAGGTCTAGGTTAGGACCTCCGTCAAGAGTCCGACGAGTGTCATCCGATCCTGAGAGGATCCAACACTGAAACGTCTGGTGATTCAAGCCAGTGAAGCACTGGTGACATTCAGTCTCTGTGTAAACCTTGGTAATTGCAAGGTAGTGACCTTTCAAGTTGTGCAGAGTGATCATTGTTACCGGTCACCATGACCTGTGTTATATGCTTCTGGCCCGGCTGGGTTATGGGACACCATGTATCAGTTGATGCTTACATAGTGTTTTTACATTGGTTACCTTTATGAAGCCAACATGTGGTCCAGTGAACTAGGACATTGATTACAACATGGGTGGAAACACCAGAGTGAAATGTTTAAGGTAGGGAGCTACCTCATGCCAACGTTATGAACTGTTGACAATGTTTGTGAAGGTAGGGAGCTACCTCATGCCAACGTGATGAACTGTTGACAGTGTATGCTAGGTTGTGATTACTACCCATGGATCAGGGTAGGTACATAAGACTGTGTGAAGATCTATTGTCCAAGGACATGGAACTAAGGTGAAGTGTTTAGTCACCTGATAGACTTTACCAGTGACCTTGTGTGTTCATGTGGAGCAACCGCGTATTGTGTAAGTGACATATCAGTGTGTGGGTCACTGATGAGATAGAAGAGTGACCTGGCTCTTGTGTATTTTGAGACGGCGCTACATGTATTTTTTCTGCAAGTGGGAGACCGCTAATGTTCTAGGGTCGGCCCAGACTTCATCAAGAGTGTGACGAGGGAAATAGTACGACAGCAAGGAAGAATCCTTGTTCATCAGTGCAGGGTCCGTCAGGCAGTGGTACGGCGCTTGATCAGCCCTTGCTTGGTTCTCTGGGTGAAGAGGGAACTTTGGAGAGGCAGCAGACCTTGGAGTTCCAGTCCACTGGAGGAGCCTGGGTGAGTCGCTACCACGACTGGACAACCGCACGAGCTATCGTCCGCCTCCATGATGAATACTCATCTGCGTCTTTGATCTTGTACATAGTTCTTCTAGTCTGGCTTTCAGCCATCCTTCTCTGTGTTGTGGTTGACGTAGTTCAGAATTAAATTTTTGTTCTCTTAGCTATGACTTTGTGCAGTGATATGACTGGTGTCTGGTCCGAGCCCCCTTGGGGTTTGGAACCCTAGGTGAGGGAGGGGAGGTTAAGCTGTCCCGGCTTGTGTGGGGCCTGGTAGATGTAGAGTGCTATTGAGGTGGTTGGAGCAAAGGCAGGGGATAGTATCTATCGTGGCAAACCAGTCCAAGCCCCGGCGGTCTTGTCACAAGATAGAGTGGGGGCTCGTCCGGGATCTTCTCTTTGTTCTGACATCTCGTAGGAATAGGTTATACTGTCATCTGTCCTATACCTATTGTCTACTTGACGAGTAGGGCTACTGATACCTTTCTCTTCGACGTGGACAGACATTTAGTTAAGTTAGTATAGATACATAATTACAGTGTTGGTTGGAGTACAGTTAGCATTGTGATTGGGTATTGCATATCTATACTGATACTAAGTTACACTAAGCATGGCTACTCGTACTTTAGATTTAGCTAAGGTGCGGGCATCTGCAACTGAGATGGGATTGGAAGGTGAGGAGTTTAAAGCCTATGTACTGGAAGTAGAGAGAGACTTCAGAGCAGAAGAGAGGGAGAGAAGAAAGTCAGAAATTGAGCTTGAAGCTCGAAAGGTAGCACTTGAAGAGCAAAAGTTGGTGGCAGACCAACAAGCACAAAAACTGGCAGCTGACCTAGAGTCTAAGAAATTAGATGCTAGGAAGTTGGAAATGGAACATGAGTTCCGTATGAAACAACTTGAGGTAGAGGCTAAATCGGTTGGTGAGTCTGAGGGAGCAGTAGGTGGAGTAGCTTTACCTAGCTCATCAGTAGCCAGCAGACCAGCTTACCATGCTATGAAATGGCCGTTTCCAACCTTTGAACCGGACCAAGAGAAGATAGATCAATTCTTAGAGAAGTTCGAGGCAATGTGTAAAGCTATGGGTTTAGAGCCTGAGCGTTGGAATCTTAAGCTTTCACAAGGACTCCGTGGCACCGCGTACGAAGTGTATGCGCGTCTTTCCCCAGGGATGGAAAATGATTATCCAACCCTGAAATCGGCTCTTTTGAAAAGATTCGAAATGACAGCCCATGCTTACAGGCGGAGGTTCAGAACTTCCAAGAGAGAACCAGGTGAGATGTTCTCGGCCTATAGTGTGAGGTTGAACTCATACCTGTTGAAGTGGATGGCATTGGCCAATTTCAAAGAGGATTATGAGAGTCTGAGAGAGTTGATGGTGGTGGATCAAATGAAAATGCAGATGTCCAAGCCTTTAAGGAATTTCTTAGGGGAAAATGGGGCGGAAAGGCTAGACATAGTAAATAAGTTAGCTGAAAGGTATGTGGAAGTCTATGGGGAGACTGGGGATTCCAGTCAGACTGATTCACAGAAAAGGCAGAAGGGGCTTGATCAGAAGCCCAAGACCAAAGGTCCCAAAGAATCATCCAATGTAGCAGATCCTGTGGTAAAAGACTCTGGTAAGAAACCCGATAAGCAAAGCCCTCCCGCCTCCCCAAAACGGAAGTGGAGTAAGAGGTGGTGTAAGCACAGTAAGTCTCCTTCCCATAATACTGTAGATTGTCTGAGGAAGCCAAAGGACTTGCACTTTGCGTGTCTCGCCTCTACTAGAGGTAGACCTAGCGAGACCACACCTAAGGGTCGGGAGAAACCAAAGTCGGAGAAATCACCTGTGATCGAAACGATAGAGGTGAATGGGAAGCAGGTGGAATGTCTATACGATACAGGATTGCAGTTTGAAGCTGTAATCTCATCCCACCTTGTGAGCCCAGGGCAGCTCACCGGCGAGACAAGAGAATTTCAGCTGGCCATGAGGAGCTCCGTAGCTATGGACTTGCCGATTGCTCGGATTGACATTCGGTGCAGGTACGTTACGGGTAGCATCCAGGCGGCTGTGCTGCCTGATCCTATTTACCCTTTGATCCTCGGTCGTCCGCATGTATTCCTGGGGGACCCCAGGGAACATTGTCTAGTGAGCGCTAGGCAGGCCAGGGCTAAGGATGGAGAAAGGCAGTGTGGTAAGAAAATAGACCATTCTCTTGCGAGGTTAGTGAGCAGTGCTCAAAGTAGGGACCCGACTTTGCGTCCTTACTTACTGGAGGTGTCCCAAAGTTCTGTCCCGCCAACTCCGGGTCAGTTCTATGTAGAAAACCGGTTGCTTTATCGTAGAGCCGGGCAAGGGGATAGCCAGTACGGTCAGATGGTAGTCCCTACTGACTACAGATCCCGCTTGATACATAGAGTGCATACCTTATCCTTAACCGGACATAAGGATGTGGGGACAACAGTCCAGTGTCTTTCCAGCCACTACCACTGGCCTGGAATGACAGGCGACGTGCGGAGATATATCCGGTCGTGCCCAACGTGTTGTCTGGCAGCACCAAAGCACAAGACCAGAAACGGTTTATCTCTGCAGATTGGAGATAGGGTTCTCGCGCTTCTCCCAATCGAGGGGGCGGAATTCGAACTCGGATGGCAGGGCCCTTTTCCTGTGGAGCGGATAATGTCCCGATCCACGTATGAGGTGAAGGTCCGCGGGGAATTGCGAAAGTTCCATTGTACTCTCCTTCAGAATTTGGAGAGGTCCGAGGTAGTTTCTCCACAAGATAGTGCGACTACCATCGCGCTAGATTCGGTTCTGGGTCCAGACGAGGGCGAGGAAGACTCAGTCCTACGCAGTACATCCTGTGGGGAGGGTCTGCGGTCTCCTGAGCGTTCAACCGTAGAAAGGGCGAACGGGCTCCGTCGGGAAGAGGCCCATGGTGTTAAGCACACTGGGAATCGAGGTCGGACAGGCGATGTCACATCTGGCACGACGGGATCGTCGGGTGACTCGATACGCCGACAGGCTCACTGTCCTTACTCGCGGGAGAGAAGGCAGGAGCAAGGGTACTCCAGACGAACCTGGAGTAAGCGACCATTCATTTCGGTCGACATCCGCGAACAGTCCACGAAGGAGATGCCTAGTCGGGATAGGAAAGATCCTATTGTCGGAAGGGACGAACGAACCTTCAGTAAAGTAACCGATGGCCTACAACAGGTGGATGCGGAACAGTCCAGTGTAGACCGATCCTGTAAGCCAATCACCAGGCCGTTACGTTTCGGGCCTAATCGCTGGAGATAACGTAGGTTTGAGGCGGTGGTTGGTGATTCAGCATCCATACCATTCTGGTGGATCTCCGCAGGGAAAGTGAATGTTATGGAACGTCTTTTCCTGGGAATCCAATCTTGATAGAGTAGAGGTTCAGAGTTCAGACCGATCTTTGTCTAGTGAGTTCGACCGGGTCGACCATCTTAAGTGGGGGCCTATGTGACGAAACGGATAAATATCGTAAGATCTCTGCATAATAGCCCTTTGAAGGGAGTGCGATGCGTTGGTCTCCCTTGAATTAATATCAATTAATAGGGGATTCCCCATCGAAAAATAGTGCGGGGGCGGAGCTATTCTAGTTATTTATGGAAAATCTAGAATGTTCCCCCAAGTGCGTACGTGGTTTTGATCTCTAAGTTCACTAGTGCTTCCTGCAGCACGGGGTGGGGAAACTTATCGTGACTCTGGTTTTCTTCATGTATCATGAAAGTCACGCGGCCCGTGTAGGCGAGGGGAAGGCGCACTGACTTTGTCGTGAGCAGTCGCCCACCAAACCTCAGCGTAGACAGATCGCAGCCAAGAGGCTGTTATAATTGTGATGTCAATAGTCGCGGCCAGTGCGGACATCTACAGTCAAGGTTGTGATTCTTCAATCACAGGTTAGTTGAGTACTTATTCTATTATTTAATTGTTGTCGTGATGCCGTGCTGATTCCCGGAATGAATTAATTGCCGTCGTAAAATTGAGTTGTCGCGTAGCGTTATCCGTTACAGTTGGCGGTTTGCCTTTTTAAGTAGGCTTTATCGATCAGCAATGTAATGTGTTACCTGACGGAACAAGCCGTATTCCACAGCGAGTGGAGTGTAAATAAAATAGGCCGAACGATGTGCGTTACAGTGTGTAGCAGTTACGGGTTTGGTTTATTCATTACGCAGGCAAGGCGACAGTTTGTCCGTCATGACATCAACATGCTAGACGCTGTAAATGATAAGGTATAGCTTATTATTAGAAATGTGTAATGTGCTTCGTGACATTAGAATGGTAACGTACTTGTTCTATCAGTGATGGTGATGTTTCGAGGAATCAAGGTGAAATCAGCAGTGGTGTATTTGCTGTATGCAGATAGCAGTGTTATTCCGCGTAAGCCGAATGGCGTTGCATCGGTAGGATACCAATTGATAAGAAGTACTCATGATACTATTGTGACTGCTTGTTGTCCTGTCCGTCCGCCAGGATGACCGTGCGTGTTACATCTTACGTTTGTCTAGGCAGCGGGAGGTAGGCCGGTACCCCAATCCGATCGGTACTAGGTCCGACCCAATGCAATCGTGCATATCCGATGAGTGAACATACCCGATCGAGGGTGATGCGGCACTCCGTAATTCGAGGCCGAGGTGTCTAGATAGATCGAGGTTTAAACCTAACCATTTCTGTCTCTAATATTCTACTCTTCTGGAACCCTGACTCGGTTCATGGAGTACTTGGAGTACTGCCGTGAGGTAGTAGTTGGGAGGGGCATAGTGGAGTCTGGAGGTTTGCTACATTGGATGACGTGACTTAAGTCGTCACGGGACAAGGTACACGAGACCCACAGTAGCTGTGGGAAAGTGTAGTGGTGGATGGCCACCACAGCTGTGCTCGACCGGCACAGGTATGACTGACCTGAAAGATAGTCAGTGAATACAAGGGCAACTCAGGATCTGGGGCAGGGATCCCAGACCTGACACTATGGCTGTGATATGATTTTGTTATTTAAGTGTAACAAGTCCTGAGTTCTCCTTAGTTAATGCTATAGTAATGAATTATCCGGAGTATAATTCATTATGGACATATAGTTATTACTGTGTGTAATTCATCAGTCCATGGGTGAAGGGATTGATGAATTGATGAGTCTGTCAGGAAGGAGATGTCCGGCTGGACACCTTCTCGATACAGTAATCCCTACACTGAAAGGAAAGTAAGTGTATATGTTGATTGATGATGGGAGATGAAACCGGATTGGACTGGCACCAGGCGAAGGATGCTTGACAGAGTCATACAGTCGACTCTGGTGCTAGGGGTTATATGTAGCCCAGAAGTGTTACTTGACTGAACAGGTGGGCTATTGCTTTTTCTACCATCATTATGCCTATATATTATAGTGACTAGGTAGATCTAGGATGTGATGATTTCATACTCATGTTGGTAGACATGAGGAATGTCTGAGAGGCAGGTGACAGGGTGGAGATGCTGGTAGTCTTTGTTGTAGTTGAGTACTCACACCAACCTCTCCGTGTTTCAGGATCTGTTATTACTATACAGTAGAAGATTCAAGAGCTGCACCATGAGCTCTATGGGCCCACTCATTCCAGGGCCTATCCAGAAGTTGATTGAGGCCATACTGGGAGTGGTTGTCTGGTTCTGCGAGATCAATGTTGGAAGGAGCTGAGTGCTGAATAAGTCGGTAGGTCTAGGTTAGGACCTCCGTCAAGAGTCCGACGAGTGTCATCCGATCCTGAGAGGATCCAACACTGAAACGTCTGGTGATTCAAGCCAGTGAAGCACTGGTGACATTCAGTCTCTGTGTAAACCTTGGTAATTGCAAGGTAGTGACCTTTCAAGTTGTGCAGAGTGATCATTGTTACCGGTCACCATGACCTGTGTTATATGCTTCTGGCCCGGCTGGGTTATGGGACACCATGTATCAGTTGATGCTTACATAGTGTTTTTACATTGGTTACCTTTATGAAGCCAACATGTGGTCCAGTGAACTAGGACATTGATTACAACATGGGTGGAAACACCAGAGTGAAATGTTTAAGGTAGGGAGCTACCTCATGCCAACGTTATGAACTGTTGACAATGTTTGTGAAGGTAGGGAGCTACCTCATGCCAACGTGATGAACTGTTGACAGTGTATGCTAGGTTGTGATTACTACCCATGGATCAGGGTAGGTACATAAGACTGTGTGAAGATCTATTGTCCAAGGACATGGAACTAAGGTGAAGTGTTTAGTCACCTGATAGACTTTACCAGTGACCTTGTGTGTTCATGTGGAGCAACCGCGTATTGTGTAAGTGACATATCAGTGTGTGGGTCACTGATGAGATAGAAGAGTGACCTGGCTCTTGTGTATTTTGAGACGGCGCTACATGTATTTTTTCTGCAAGTGGGAGACCGCTAATGTTCTAGGGTCGGCCCAGACTTCATCAAGAGTGTGACGAGGGAAATAGTACGACAGCAAGGAAGAATCCTTGTTCATCAGTGCAGGGTCCGTCAGGCAGTGGTACGGCGCTTGATCAGCCCTTGCTTGGTTCTCTGGGTGAAGAGGGAACTTTGGAGAGGCAGCAGACCTTGGAGTTCCAGTCCACTGGAGGAGCCTGGGTGAGTCGCTACCACGACTGGACAACCGCACGAGCTATCGTCCGCCTCCATGATGAATACTCATCTGCGTCTTTGATCTTGTACATAGTTCTTCTAGTCTGGCTTTCAGCCATCCTTCTCTGTGTTGTGGTTGACGTAGTTCAGAATTAAATTTTTGTTCTCTTAGCTATGACTTTGTGCAGTGATATGACTGGTGTCTGGTCCGAGCCCCCTTGGGGTTTGGAACCCTAGGTGAGGGAGGGGAGGTTAAGCTGTCCCGGCTTGTGTGGGGCCTGGTAGATGTAGAGTGCTATTGAGGTGGTTGGAGCAAAGGCAGGGGATAGTATCTATCGTGGCAAACCAGTCCAAGCCCCGGCGGTCTTGTCACAACGTTGCAATCAACACCAGCATTTTTCAGCTGCTGTTGATGTGCTAGGCAAGTTTTACGCTCAGTAGTTTGCCATTGCTTTCTGAACGACCGGCTCACATACCCCCGTAAGTTACCAGCGTGGCACGAACCGCTGCCAATTCTTACAGCTTCTGTTTACCCCACATGGATATACGGGATTATGAACAATGTCGTTAACCCCTTTGCCAGGGTGGTGGCATACAGAGGTATTAGGTCTTCAGTTGATATAGGTCACATTATTATAAGGTGCTGGCATACAGAGATACTAGATCATCAGATGATACAGGTCATTATTATAAGGTTCTAGCATACAGAGGTCCTATTATTCCAGAGCCTGGCTTTACACAGACCAAGGCCTTCATCACCCCACTGGAACATTCTGGAGACCACCTGGCCTTGACCCCCACTGGAACATTCTGTAGACCACCTGGCCTTGACCCCCACTGGAGCATAGTCTCAACCACCTCAAACCCCCCTCCCCCTCCATGCGCCCCCCCCCCCCCCCATATTATTCATCACGCTCTCAAATTGAGTTCATCTGTTTTAGGTCTCCCTCTGTTTTGTTTGCCTTTGGGTTTTAGAGAAAATAATTATAACCAGGTTTTCTCAATGTGTCCAATACAAGGCCAGCATCTTTTCTTCACCTCTTGATTCATTGGAAGTAATTTAGTTTTCTCCATAAGCTCCACGTCATATTTTAGTTGTCTCCATAAGCTCCACGTCATATTTTAGTTGTCTCCATAAGCTCCACGTCATATTTTAGTTGTCTCCATAAGCTCCACATCATATTTTAGTTGTCTCCATAAGCTCCACGTCATATTTTAGTTGTCTCCATAAGCTCCACATGGTGATTTTGTCATGTCATATTTTAGTTGTCTCCATAAGCTCCACATGGTGATTTTGTCATGTCATATTTTAGTTGTCTCCATAAGCTCCACATGGTGATTTTGTCATGTCATAGTTTAGTTGTCTCCATGAACTCTATGTAGTGATTTTGTCATGTCATATTTTAGTTGTCTCTATGAGCTCTACGTGGTGATTTTGTCATATTCTAGTTCCTCTATTCTGCAATGAATGTTTGTAGTTTATTAGCAATTGTTCAGGTCGTTTTGCATGGTAGGTTAGAATGTTACTATTTGCTTTTCTAATGGATCCCAGGAAACTACTGGTATTGTACAAGAGAGAATAACTCAAATCGAGCGGCTTATATGACAATGAACCCAGAGAGGTTTTATTTTCCAGAAAGATTCTCAGTTCACATATGAGGCTGCGATGATTCCAAGTCATAAAAAATCATCCTCAACTGGGGATTAGCACGCCGCTGCATGGGTAAGCTAGTGTAACATCCACTTTTCCATTAATGGATAATTAAAATAGAATGTAAATGCCACAGGGGAAATGGAACTCGTGACCACCACAGCTAGATACTGATTGGCTGCACTTTACCATTGAAACAACATGATCGGCTGTCACTCTACCATAGAAATAACCTAACTGGCTGTTCTACCATAGAAACATTCAGTATATATATCACAAATGACACATCTTACCTGGCTCGATGTGTGGTATATCCTTCAAGTCTGTAACAGATAAAGAGGTAGCAGTCAGTGGCTTGGCCACATGGCATGGACGAGACAGGAACACTGAGCTGATCCACGACTCTGGTGATCGAGTGAAATGGCGAATCATGACCGCCCACGCTTTCCGGCATGGCACATGATTGATTGAGTCAGTTTTAGGAAAATTTCAGTGACAGCAGGCAAGCACATGTAAGCAGGATGAAAATATATTACTTATTGTAAATGAGAAACCTGACTTTCAAGAAAAATAGGACATGATGCAAAACACAGGCTATGTCTGATTGGTTGGTTGTGAATACTCTAGAAGAGCTTTAAGTCTAATGCATTAGCAGCCAGGTCATCTGAGCGCCAAAAACTACTGGAGCTAGGTTGGTGCAGAGATTTCTCTCCCAACCCAGCACCATCTCCAATGGGACTTTAAAGCTCTCCCTCTCTCCAAGCCTGAAAACATGCAAGGTGTGCAAGGCAGGGACTGAAATTTGACATCCACGGAGAGGCATTTGAGGATATGACCCGCCGAGATACAACATAGTACATACACAATGGTGGGGATTAACTGGTAAAGTTTCCTTCACGAGATTTAAGTACTTCATTAATGCCCAGAAGAGGCTGTGTCTACAATTTTTATTTCATTTTTAAACATGAAACTTTTAGTTATTTAAATTCTCTTTCACACATTATCCATCAATGGAACATAGGCTCTTAACCAGTTCATTCCAAGCCACCATGATCCATGCAGTATCCATGCCTCCCCATATCCATTTCTGTGCCAGCTTTTCATGTGTTTTTTAAAATCTTCCTCTATTTATTTTGCCTTGTGGATTCCTGACAATATCCTTTCTAGTGATCCATTCTCTGGTTTTCTTAATGTATGTCCTATACAGTGTCAGATTATTATTATCTTGTCTCTTGGTTCACCGCTATTAATCTGATTCTCTCCATGAGCTCCACCCTGGTAATTTTTGTGTAAATTAGATACACAAAAATCTGTGAAGCATGATCATGGTTGTAATATTCAAAGCAGTAAAGCTGCATGTACCAGGTGTTTGTAAAGTCTCACTACACTTTGTATATAGAATAAATTTGAAAAATGAAGTACATGTCAAATAATGTGCTAAAAAATTCACTAAATTAGTAACAATAGTCACTGCTATGGTCCAACGCTGTTTTGGGGAAGCTGGAAAGTATCAATGAGGTGTTCATTATAACAGGTGTTGGAAATGTCCCCCACAAGCTTCAAGACATAACTGTACACATCTCTTCATGTTGTCAAATATTTCTGCAACGTGTCTCTTATTTCCATGTGTATCGACCACCATTTTGAATAACTTATTCAAAAAAAAAAAAAAAAAATATTCTTCCATTGATATCATTCTGTTTGGAGTACAAAGAATTACACCAGCAGACGACAGCCATTCACTGTATATTGCTTCATGAAGGACTGTAGAGCAAAATTTTTTAATGACATGTACTTCATTTTTCAAATTTGTTCTACATACAAAGTGTAGTGAGACTTTACAAACACCCTGCATCATGGCTCGCCACCTGCTGGCAGGAGGGGTGAACAAATGAACGTTTTTCAAAGGGTTAGAAATTGGGCCCTCAGGCCAGTCTGAAATTCTGCCCGTCTGATCTCTCTGCTCTCATACATTTTATTCAAATATCATTTATGAATAGAGATGACTAGCCACCTAATCCTATTTTTTAAGACTAAACAATGTGATGGTCCTAATTCTATACCCACATCATTTTTTCCCCATAAAGCATTGCTACATTTCAATACCCTCTGCAAACAAAATGGGTCTGGCAACAACATTCACCTGCACCTGAATAATGATTGGCAAACTCTGAAACATTTTCTGACCTAACTAAATTGTACACCGTAAACTAATTTTATTCTCTAAGCATCTTAACCCTACCAGACCACTGTACCAATTTTTCGGTATTTTGCCTAGTACGTGAAAAAAATGTGTCACAAACTAAAAATAACCACCCAGTCGTGGTCAAACCTCATGGTTAGCCATTGCAAATGTCTTCCCCCATAGGTCTGAATTGACTTTGTGTGGTTTAACGCGAAAAAATTCTTAAAATTCACAATGAAATAAACGGCTTATGAATCAAGCACTTCAACAAGAAAGCGAAGTAGGTCTAGGCTTTTTACAGTCCAACAGGTGATCGATACTTTAGTTTAGTCATACTGGATTGGCACACAAAGGTGGCATATTTGCGCTAGATGAAAGGTAGACCTATTTTCTACGATGTCTCCAAGTTACATCTTATTCTAACCACTTGTTTGTATGTAACTAACATTTTTCTATATCATGTTGGTTTTTTTCTCTTTAATGCTCAGGAGCCCAGGTAATAGGGACAGTTAGGTTCAGGGCCTCAGGTCTGGTAGGGTTAAATACCTCTAAACTGCTTATTTTGCAATACACGATGAACCTAAATCAAGCACCATATTGGATACATTATAAACCCAGACCTAGCAACTGTTTCTAGCATACAAATCTGTTTCATTAACTGATCCCACAAAACTTTATGCTACTACATGCTACAAGTGTTGCTGAAACAAAGAAATTGAACGTGGCCACTGGGGAGACCTGATTTTTTTTTTTTTTTTGTGGGTGAATCCCTGACCAAATTGTAAAAACAAATAACGCATCACATGATGGTTGGGATTTTGGGGGAGAGCCAATTACACATCATGTTTGTGGTCCTTCAAACACATTCAAACACTTATGAAAGATATAAATTCCATTAATGTTGTGAATGATAAACATAAATCCTGATAAACTTTATATATCCCATAATTGGTGCCAAAAATAAAAGTAAATCCCAATATTGTTATGAAAGATCAACATAAATCCCATAATTTTTGTGAAAGATAAGCATCACAATTCCACAATGAATTTTTTCTATAAATGATAAACATACTTGTCATAATTCTTATGATACATTATAAACTAATTGTTAAAGAAAAAAGAACAATACCATAATTGTTATGAAAGATAGATAAAAATCAGATAACTGATATCAAAGAAACAAATGCCATATTTGTTATGAATGATAAACATACATACCATTAATGTTATGAAAGATCAACTTAAATCCCAAATGAAAATAAACAATTACTATGAAAAAAAAACACCCAAAACACAAAAACAAATTAAAAAAAAAAAAAAAAATCACACGAAAGAAATAATACAATAATTACTATAAAATCCCATTGTTATGACAAATAAATCCCACAACTGCTATGACAAACACACTCCAATGACTATACAATCACATAATTGTTATGGCAGATAAACATAAATCCCGTAATTGTTATGATAAATATAAATCCCATAATTATTATGATAGAAGAATACTTTAATTCCATAACCGATTTATTTGGTTTTTTCCTGGATTTCAGATTTAAACATTCAGCACAACCCACTACTGGCTGTGACAGGTTGGCCCACCTCTCAGATCGTTTTTTTATTAGATGGAGATAGCCCTCAGTAGACCCCTCTATGTATTCTGTATTATTTTTCATTTTTATCTATATTTTCAAATATTAGCTAAGATAATCTTTGTTTAGTGTATTCATATACCTAAAACTATAGAGAGAGCTAAAATACGATTTCTTCTAATAGTTAGAAGTAGATGTAGTGTAGAGTTTGTTTACACGCCAAGAAATCAAGTCAGGCTGAATTTTATATTCAAGTTTGGCTGTGAATTTTAAATTGGCCACAGGAAGGGAACTCTCCTTGATGAGAAGTTAACTTCCGGTAGCACCCTAACATCTGCCATTTTTGACAGCAGGCTGGAGGGAGACAGGAGCTAACTATCAAGTCAATTGGCTAAAATTGAACACCTGTCTGTGTTTAGACATTTTTTTCTGGCTCTTGTTAAGCCGATCAACCCACTAAATCATAGAAAAGCCAATTATAGTCTCCACTCCCGATAGGCCAGTCAAAATCTAGTTGCAGGGTGAGTTAATAATAATTTTGTTAAATATTTTTCTGTGTGTCAATATGCCGGCAAAATCTAAAGGCCATAATAGATACTATGAATTAAAACTAGTGTTAGTTAACTAATACTAGAATTAGTACCATGTTTGTGCCATGTGGCTTGCCGACAAGGGTAAAACGCAAAGCTTGTCACATGTGGCATTAAAGGCATGGCTAAATTACATTACTTAAGTAGCAAAAATTAAGTATTCACCTGTAGAACGAAACTTGAGTTAGTCAGTAGATGATTAGAGTAAGATATATTAATTATATGCTTAACTTCAGAACTAGCGTATTTCTCTAGATAATATACTTATTAGTTGAAGGAATTAGTTCAGAGAGTGAATAAGTTACAAGTAATTATTCTTTATTAATCTCTATCTTGCCCATAGTCAGATTACTACCATGTGGTCCAATATGGCCCACTTAACAAAGTTCAAACCTTAGGGGAATTCTCCAACCCTAATATTGTTCTTGTGTATAGTGAAAGTAATCTTAAACCTAGCTAGAAATCTTCTAGATAATTAATTATGGTTAATAAAATATAAGGAAGACTTGCTAGTAGTACAACTCATAACTCTTTAAGTGAACTTGGGGTGTTTCATGGATTTTAATGATTCACTCGTGTACATCTGACGTTATAGTTGTTGTGTGTGATTTCATTTCATTCTATGGAATTCATCAATGTGTGATGTTAATTCATCGTGTGGAGTGTAGTTTGTGTGTTTCCATTCTTGGAAAACGACGTGTGTTGTTTCATCGATTTAATGGTTTGTTATTGTATATGGTGACGTCGGAGTTGTGGCGTCGGAGTTTCATTCCATTGAAGTCATCCAATGATATGTACTGTTAATTCATTATGTGAAGTGTGGTTCATGTTTCCATGATTAATCATGACTCAGAATATATATATTGGAATGTGGTCTTTGAAGTAGAGCATTGTGATTGTACATGTTTGATCTAAATATCAGCAGAGAGAATAGAATATCATTTGTGTGCTGTTTCCATTAGATCAGTGTGCTGTTGTAGATTTCAGATAAGGAATCAAAATATGTAAATTAAGATAGTACATGCTATCAAAAATTATATGAGACAAGCAGGCCATGCAGGACTCTGACATGGCCAAAAGAATGTACAACTCTAGAAGGATTATTCACCCCTTCTCACTGTCATTCACAGAGCCTACACCCTGATCATCTGTAGCCTTAGTCACGACCGGTGATTGAGCTACGAACCACTCACTTGATGCAGCAGAGAGTGGAGTCCATACCACGATCCAGTCAGCACCTTCAACTTACCATCCAGGAGGCCAAGAATAATCAGATGAGTGGCTAACCACCCGTTTGCCACTGCACAGCAATAACCAATTTATGTCTGCTATTGGCTATGATACTGTCTGTGATTACATCCTCTAGCTGAATATATAACCTTGTAGAAATTTAGTCTAACCAGGGATCTGCGTATCTCTTATGTGTCAGTGAGTTCCTCGTGGGGCTCACGTAGTGTTCTTTAGAATTAAACAAGCTATGTTATATTTTAATTTTAACAAACTGCGTCTGTCATTATAGAATTAGATTATAGCATCATCAGATTGTGTGACGAGTGAAAGGACTATATCTATACTTATAAATATGTCTTATCTCCTGTTGTGTGAGAATACATTAAGCAGTGGGGGATCATTATTCATCCAGGCACGTTAGCAGGAATCACTTGACATACTGTCGTTGTGTGTTAGTACAGTTAGTCGTCATAACTTTCCGCCTGGCACTGTTTAGAAGTAGTGATCCATTCTGGGACTTTGATAATCATTCTTCTAGAATTGCGAGCCATTTGATCGATTCTTCAGCAGTGGTTAGATTCTCTATTCGTAGAAGTCTATTTAGTATCTACTTTGATCCAATTCCATCCTAGTAGTATACGCTACACTGGCAACGCGGATCATATTCCGGTACGAACCTGAAGCGCTGTCCATGTCAATTGGAATGCTGCAATTACGACGCACTCTGAGGAAGAATTATGTCTACTATCTGCATTTTCCAATTCTTGTTCTGAATTTGGTTTAACAATTAGCAAAAACAAGACACGGATTATGTCACAAGGTGTACATGGGGTACTATCAATCTTTATTGACGCCGCCGAACTGGAGATAGTAGACCATTTTCCATATGTAGGATCAGAGATAAATAGCAAATTATCCCTAGATCAGGAAATCAACATCTGGATTGGTAAGGCAGCACCATCAATGAACAGGTTAACAAACAGAGTCTGGGAGAACAGGGAACTTACTGCCAAAACAAAAGTCCTTGTCTATAAAGCCTGTGTCCTTAGTACTCTTCTTTATGGCAGTGAAGCCTGGTCAACTTACACCAAGAAAAACTTTTAAACAGCTTTCATATGCGGTGTCTGCGAAGAATTCTTGGTATTAAGTGGCAAGACAAAATCACAAATACTGAAGAATTGGAAAGATCAGGTTGTGTGGCGGTTTATTCCATGCTCAGTCTTCGTAGGCTTAGATGGATAGGACATGTTAGGAGGATGGATGATGGTAGAATACCAAAGGACATCTTTTTTGTGTGTGGTGAATTACAGATGGGTAAGAGATCTCAGGGTCGGTCTCTACTATGATACAAAGATGTGTGTAAGCGGGACATAATTTATACAGGCATTGATAATGCACACTGGGAGCAAGTCGCCACTGAACATGTTGCATGGAGGGCAAATATCAGAAATGGAATAAAGACAAAGGGCAAATATCAGAAATGGAATAAAGACACAGGAGAAAATGATTGCAAATAAGTCACACACCGAGCGTGCGAGACACGAGATGGTGCATGATGGCGGAAATGACCCTGTGTTCTCACGCATCCACTGTGGATGAATCTTTACAGCACGAATTGGCCTTATCAGTCACATTTGCTACCGCCATGGGTTGTTATTATGCCTCTTTGAAGCACAATGTAACAAACTATCGTCTGTCAAGATGGCAAGGTGCCAATGTAATAAACAGAATTATACATGTTTAACATGAGAAACATCTGCCAAGTACAGAATTGTGTTTAGGCATTATGTACCCCCACCTAACCGCATTAGCAATTTGATAGTGTCAGACAGATTAATGAAATGAAATCTTACTGGTGAAAAATCTGGCCTGTCCTTTAAACCCTATGAAGTTGTAATCACTGCTCATTCTTCTGCGCTCTCCGGTACAAAAAGTCATGTTCATACTCATTCCACTGGAAACAATGTAAGGTCGAGTGTTGGCTCCATCAATTGTGTTGACAATATTAGCTCCATCAAACTTCACAGAAAAAAGAAGTCATGGTTACAAAAAATATGTATGTAAGGAAAATAATTTTAATATGTTTGTTTTGTCCAGTTTTCTCATTAACTATTTGTCCCCGTATTCACAGTAACCATTTGTAAGAGTCAGTTTTCACATTAACACTTATCCTATTTTTCAAATTAACTTCTTGTCAGTCAGTTTTCACATTAACCTCTTGTCCCAGTCAGTTTTCACATTAACCTCTTGTCCCAGTCAGTGTTCACATTGACCTCTGGTTCCAATCAGTGTTCACATTAACCTCTGGTCCCAATCAGTGTTCACATTAACCTCTGGTCCAAGTCAGTTTTCACATTAACCTCTAATCCCAGTCAGTTTTCACATTAACCTCTTGTCACAGTCAGCAAGTTTTCACATTAACCTCTTGTCACAGTCAGCAGGTTTTCACATTAACCTCTTGTCCTAATCAGTTTCACATTAACCTCTTGTCCCAGTCAGTTTTCACATTAACTTCTTGTCACAGTCAGTTTTCACATTAATCTCTTGTCCCAATCAGTTTAACATTAACCTGTTGTCACAGTCAGGTTTTCACATTAACGTCTTGTCTCAATCAGTTTCATATTAAGCTCTTGTACCATGCATGTTATTTGGCAACTAAGGATGCTTCACCTGTGTACTACCAAAGAATGCAAAATTGACACCAAAATGTATGACATTCTAATACAGCAGTTGCCCACATGCCATGATACAAAGTACATATGAGGAGAGTTAATCCTTTGCAAGTGAGAGAGGTGACGATACACCACTAAGCATGATTTATGACTCAGCATAGTGGGGAGTTTCACAGGAGTCAAACTAAGTTAAGAGTTATTTATTATACTTGAAACACTAGAAATGGACAATGACAATGGAGTATATGCCATTTATGACAAGATTAGGGCCACCCCCCCGACAGATTAGCACCGCTAGGATCTGAGAGAGCTGTGTAAGAAACAATGTTCGTCTTTGCAGTGGGTTAGCTGGGCGGCGAGGTGTGTTCAACGAATAAAGTCTGTGTCATGAAACGGTGTCCAGAGTCCGTTTTCAGTGTAGTCAGAAGTGCTGTACATTGGGACATGAGCCATAAACATTGACAACAACCCACACCCGGTTTATGGCATGCATGTTATTTGGCAACTAAGGATGCTTTACCTGTGTACTACCAAAGCACCAAAATGTATCACGTTCTAAGACAGGAGTTAAGCACATGTCTAACCTTGACTGTAGAATATGGAGACAATATCCAGTCATCAAACGTCACAGTTATGAACTGGTCCCGCGATGAGCTCTCAAACATATACAAATAGTATTCGTTATTTCTCACATAAGGGCTTGGAAAATTTGGACTCATAAATGTATGCCGCAATGATGGCTCAAACATATTGCCAGTAATATGCTGGATCTTTTCTGAAATTAAGAAGGAATATGCAAGAATATTAATATGTAAATATAAGTGTATTAGATACGTATTATTGATGAAAGGTTTAAAAGGATGAGGTGTTTAAGGGCATAAAGACTGACTTCACTGCACTGGGTTTTATCTCAAATGCACACTCCTGCAAAGCAGCCGGCCAAAAGCGTTACAGAGCTCAAACTCTAGATCCTGCGAATACCCCCAGAGTCTCCGGGAAAACTGCTTGTGAACCGAATGTAGTCAGCATACAAACCCATGACCCTCAGAGCACAAAGCGGATGGTTTAACCACCCCACCACAGAGACCACTGACATATTGATTAAAAGAAGCAAAGCCACAGCACTTTAGACATGTCCATAATTACTAACTCCCTCTCTACAAATATCAATGTTTATGGATATTAATTATCGCTGTTGCTTTCTGATTGAATACAAACCTAACATACCAATGCCATCAATATTTAGCACTAGTCACAGTTTGTATTATATGTTCCTTCAGTTTGTGTGTAATTGTCTCACTGCTTCATTGTGCCGAATCTCTTGACCACTTGCACTATTTAATATTATTCTGTTTGACAACTGCCCTCTGGACATCCCCATATACACTGCAACACCCAACAAAGAGCCCCACCGCTAATGGTACTAGTGGCAGCCTGATTATGTATCCGTCTGACCTTTCCTTGCAGTGCTGCATGTTGGCCAGATCATGCGGTGACTGTCGTACCATTCTTTCCTGGCAATGATAGTGTATCAGTTCTTCCACAATATTCACATGATCACAAAGGGTTTGTATTATGCACCAATACCCTACCCAGCAATGCTGACCCAGCCAATCTGATTGCCTCCTTGTTTCCCAGCTTACCAGCTGTGACATATTGAAATCACCCATCCCAGTTGTCAGCAGGATCGGGAATTCTAATGTGCATTACTGAACAAACCCACATCTTATGGCACGGTTGCATCAGATCTAAATATAGATGTCAAAAAGCTGACTAGTACAGAAGGGCATCTCAGGAGGGACAGCATATAACTGGTACCAACCACCTTAAAGGGGCAGATGCGAACTCTAGCCCCGTGCATTTCTTGACATGACGGACTAAAGAACAATCGCATTTTGTGTGAGAGGAACCTTGTGCTTTTCCTCGTGATCTGTGAGGAGAGTGGTGTTTGTGTGGTACCAGCATGGTTTTGGTTGTACCAATTTGTCTGTGATGCGGATGAGAAGCTCAGATCCACCAACCTGAGTAAAAGGGCCAGTCTTCATCAGGATTTATGATCAGGAAGCTTTGCCTTGAGGGAATCTTCAAATGTGGTAACCATGTATTATGAATGACTGCCCTGCCTCATTACATCCAGCCGCTCCATGCTCATGGCAGTATTCCAGCACGAACCCATGTCCATATATTTGTCATCACCCAATGATCTAGGACGAACCCATGTCCATATATTTGTCATCACCCAATGATCTAAGACAAACCCATGTCCATATATTTGTCATCACCCAATGATCTAGGACAAATCCATGTCCATATATTTGTCATTACCCAATGATCTAAGATGAACCCATGTCCATATATTTGTCATCACCCAATGATCTAGGACGAACCCATGTCCATATATTTGTCATTACCCAATGATCTAGGATGAACCCATGTCCATATATTTGTCATCACCTGATGATCTAGGACGAACCCATATCCATATATTTGTCTTCACCCGATGATCTAGGACAAACCCATGTCCATATATTTGTCATTACCCGATGATCTAGGATGACCCACGTCCATATAATTCACTTCAACAGATGATTCCAGCACAAACTATGTCCCATATTCACCAACTGCATAGAATCAATGAAGGACACTAGTTATATTAAACATCCAGCTGAATATCCCAGTCAGTTTATAGTCCAACACTTATTGTCAAGAGAAGAAAAACATTTCTTTATTACAGATTAATAGATCGAGGGAAAGCTTATGGACCACTGCATGCCTATTTAATGAATTTAGATTTGTGATGTCTATTGAAATTTATATTTCTTGCACTGCATGGTTTTGATTTTACATGGTTTTGGTTTATAAAGCATCTCACCATTCCTCCTCCATCCCCAGCATTTATTTTCAATAAATTTTGGAATTTGATGGATATCTTGAAGTCCACTTAATTGTGACGTCTGTTCAACAATTGTGTGTTATTACCAAGGTAATGATCACCTATTAGAACATTATAGGAGCTAGGTGGGGCTGGGATACCTCACGTGTGCAAACCAAATGATTAGAGAGAGAAACTCCTCTGTCTGCAGAAAAATTCCAGGCTCCTAACGCCTATCTAAGAGAATTCTTTTTCATGATTTATTAGTATAGAACTTGACCATGATTGTCTAGTTACTCAGTTAAGGGTTCAAGAGCCATTTCTGGTTCTCTTGGGAAGGGCAAAACTTTTCTATATCCAGGATTCCCCTAGATCTCCAGAGTCAATATAATTCTACACCACCTCATAGTGGTGAAACCACATTATTTAAATCACTATACTTGATCTATCACCCTTCGTTGGGGGTGTGGACGTTTTTGATTTTCATCTAACCACCTCACACCAGCATATCCTGGGGAAAATTGCAACAAAAGCTTCCAATCTTTGATTTTTCGAACGAAGCATGCCACTCTGCATACAGCATGCCTTTCTCAGTATGCTCTGTGAGTCTGTTTTCTTTTATTTGCATCATTACACAGAAGTCTTTTCTTGATTGCTTGTGCTATTGATTATTCCATTTGAAAATTGCCCAAAACAAGTTATTGCTCCCTTGCATATTGCATCATTACGTAGAAAAATCATTAAAACAAGTTAGAAAGTACAAGTATCTGGGCAGTGTGTTCACAGAGGATGGAAGACTAGATAAACAGAAATGAGAATACAGAAAGCAATATAAACTATTAAAATAGCCATCCATCACGTGCCATGCCGATAAGCATGGGCGGTCATGTTCTGCCATCTCACTCAATCACCAGAGTCGTGGATCCATTTCTCTGATTATCGATAAGACTGCAGTAAATGATATTCTTGGCATCTGTAAAGAAGGTAGTTTGCCATTGCTTCCCTTCCTAGCAGTGACCATACTGGTCGATGACCATAGCCATTGTCTCCCAAAAAAAGAGATCCTCTGCCTACCGTCGTGAAGCTGGAGACTATAACCTACAACTATATGTTGGCTGCTCTTCAACTTCATCCACCACCTGCACCCATGGCTTCACGTAACCCTGATCAGGGGACTAAACGGGTACTCCACCTTGCCCAAGGGTGTCCCGTAGATTAGCGGAGGGAAGGAGGCACCTTACCTCTCCTTTGATAGGGAATACCCCTACCCTACCACCCAAATTAAAATAGCACCTATCCTAAAATACCCAAACAAGCAGACACATACAAAAGGCTGATAGATGCTTTATTTGTCCAAAAGCTGTGTTACCAATGCCAGGCATGGACAGTCCTAGAAAAACAGTCATAAAATCACATCTGAGATGAGATGCACAAGAAATGCAGCTGAAAAACAAGAGATAAGCAAATGAGAAACTAAAAACAAGTACAGAGATAATACCAATTACCGACTTTATAGAACACCAAAGACCTACAGAATTAAATGGTTCAGAAATTCGATAGAATGGAATGAGATCAGGCAGCAGGTAGAGTATTCTACGTGAAAACATCAGGATACAAGGCAAGAGGACAACCCAGACAGAGTTGGCTAGATGGAGTAAGACAGACAGATGAAGAAATCAATGTTGAAATTAACAAAAGCAACAAGACAAGCAAATAAAACCACCTACCTCATTTTTCTGCAAACGCTTCACAGAAAAACCATTAGGACAAAAGATGCACGAAGACAGAAAAAGTCTGTCCCTGAATTGATGAAGATGACTCCTCCTTAAAACAATATATTAGTCAACAGAGTCCCCAAGTGCTCAGTTCTGAGTCAGATGACTTATTCTTCAGCTCCCTGCATGGTGCTCTTGTCTGGCTTCAGCTTTGACTGGATGTTCTTGCAGTCTGGTCAGAGTTGCCGAGTCACATTCATCCCTCGAGTCATTTACTTGTCCTGCCCCCTTGAGGGCATTCGGGATGTGACCCTGGTCCATTGCTCATCCATCTCCAAAGCATCTCTCTCTGCTCGTTTGTTTCCTCTTACACCTCTTCATTGAGTATATGGTAACAGGTAATGTAAAGAACCCCTTCCCAGGCTATGAGGCGTATTGCGTACACTGTGCTAGGCACACATTTGTGCAGACCAACAGGTAGCCTACTTGATAGGGAGTGTGTTCAATATCATGCCACCCAACTTTATATCCCACATTTAAATTTAGCCTCTTATCCACATTTCCAGTTCAGTCGCTTTGTTGCAATCACACAGGCGGATTTCATGAAATATGCATCTAGTCCACAACAAGGAAACATTTTCATGTAGTGTTTTTCATGTAGTTGTATCAGCATATGTTAGTTGTTTCTGTGCTGATGAAGGATTTAGCCACAACGTTAATTTTATTACTTGTGATCCTGTTCTAGTAAAGCTGACCATCTTTTTATCTTTTGGTAAATCATTCATGACATCACAGAACATGCTCTAGTACCCATTTTTGGCAGGAGAATCCTGAGAGTCCAGATCAATTTTGGCAGGGGAAACCTGAGAGTCCAGATCAATTTTTTGCAGGGGAAACCTGAGAGTCCAGATCAATATTTGGCAGGGGAAATCTGACAGTCAGATAAATTTTTAGCAGGGGAAATCTGAGTGTCCAGATCAATTTTTGGCAGGAGAAACATGAGAGTCCAGATCAATTCTTTTAATAATCGCGGAGATTTGAACACAAGACAACTTGGTCAGAGGGCAAGCATAGTAACCATTGTTTTCATGGCTCCCCAGATAATATAGCAGAGAAGGTGATTAACTAGGGCTTACCTACAGAGGTCAGTTGAAGCATCATAGTGGAGTTTGTTGGCGAGTCATAGTTGCTACATGCCACAATCTGTAGACTCTTCGACTCAGTTTCAAAGCCGTCAGCAGTCAGGGAGTTTGTAACTCTCCTGCGGCGTGATTTGTAATCACCGTCAAACAGGATTAAGTACACGCAGCTGGTTTTATTTTTAACAGAAGATAAATTAGAGTACATAAATAAATCATTGTTTTAAACAATGTTTACTTTTAAACAATGTTTATGTCATGTACAAACAATTTTATTTTTGTTTTGTGTCACATCAATGATAGTGACATTGTATAAGATACTTTATATTTTCCAACATGTAATATAACAATAGAAGGAAGAACACTAAACCAAGCAATAAATGTAAATACCTATTGGAAATCATAGCATCAGATGACAGATGGATGATGGAGATTAGAAGCAAAATAGGTGCGGCAAAAGTTTCATTTCAGAAATATGACAAGTATCTTATGCAATAAGACACTACCCTTGAATGAAAGAAACAGACTACTGAAATGGTATACAGAGTAAATTATCTGAAATTATAAGCAGAACAGGTCAAGCAAAAGTATCATTTAAGAAATATGACAAGTATCTTATGCAATAAGACACTACCCTTGAATGTAAGAAATAGGCTACTGCAATGGTATACAGAACAAATCTGAGATTATGAGCAGAATAGATCATGCAAAAGTATCATTTCAGAAATATGACAAGTACTTATCCAATAAGACACTACCCTTGAATTTAACAAATATACAACTGAAATGGTATACAGAACAAATTATCTGAGGTACAAGCAGAATAGGTCAAGCAAAACTATCATTTCAGAAATATGACAAGTATCTTGATTGACTGATTTATTTATTTAAGAACTGACATCACAGCATTCGGGGCATTCCCATAAGCGCTCCGTCCCCATCCTCAGCAGCCAGCGAAGAGTTCCCAACACCAATAGTGCCAGTAGCAATCTGATAATATGTTCGTCTCACCTTTCCTCTAAGCGTTGAGCGTCGGCCAGAACCCCTCGTCACTCCTCGCTGCCTCATTCTTGCCAGACCATGGTAATCCATTTGCTCCTCCGAGGTGTGCACATGTTCCCACAAGGCCGCAACCACATCTGCCTTGTCATGTAACAATACTCCACCAAGTTTTGCAGAACAAGCCAATCTGTCCACCTGTTCATTCCCCAGCGCACCGGCATGCCCCGGAGAAAAGATCCAGGCGATGCTTGCCACCTGTGTTCTCCAAAGCAAGGCAAGCCACTTTGCATGAAGCATGCCTGTCCTCACCTTCCTCAGCATGCTTTCTGAGTCAGTTACAATCACGATGTGTGTATGTATCGTATTCTCCATCCAGCGGAAACTGCAGTGACCGTCTCCACCTCCATTCTAAAGGTAGATGTTGTGGTATCATATGCCAGGCTCTCCTGCACCAAACGTCGACCATTAGCTTTTGCTACGAACCCCCAGGCACTTCTCCTACCTCTTGACACCAAACCATCTGTGTATATAATCACATCACCCAAATGAGCATTATCCTGAATTAGTTGCTGAATTTCCACTTCCGTGGCCCCTGCTGGCCACTCCCTGCATTCCCGGCCCAATGTGATTATGACTCTGCATAAGTCTGACTGCTCCGCTGGCACTCTGACCCACTCCTCTCCTCGCCTAATGTTCTCCAAGATGCACACGTGTCTGATCGTACCCTCCGCCTGAGCCATCCATGATTTCTCTCTTACCAGTCTCTGACCCTTAACTGCGTCCAGCGCCTCATGCAACGGATGATCTGTGTCTGTAGCTTCTCAGAAGTATGTCTTCACCTGCATCACCTTGGGCCTACTAGCAACAGTCGGCAAACCAAGGATGCAACGCATACACTACTGGGATGTCTCTGGTGCATCCCAGAATGACCCGCATAGCTTTGTTCTGTATGCACTCTAGCTTCACCAGCTGACTCTTTGAGACAGTGAGCAGTCCTAGTCCATAATCAATCATTGAGAGGATCAAGTGCTGGTATAGTGTGAAAAGCATTCTCTGCTCTGTGTCCATTGCAGCCATAGTTTTAAGTGCATTGAGTCCCTTTTGAGATCTTGTCACAACCGTCTCCACAAGGTCCTTGAATGACAGGCTCCTGTCAAATGTGATTCCCAGATACTTCAGTTTGTTCTCTCTGTTGACGTTTCTACCATCTATCGTGAGGCTCGGTATATCAGTTCTCATAATCCTGTTGTCCAGAGAGCACCACAAAACAGCCACCTTTTCCGGGTGGATGACAGCACTCATTTCTGTGCACCAGTCAATCACTTTGTCTAATGTCGCCTGTAGCTCCTGGGCTGTTTGTTCCCTATCTCCCCCCTGCCTATATGCAAGAATATCAGGTATTCTTTGCATTTTCCTTCCGACCCCTGGTGCTTCTAGGTTTGCAATCTTGCTCGTATACATGTTAAAGAGCACAGGTGAGATAGCGTGGCAGTCCCGGAGTTAAAATATGTGGCTCTGAGGTCCATGCACCCAGACGGAGAGCAACTCAACAAGAATACAGGACAGCTGCTATCCAGTCCACCAGCCAGGGATTGACCCCCTTCTCCATCAGTGCGGTCATCAAAATATTATATCAAACTCTATTGTATGCATCCTCGAGATCAAGCGCTGCCGCCATCGTTTCATGTCTACTCTGGAACCACTCATAAACATCAAAGGCATAAGTGGCTGCATTTGACCAGGTATCTTTTCCTGGCCTGTAGCTCCCCAGACCTCTTGGATGAAGCTTCCCCCTTTCCAAAAACTCTTGCAGCTTGACAGCGCTCAATGGAGCCTTCTCCATCAGTGCGGTCATCAAAGTATCATATCTAACTCTATTGTACAAATCCTTGAGATCATGTACTGCCGCCATTGTTTCCTGTCTACTCTGGAACCCCTCATAAACATCAAAGGCAAAAATGGCTGTGTTTGATCAGGTATCTTTTCGTGGCCTGTAGCTCACCAGACCTCTTGGACGAAGCTTCCCCCTTTCCAAAAACTCTTGCAGCTTGACAGCGTCCATCTTCTCTAAAACCTTCCCACATGTATTTTGAAGGGTGACGATCCTAAAGTCGCTAAGCTCTGAATGATCCTTTAATGGTTTTGGGAGTGACAAGTTTCTTATGCAATAAGACAACCATCCATCATATGCCATGCCGATAAGTGTGGGCAGTCATGTTTTGCCATCTCACTCGATCACCAGAGTCGTGGATCAGCTGCGTGTTCCTATCTTGACCATGCCATATGGTCAAGCCTTCCAGGTATTTACTTCTCGATCTTCCCCTTGGTCTCTTCCTTTCGATCTTGCCAGTTGTCACCAAGTTCTCCAAGTAATTTCTTCTCATAATATACCCCAACAATTTTTGACTGACTAGGTCTAATGACTAATAAAATGGATCACCATGGTCTGGCAAGAATGCGACAGTGAGGGGTGACGAGGGGATCTGGCCGATGATCAACGTTCAGAGGAAAGGCGAGACGAACATATAATCAGATTGCTACTGGTACTATTAGTGTTGGAACTCTTCGCTGGCTGCTGAGGATGGGGACGGAGCGCTTATGGGAATGCCTTGAATGCTGTGATGTCAGTTCCTAAATCAATCAATCAATCAATCAATCAATCAATGACTAATCAGTTTATGCTCTGTTTCATGAAGGACTTGTTCATTGGTTTTTCTGTCTGTCCATGGTTTTATTTGCATTTTCCTCAGAAACCATATTTCCACAGCCATCAGATGTTTTTCAGCTTGACTGCTCATTGTCCACGCTTCACATCCATACAAAAGTACAGGTTCTATATAGCACTTCAACACTCTTTTTCTCGTTTCTATTGATATCTTTTTATTAGTCAGTATGTTTTTCATCTTGCAAAAAGGCTACCTTTGCAATGGCAATTCTTGTTCTAATCTCTTCAAGGCATCTCCCATCCGATGTTATGACTGTTCCGAGATAACTGTACTGATTAACTTGCTTAAGAATATGCCCATTTACTTGTATATCACATTGTTGTATTTTCTTGTCCCCAGTTACCACCATAATCTGTGTCTTCTTACTAGTCAATTCTAACCCCAGTTGCTCATTGTGTGCAACAACCGCATCTACTAAATGTTGCAGGTCCTGTTCATTGTCTGCAATCAAGACTGTATCATCTGCATATCTAATGTTATCGATGTATCTTCCCCCAATGTTGATTCCTTCCTTATTTCTGAAAATATTGTCTCTGTACAAGGAAAAAATATCTGGAGACATTACACATCCCTGTCTCACACCTTTTTTAATAGGCTGATATTGGCCTACATCGTTCTCAATTATGATGGCAGCTTGTTGTTTCCAATATATGTTTTTACAAGTCTAAGTTCTATTCCATCAATTTGTAGATCTTTAAGCATCCTTATCATGTCAACATGTCTCACTTTATCGAAAGCCTTTGTGTAGTCAATAAAGCAAAGATATAGATCTTTGTTTACTTCTATAGAACATTTAATTACGGTTCTCAGTATATACACAGCATTTACTATGCCCTTGCTTTCTACAAACCCACATTGTTCTTCTGCTATTTCGGGTTGTATTTTCTTCCTAACTTTTTGCATGATAATTCTCAGCAAAATCGTCATGATGTGGCTCATTAATCTAACTGTTCGATGTTGATCACATTCCAAGGCTCCCGATTTCTTCGAGATTGCAATAAATATAGAATTACATAATTCAGGAGGTATAGCTCCAGTATAATCAGCAGACTGATAACTTGGTCTATTCCATATTCTTCCAAGGCATTGATCATTTCTATTGTGATGTTATTTGTACCCGGGGTCTTGCCAGTTTTCATATGGTTAAGAGCATTCTGAACTTCCATCTTAAAAATTGAAGGTCCTTCATTATTATTCCGATGATCAAATTGTTCATCTCTTTTATCATCATAAAGGTCTTTCACATAATCACATAATCTTTCACATACAGAACAAATTATCTGAGATTACAGCAGAATAGGTCAAGCAAAAGTATCATTTCAGAAATATGACAAGTATCTTATACAATAAGACACTACCCTTGAATGTAAGAAAGACTATTGAAATGGTATACAGAACAAACTACCTGTGGAGAAGAACTACATAAGAAAATCATGCTATGTTTTAATTCATAACTTAGCTGTTTAAATCAGAAAAGCTGTTTAATATGAGGAAGTTGATTAATATGAGAAGTTATTTAATATGAGAAACTAATGAGAAGATGGCCATTTGGGAGACTTGGGTTTGAATCCGTAAGGTGAAGGATATCTTTCTGTTGGGAGCAAAAGGAAAACCCTAACCTGCACAGCTTGTGGTGACTGCACTAGCCAGGCTGCCTTAATTCCTCAAGCTCAAGATGATCTGTCTGCCTTCCTCTCGCTCTTTTCCCATCAATCTTCCCAACTGTCACTAGTTCATCTTGGTATTTCTCCTCATGTTCCCAAACAATCTTGATTGTCTGCGCCTAATTTCTCGAACATGTCCCTTAGTTCTTTTGTCCATGGTATTCTTTGCATTTTCCTCAAAAACCACATTTCCACTGCCATATATGTTTCTCAGCTTTTCTATTTGTTCATGCTTTACATGCATATAACATTTAGGTTCTATATAGCACTTCAACACTTTTTCTCATTTCAACTGATAGTTTTTTTAAATTGGTCAGTATGTTTTCAATCTTGTAAAAGGCTACCTTTGCCATAGTGATTCTTGTTCTAATCTCTGTAAGATGGCACCTCCCATCAGATGTTATGACTGCTTCAAGATAGTTTGATTCACTTGTTTAAGAATTTACATGGATGCTACATAGTGGTATTTCTTCTTCTTGGAAAGACCACAATCTCTGCAGACTAACTTCTTTACAGATGCCTAGAATATCACACCTGCCATCATGTTTATTGTCCAAGGTGACTTGATCAAATGTTTTTCCATTCACTGTAATTTTCAAAACTTGCTTGGTACTTAAACATTTACCACCAACAAAACAACTCTGAGAACAGATGAGCAATATCTAGGGCTGATATTTCCAAACTGAATGACAGTTGACTTACTGTGGAGGGCAATAGTTCTCTGCCCACGATGCCTGCCAACATTCTGGATACTCAAACTGAGGTTGAACTGCAGACACTCTGAACCGACAGCTGTCACATGCAGTGAATTCTGCTTCACAAAATTGTGTGCTGGCTGCACCCTGAGCCACATGAACATAGACCAGCACGGAGTCTCCAGGGACATCCACAAGCACATCGGGTGGGTGTGAGCTACAGACGTCATACTCTGAACATATGTAAATATGATTAGGATATAAGAAAAAGAAACATACAAAGATTCATCTAAAAGAACACCCCTGAAGCAAGCAAAGAGCTTCAAGTAAGAAGTATAATATCAAGTGGCAAATCAGAAGACGAGATCGAAAATAGATGCAATAAGGCAAACCAATTCATTGGACAAATGGCACCAATTAAAGAACAAACACATATCACTAATAGATACTAAAAAAAGCACTCTACAACACAATATTCCTACCAGCTCTGTGCTACCAATTCCAAACATGGACAATGACAGAAAAAGAGAAAAGAAAATTCACAACAACAGAAATTAGATTTCTGAGAAGAATACTCAATATATCAAGAGAGAAAATAAGAAATGAAGAAATCAGGGCTAAAGTGGGGGTTTCAGTACACTAGATTTCTTTAGAAAACAGCAAGTTAAATGGTTTGGCCATATAACTAGATTACCAACTAACAGTATACCACAACAAGCATTGATGTACAGACCAGATGGAAGCAGAAGAAGAGACTGAATGTGCAAAGGATGGACAGAGGGAGTAAGAGCCCATGGGAATATTGATACATGAAGCCCATCAGCGGGCACTCTCCCGCTATTTATACTTCACCTCGACACCACAAGGTACAAGAGAACAAGATGAGATGGGATGAGATGATTAGGATATGGCAGAAGATCTAACCAGGGTCACCGTTGTGCAATGGTTAAGCCATCGGCCTCATGCTCGGAAGGTTGCGAGTTCGGATCCCATCATTCAGTTCATGAGTGCAATTTTCTTGGAGACCCCTGGCAATTGTCGCTGGAGCTTGTGCTCTGTACAAGCCTTTCGACAGACTGCTCTGTGGAAATAGACCAAACCATATGGGATAAAACCTGGTGCAAAGAAGCTGATCCTTGCCATGGACCCAGGTTAAGTTGTAACCCATGGCAATCCTCTCTATTAAACCCGAGAACTAAGAAAATCTACAACTGAGAATATGGTGTTACAAATATGAACACATCAAATAATACAGGCTGAAAGGATTATCAGATTATTTGGGGCAGTAAGCTTATGGCCTACTCTTTACAACCATAACATACATAATGAAATAACTGAAGTTTAGGGAATTGTATCAGTCTCCACAACATTCAATCTCAATCATGCAAGGGAAATGTGTCACGCCTGTTATGAACCTCAAAGGTCAGCATGTCCGACTTCGGCATGCATTTCTGTCCTCTAGATTCCATCCAAGGTCACAGATTCTATATGCCTGTGGATAGGTTTACTTTTCCCTAACAATTTTGCCAGGACTGCAGCCTTAATGCCTACTCTTTGCCATTTCAAACTGCGGAGGAATTTTTAACTTGCACACAGAGTGCCCTATTTTTCACCCTTATCCGAAAAGGCTAGGCATTTGACCTCACAACCCAAGGGATGAGTGATGATGTATTAGATAAATTCCCAGCCCTAAGCAGTGATTGAACGCACAACCTTCTGAGCTTGAGGTAGCCACAGTATCCACTAAGCCATGGATGTAATATAAGATTATGTTAAATAGTTCAGATACTGACCTCGCTGCATGTCACCAGAAGTTGGGGTCAAGGCTGAAACAAACAAAACGACACTTAGAATTCAAACTGCAGAACGTACATCTATAATTTGTAAATGTTTTCAAACATGTTAATTTGCAAATGTTAACTTATGATTCAAACATGTTAATTTGCAAATGTTAATTTATGCTTCAAACATGTTAATGTGCAAATGTTAACTTCCATCATTATCATCTTCCACTTCTGCCATCAAGCGTCGTGGGGAGGAATAATTTGCGTTCCAGCGCCCGGTGGGCGACACTGGACAGTGTCATTCCGTGTGTTTGTACAATGTCTTTGATGTTGTCAATTCATTTTCTTCTTGGACGTCCTCGTGGTCTCGTGGCAGATGATCTTTGATTAAGGCCAGTGATGGTAGTTGATGGTGTTGCATTCTAACGACCTGGCCAAACCACTTGATCTTCTATTTTCAATAAATGTGGCACAAAGTGTTGATCCCACAGTCTGTCTGATAGTAGCATTTCTTATCTGGTGTTAAGTTGGCAGCTCTCCTCAGGCATCTCATTTCACAGGTGTTGATTTTGTGAAGGTGTAATTTGGATAAAGTCCAGGTTTGAGATTGGTAGCATATGGTTGGTGTGAATATGCTGTTTATTATCTGTCATTTTGCCGACATGGGTATATTTGGATGTTTCAGTAAGGGTGATAGTTGATATATAAGTGCACTAGCTTTTTGACATCTGATTTCGATGTCTCTGTCCAATCTGCCATCTTCTGTGATCATACTTCCAAGATATTTGAATTCTTTAATTTGTTTCAGAGTTGTGCTATTTATCTGTATACTTTGTGGGCCCTGCGATCTGCTAACTCGCATTACTTCGGTTTTGGCTGTATTTATACTCATATTTATCTCCTGCATGTTGAACTCAGATTATTAATATGATTTTGCAGTCTGCCCTCGTCGCTATAAAACAGGCACTGATCATCTGCAAATAGAAGTTCATTTATTTCCTGTGGATCAGTTGTTTCATCTGGAGTAAAGAGTTCTAAATTTTCTGAATCTGTTCTGTCAAGACTTGCTTCCTTGGATATTCTGTCCATGTAGATATTAAATAGCAGGGGAGAGAGCACACATCCCTGCCTCACTCCTGTATTGACTGTGAACATATCTGATATACCTTCCTGTGTTCTTACTGCACTTTGGCTCGAGTGGTACATGGCTATGATGTTTTCTAGCAGTTGCCCTTGTATCCCATAGTCTTCAAGGATGGTCCATAATTTGCATCTGTCTACTCTATGAAAGCCTTTTCCTGATCTACAAACACAATATTTTGCTGGTCACTATATTCAATAGTTTTTTTCACATTATTTGTCTAAGTGTAAATAATGCATCAGTGCAATTTTTACCTTTGCAAATGTTAACTTATACACCTATATTGTGCAAATGTTAACTTATGTGTTAATAATGTGCAAATGTTAACTTATGCATCTATAATGTGCAAATGTTAACTTATGCATCTATAATGTGCAAATGTTAACTTATACATTTATAATGTGCAAATGTTAACTTATGCATCTATAATGTGCAAGTGTTAACTTACACATCTATAATGTGCAAATGTTAACTTATACATTTATAATGTGCAAATGTTAACTTATACACCTATATTGTGCAAATGTTAACTTATGCATCTATAATGTGCAAATAACTTATGCACCTATAATGTGCAAATGTTAACTTATACACCTATAATATGTAAATGTTAACTTATGTTCCAAACATGTAATTTTTTCAGGATGCCTTTTCATGCCATGAGGCATGTTGGATATATGGTGCTAGCTTCATTTGTTAACTGGCACAGACGAGCAGGCGAGCGGATTGACTGGGTCTGAACCGCTCAGGGGGACTGGTGCATAAGACATGCGGTCGGGCCCCTTGGTGATCTTGTGCATAATCTAGAAGAACAGGTAGATCATCACAGCCTGGAAAGAATAGTGCTGCAGGGAGTTACCAGAGGATCTGGCAAACAGGACTCCCAGATGGACACATAATTAGATTGCTACCGTTAGTATTGGGACTCTTTGCTGGCTGTTGAAGATAAGGATGGAGTATGTGAAGGAATGTCCTGCGTGCTGTGATATCGGTTCTTGACTCTACTCAACTCCTATACCATCATTTTCTTATTTGTAAAAATGCACACATTCCGTGTTGGGAACTGAACCAGATCTGCACAAGCCACAGGTAGACAGACACCTTAACCTCTGCGCTACTCATTGTGTTTCTTATCTGAGAAGGTTGGACATTCAATTCACTACCCAATGATCAGCGGCAGCATGACATCCTATCTTTCCTCACTTTCAAAAACTGCAGGCACCTAGTCACAAACAGGTGGGCAGCAAGCAATACCAGCAACATCAGATTCATCAAAATATCAGACGACAGGGAGGACTGCAAAGTCATGGTTGCCAAGGTGATGGCTTGGCATGAGCTGGTTGGCATGGCCTGGTTGGCATAAGTTGTATGGCATATAGTTGGCATGAGGTGGTTGGCATAAGTTGCATGGCATAGGGTTGGCATGAGGAGGTTGGCATAAGTTGTATGGCATATAGTTGGCATGAGGTGGTTGACATAAGATGCATGGCACATGGTTGGCATGAGGAGGTTGGCATAAGTTGCATGGCATAAGGTTGGCATGAGGCTGGCACAAGTTGGGTGGCATAAGATTGGCATAAGTTGCATGGCATAAGGCTAGCATGAGGGGGTTGGCATAAGTTGCATGGCATAAGGTTGGCATGAGGTGGTTGGCATAAGTTGCATGGCATAAGATTGGCATGAGGCTGGTACAAGATGTGTGGCACAAGATTGGCATGCTGTGGTTGGCATAAGTTGCATAGCATAAGGTGGTTAGCATAAGGTTGGCATGAGGTGATTGGCATAAGTTGCATGGCATAAGGTTGGCATGAGGTGGTTGGCATGAGGTGGTTGGCAAAAGTTGGGTGGCATAAGGGGGATGGCTTAAGTTGCATGGCATAAGGTTGGCATGAGGTGGTTGGCATAAGTTGCATGGCATAAGGTTGGCAAGAGGTGGTTGGCATAAGTTGGGTGGCATAAGGTTTGCATGAGGTGGCTGGCATAAGGGGGATGGCATAAGTTGCATGGCATAAGGTTGGCATAAGGTTTGCATGAGGTGGTTGGCAAAAGTTGGGTGGCATAAGGGGGATGGCATAAGTTGCATGGCATAACGTTGGCATGAGGTGGTTGGCATAAGTTGCATGGCATAAGGTTGGCAAGAGGTGGTTGGCATAAGTTGGGTGGCATAAGGTTTGCATGAGGTGGTTGGCATAAGTTGGGTGGCATAAGGTTTGCATGAGGTGGTTGGCATAAGTTGGGTGGCATAAGGTTGGCATGAGGAGGTTGGCATAATTTTGTCATGAGGTGGTTGGCATAAGTTGCATGGCATAAGGTTGGCAAGAGATGATTGGCACAAGTATGGAATGGATTGGAGTAAGTTGATTGAAGGCCCATACCCCAATGGGATGAAAACAAAATAATATGACACTAGTTAACAGCATGCCGACCACCTTTATTTCTGTAAGCATTTTCTGATACCAATCTGTCACTGGGAATGGTGGGGAAAATCCTGAAATAATGTTGACACTGGTTAATATATTGACCACCTTAATTTCCCAGAAAATTTCCTGAACCCATGTTAGACTAATTATGGTGGACAAGTGGGGAAAATAGTCTTTCCATTTTTGAAGAGTTATAACAAACTTACCACCAGTTGCCACAAACAGAACTCCTGATACCAGGGCAGCTAAGCTTGGGTAACAAGACATGCTGCTAGGTATGTTGACTGCATAATCCATGGAGAATGAAGTCAGCACAAGGCAGTCTGCGGCTATACAGGGTGAACCTGTAACATTATATTTCAAGGATAAGTAATACAATATCTGGCATAAGAGCAGATTTACTTTATTTCGGAATGTTCACTTCAGGTTTTATATTGTCTCAATGGTGAAGGTTATGTGAAATGAAGGTTAAAGAAATGAATAAAAAATATGTCAGACTGCGAGAACAAATTAAAAGAGGTGTGGCCAGATAAGAACAATATCCAGGAAGACAAAGAAGATTCATAAACCAACAAAGAACTGGTGTCATGAGCCGCTACACGCTGTGGGTTTTACTGAGGAGGGCATCCGAGCACTTATGGACTTTGTGCTGGTTTGATGTACAATGAGGATGAGGTAAAAAAAAAAAGAACAATAACTCTGTGATTGAGGCTCTAAAGGGAAGCAAAGAATAGTAACATTAACCTACCTTCAGTCATATGAGGAAACAAAGCAGGGTTCGTCTTGGCGCTGGCTACCCTATCTCATAGAGACAACTGTAGCCACCAATCCAACCAAAATCATGAACACATCACCGGGCGTAGCGTCCGAATGCGTCTTTACCCCGGAATGGGCAATGCGCCCGAAAGCGTTCGAGCTACTACGAGCATTGTAAAAACGTGATCTCATGGCTTTCCAAGACTTCTGATTGTCTACTTTCAATTTCACCGATAGCTTGACAACGAGGCCACCATTTGCAAGCATGTACTTTGAATTTGAACAGATTTTTTTATAATAGTTTTCGGGGGTTTTACGCTTAGTTTTTCAAAATGGATTTTGACGATTCTTCAAGTGATAGCCGAGATTTCACTGGGTTCAATCTAAGTGACATTGAAGGGCACGAAGTTGACTATTAATTGGAGCTAGGTATCAGTGATCAACGTTAGCAGTCATGAGTCGGACTTTAAAGAAAGTGATTCTGATTCTGAAAATGTGTTTGTAAATTGCCTTATAGATGACTTACAATCACAAACAATATGTTGTATTTTGTAAATATTTGTGTTCATGTAAGGATTACTGGCAACATTCACATGAGTAAAATAATCTGCATGCTTTTTCCTTTAGTTTGTTTTTTATTTCATTAAAATCCATTGACTAACATGTTATATGTGATGTTTTTACTAACGTAACCCGAAATTTTACCGAACCTGAAAAAATCTTCCCCGTTCAGGGCTTAAAAACGGACAAACGTCTGCCCTGTAAAGGGTAACCACTTTAGTAACTTTTTCTAAATTGCTTTTTAATTATATAACCTGCATAGTTGGATAGCTCTTGAAAAAACAAATCCAACGGTACCTTATTCAAGTCTGTAAGTCAATTTGAAGCCGAGATATTAATGTTTGTGTGTAAGTTTATCGTTTAAAAGGGGCATATAGAAGAAAAACGATTTTGACCTTTCACTGTTTGTAACCCTACCTACACTGTCACACAACTATCGGTTTACACTGTCACCAAGGGAGATTAACACAGCAGCCTGTCTAACTCAAGAAAAGATTGCTGGTTTATATATACGCTCATGCACACAGACATATACATCTTCACGTCATCTGTGTGACATCAGACAGCATGTGCACTGCACACGGCGAGTCTTGTCAACCAGCATAGACAGATGCATTTTGACAAAAGATGTTCCGTTGGAAAGATGAAAAATGATCACTGATCCGGCCCATGCAGAGTGATGAAAATTTATACACAAATACTAAATTTGACGCTGAATGCGATCATGCATTCATTGGCATGCAAATCGCTGTGAATATTCCATAATATTAAATAGTCAAATACTCTCTGACAAGGAAACGGCTATTTTCAGCCATTGAAATATCACATCAGAGCATGTAATTTTCATCATTTTAGTTTAGGATGACCCTCCCGACTTTAATAGTCAAAAATGACAAGATTTACATAAAAATGGATGATACATCTAATAACACATACTAGAACAAACAAATACACCTACATAAAACGTGAATTGCGGGTCTACTTACGTCTGAAAAAGTCACTCTGTATCTCTGTGTAGGAAACAAATTTCAGAAACACGAGATGTACACACGTAAACCGAGGAGGGAGAAACTATATAAAGTAATCGGTACCTGTTTTAATGTGAACTTGAAATATTCGGGAAACTTAACATCACAAGTACTCTAAACCTACTTAAATCGGAGACGCAAAAAATAGTTGCCGAACAAAACTGCGAATATATTTCCGTTAAAATGCGGCAATCTGTACCGTAGTGGCTACTAGTAAAGGGTTAAGATAAAGACATTGAGAAGAATGATAATAGAATAACTAGACAGCCTTGTCACTGGAACCCACAGAGCAAATGAAATAGAGAACTAAACATTATCATCATGTCAGCTGGGCAAGGGACTTGATGATAAATGATGCGGAAGAGAAGTAAATTCGTGCCTTGGACCCACAGGGCAAATGAAACACGGAGGGCAAATAAAACATGGAGGGCAAATGAAACACGGAGGGCAAATGAAACATGGAGGGCAAATGAAACACGGAGGGCAAATTAAACCAGAGGGCAAATGAAACGTGGACGGCAAATGAAATGCGGAGGCAAATGAAACGTGGAGGGCAAATGAAACGCGGAGGGCAAATGAAACGCGGAGGGCAAATGAAACGCGGAGGGCAAATGAAACGCGGAGGGCAAATGAAATGCGGAGGGCAAATGAAACATGGAGGGGAAATTAAACGTGGAGGGCAAATGAAACGCGTAGGGCAAATGAAACACAGAGGGCAAATGAAACACAGAGACCTAAACCACATGGAGAACATTAGAGACATTAATATGAAAAGAATGAGGTGCAAGTTGCAGGAGATAAAACATAGGACGGCTGGAAATTAGTTTAAAGGGGTATTCCCCCTCTATGGGATAAAAAGCATTACTAATTTGCTGTGAATGAAGGAAGCAAATAACAGAAATTTGAGAAACAAAATAGCTACACCAGAACTGCTCCAATTGAGAAGCCGAGAGAAGAATTCAGCAGCTGCTTCTGCTGCTGCTGCTTCTGCCCTTTATCTAACAATGAAACATAAACCCTCAATGAACTTGCACCAAACTTTCACCTGTTATTTCCTCCCCAAAATATTCATCTGTCTCTAATACTCTAATATGAGAAGGAGGAGGAGGCGGAGAAGGAGGAGAAGGTGGAGCAGGAAGGAAGGAAGGCAAGCAGGCAGGCATGCATGCAGGCAGGCAGGCAGGAAGGAAGGAAGGAAAGAAGGAAGAAAGGACAGAAGGGGAATAGGGAGGAAGGGGAATAGGGAGGAAAGGGAATAGGGAGGAAGGGAGAAGATGGCGAGACGAGTGAAGATATTGTCACTAGGGCAGGGGGAGAGAAAGAGGAATGATCATGACAATGATGACAATATTGTAACTAGGGCAGGGAAGAGAAAAAGGAATGATCATGACAATAATGAAGATATTTTGACTAACAGTTGAGAAATCCCCCCCCCCCCCCCCCCCCCAACATCTTGCCTTCAATAATCTACAGGTGTTAATCTAGAGGTGTTATTTAACACCTAAAAAAGTGACTGCAGGGCTTAATGCATCTGACCATCCAGCGTACTGATTGTGGGGTCAGGGGTCCAACCCCTACACCAGTCATTTGGACTTCAAAGGTGATATATTTTATGCCCAACAAAAAGTAGGTTTGGACCAAACAAAACTGGATGGCAGAAAATGGGAATTATGGGATGTGTCCCAGTTATGACTTAAACGTTGTTAATATGGTAGCAGACATGTATTATATCGCAATGACAAAATTTCAGCGATATTTAAGCCCATGGCAGATAAGGGAAGTCGCTTAAGGCAATTGATATTCTCTGGCACAGGAACAGAGCATTATGGGGGTGACCCTTTGCCTTGAAGTCAGAACTACAACTAACTAACTAAGTAACTTAAGACGATTAATCATCCCATGACAATCAGTTAATAAGAAAGCAATGGCAAACTACTAAAGGTAAAATTGCCTAGAATATCTTCCTGGGGTTGTGGTTGATTGCAAGGTCCCGCAAAGGACATTCAACACCTGGTATTGGATTAACCTATGACGTGCAGCTGGCCCCGCGTCAGCCGGGGATATCTACAAGCCGTTGTGGAAGGTTATCCCAAAGTGACAACCTAGTAACCTGAGACAGGGCAGACAACTAATACCCCTGTAACCTTTATCTGGCTTACAGATGACACCAGAGAACAGTGACAACATACGGCAGCCATAGTGGCATAGTGGGTAGTGTGCTTGCTAACCATGTCAGTGGTCTGGGTTCAATCCCCAACAGAAGCTGGATTTTCCCCCTATCAGCATGGCTCTGGGATTGATTCAGCCCCAAAGAAATAGATGACAGATCATTTTCACAACTGTACAGAAAGAAGATGTGACAAGAAAGGGAACTGGCCACCTGACCTCCTAGGTCATGACCTAACATTTCACAACCCAATGGCAGCAATCTGATATGGACAACCTGTACCTTCTACTGTCCCAACCAACTGTTAACTTATAAACCTGCTTTATCCTAACTGTTTAATACTTTAAAGACACTTCTTAGGATTAAATGAGTTAAACTAACAACTTTACATTGAGTTAGTAAGTCAGCATGGCCGAATGGATAAGCACACATGTTCTTAAACATCCGGTGTGCTGATAACGAGGTCAGAGGTTCAACCCCTACACCGGACAGTTGGACTAAAATGTTCATCCTTGACTTGGGATGTAAATTACAAGTACCTCTGAAGACGGAGTGGGTTCGCCTAATGGTGAGGGACACTGTTAATAGGGAAAGCTAATTCACGCACAATTCAGTCCAGCACTACTAGAAGAAGTGTGTATGGACTACGCTTGAGTTCAAAGCCAGCGAGCTCCCCAAAATAATTGAGTTACAGTAGTTATTTTGGATACAATGGGTTAAAGTAACAACTCTGAATACAATGGGTTAAAGTAACAACTCTGAATACAATGGGTTAAAGTAACTTCTCAGAATGTTTAAATTACTTTAGATACAATGAGTTAAAGTAACTTCTTTAGATACAGTGCATTAAGAAAAGACTTCGTAGGACAGAATGAAAGTAACAACTTCTTTGGAAACAGCGTATTAAAGTAATAACTTCATCTCAGGATTGAATGAGTTAAATTAACTTTGGATACAGTGTATTAAAATAATGACTACATAGGATTTAATGAGTTACAGTTACCTTCAGATACAATGAGGTAAAGAAACAATTTCTTTTAATACAGCAAATTACAGTAATGACTTCATAGCATTAAATGAGTTAAAGGTCTTCCGGTCAAGATGGTGACGGATGGTTGTGTTGTTTTGTGACCGTTCCCTTTTTTCGCGTAGGAGATGGATATTTTCATCTCTTGCGTGTAATTTGTGTGCCAGGATGTAAAACCAGGAGTTTCTTCTCAAGATCTTCACCGATGCTACGGAGTTTGTGCATTCAGCGAAGCAATCATTGAGTGAGTTTTCGCAGTGTGTGTGTTTCTGTGGTGTTCAGTTTTTCAACATGGTGGAACAGTGTTTGTGTTTCGTGCGGAGGGCAGTCAACCTAACAAGGTGGCGGGGAGGCCAGAAGCGGCAAGGCAGATGAGGTGAAGCAAGGCATTTTAGACTCAAATGTGACGGTCTGGGCCTCAGGATGTATTCTATATTGGAACTGTGCCAGTGTAAAACGAGGCTCTATTCCGGAAAACCTGGTATACAGGAACGACATTTAACGCTTCAGGAGATGAGACTGGGTGATCAGTTACTCCAAATTGCTGGCTTCAAATGCTTCTACAACAGGTGACACCTGGGAATGGCGATTCTCATTTGTGACAGTATGGTGGCTTCAGAGCTAGACATGTCCAGTTGGGACAGTGACGACATACAAATACAAGCGGTTAGAGTTAAATCTGGTCTACCATTCGTGTTGGTTAATGTTTATGCCCATAAAGCGATTGTGGATTCCCAGAAGTGGCAGTGCTTAAGTGACATTTTAGGTCACGAGATAAATATTTTCTGTGGTGATTTCAACGCTAAAGGCAGATCATGGGGAAACATTTCCTCCAACACACAGGGGGCAGGAGCTCGAGACTGCACTTGAAACCATTTACCTGGTTTATATCAACAGTGGCTGTGTCACCAGGACAGCAAGTCATCCAGGTGATGAGGACAACGCTATTGGTCTGACGCTGGTTTCTCCTTCACTGACTACAGTGTGTAGATGGGGTGTCCTAAGGTACCATGGCAGCGACCACACCCTTGCAGCATATTGGTGGAGAAAGGCAGAACCAGGCAACACAAGTCAACGGTCAAGACTTTCCAGTATGACAGTACTGGGCAAGATGTGGTGAGTAAAATAAGGCGTGACAAGCGCAGAAAGCTTCAGGGAAGAAAAAATAGCTGGGAGCAGCCACCTTGGTGGAAATTTGAGGTGGAAAAGGCCTGGATGGATAAGCATAGTGCTGTAAGGAAATGGCAAAATGCCAAGAAGAACAGAGTTGCCCATCCTAGTCCCAGTATGCACTAAGAAAGAGAGATGTACACAAAAGTAACCTACTTTAAAAACCTGGTTAAAGTGGTTAACAGTGAAAAATGGGCAGAGGTATGTCAAAGAGTAAGCACAGACAAGTAACTGAAATTGTTCTGTTGACTACGTAAAAGCATGAGTGGGGTAGTCAAGAATAAGAGTATTTCTGACTTCCAAGGTGCTGACCTCATCTGGCAGAGGACTGACGAGAACAAGGGCAAAGTCCTCTTCGAACGCTATCTAGAGAAGAGCAACCAGATAGACATGAGAGGCTGAAATCTTGCCAAGGAGGTCACCTCATATAGGTGCAAGCAGTGTTGCCATCTCCTTTTTATGAAAAAGCACCAAAATCGACCCAAAAAAGCACCAACATTTTTTAGAAAGCACCAAAATAACAAGCACCAATGGTTGTTATTAAAAATGTAACAAAGTAGCACATTATAATTTATTATTATCACTTCATATTACAATGAAGTTTATTCCAGATCCACCAAATCCCAATCAGAACTACTCTTGAGCCAAAAAAAGCACTAAATTGCAATATTTTTTGGGAAAGCACTAAAACAAGCACTGGCGGTATTCGTTCAAAATGTTATAAAGTAGCACATTATAATTTATTATTATCACTGAATATTAGAATTAAATTTATTCCAGATCTGCAAAATCTCAATCAGACAACTCCTCTTCAGTTTCTGTAGCTATTTCCTGCTGTGTTTGCTCCTGCGATGATGATGATGATGATTGAAAGAAACGTGTATATGCCTCCTGTGATCAAATTTTTCATAGTCAAAACAGCTGTCAAACTCTTGATGCTCACTCTGTTCCGCAATTTTGATTTTATAACTCCCATCTGACTGAAAATATGCTCCATGTCCACATTAGAATGAGGTAAAATGAGCACAGTTAAAGCTAAATCTGTAAGATCTTGGAATGGATTTTCACCGGTGGCATCCCTGTATGAGGCTATTTCTGCCCACAGTCCAAGTGTGTCAGAGGTCTGTGTCCACTGCATATGATGAAGTTTTCTCCACTGGAAATCGATACGGGTGAGAGTAGCTGCATCTTCTACAAATATTTTAGCAAGATCCAATATACAGGGCTTCATTAGCTGTCAACATTCACTTCCACTAAGACATGACATGGACTGCAACACTCAAACGTCATCCGGCAAACATAAATGTAGCTGTGTCAACAGCTCTGTTAAAAACTGTATGCACCTTCCACGAATTTCTTTCTCATCAGGAAACGTGTAGCTTGCTATTTTCTTCTCAATGGGGGATGTGTTGGTGGGTGGGGATGTGTTGGTGGGTGGGGATGTGTGTGAGGGATGTGTGTATTGGTGGGGAGATGTGTGTATGGGGATGTGTGGCTGGAGGATGGGTGGGTGGGTAGAGGATGTGTGGGTGGGTGATTGTATATGGGTAAGGGTGTGTGGTTAAGGGATGTTTGGTTGCGGGATGGATGGGTGGAGGATGTGTGGATGGGTAGAGGATATGTGGATGGGTGAGTGTGTGTAGGTTAGATGATGGGGGATGTTTGTATGGGTGGGCTCGGGATCTGTGAGTGGGCTGGGGGAGATGGGAGATTATGTGGGTGGGTGCGGAATTTATGTGTGGGTAGGTGCGGGATATGTGAGATGGCGGGGACATGTGTGTGTGCGTAGGGGATGTGTGGGTGGGTGGTTGTTGGTGGGTAATGGGATGGGTGGAGGATATGTGAATGGGTGGGGAGATGTGTGTGGGTGGGGGATGTGTGGGTTGGGAAATGTATGTGTACTTGGGGTGTGGGTGGATGGGATGTGTGGTTGGTGGGAGTGTGTGTGGGTGGGGAGATGTGTAGATGTCGGGATGTGGTGGGGGGATGTATGTGTGCCTGGTGTGTGTGTGTGTGTGTGTGGTTGGGTGGGGGATGTGTGGGTGAATGGGGGATGTGTCTCATAACATGGTAATATGCATTGTTTATGTTTACAAAATTCATTTGACAATGTTTTTCCTATGCACTATTGATGAACGAAAGATGAGTGATTGGAAGGGCCGAATGTAAGACAGGCCTGCGTGCCCAATTTGTTACCCTTTGAAAATAAAGTCCGTTCGTTTATTCAAACTCATAACCTAGATTGGGATTAGGATCTAAATAATCTTGAATAGCATCACTTTCTGTTATTTTTTTCCCAGGAATATCAATCTTTGAACTGATAGAATCAGTGAGTTGGACAAGATCGCTGAGTAGATTTGTTGGATCCTGTATATCTGCTTTGAATTTCTTATTCACACTTTGAACTTCTCCGAGAATATGCTATAGAAATATAAGAAACACATAGTTTTTCATGTCACTAAACATAGAATGTAGACGTTCTGCTGTATAACAGTCTTGCTATATCAAAATGAGTTCTGAGCTCGACCCATTGCTGCAATATTCTGACAATGGCAGACTGAATGGACATCCACCGTGTCTGGTTTAACTGAACAACCTTCAACAGATGTCCATCATTTATTGAAGCAAAAAGCTCCCTGTACTTTGCTTGACGAAGATTTGAGTGAGAAAACAGGTTATATGTTTCTCTAATCATGAACTCTATGTTCCTGGGCAGACAAGCAGCTGCAACCTGTGACACTGTCAACTGAAGGGAATGACATACACACCTAACTAGTACCAGATGAGGAACTTCAGATTTTAATTTTAATGGATTGAGACGGTGGATGGAGGAATACCATCAGCAGAGTTGATCCAGAACACCAACGACCGAGATCTGTGGAGAGCCATATGAAATCAATAACATGAAATACCACCTAATCTGCATTAGTTGAAAAAAAAAACATGTGTTAATTATCCTAGACTCCTAGGCTGTTATTACACTAGTGTTTACATGTCGTGTTGTGTATTTGCATAAAACATGTGTTGTGTATTCGCACACAACTTATGTTGTGTTCTATATTTACATACACCAATATATGTTCTCTATTTATCACTTAACATTTTTTCTCACCCAAGTGACAACTTTGTATTTGCATCCACACCCTCAGGGCTTCATTTCCACTTTCCAATACAAAATGAATCTTTCACAGGGTACTTCACATTTTCAGATTTGTTTAATTATAAAAGAGCAGGACTTAATAAAGACTGAAAAATCATTTCCCCCCCCCCCCCCCCCCATTCAAGTAAGTTTTTATGTCTGTGCTTATAAGGCAGATGTCCAGTTACACAATGCTATTTTTCACTCGCCAAATAAATATATTTAATAGTAATAATAATATGAACATACCTGCATAATGATATAATCATTGGCAGCTACACGGGGTAATTCCACTTCATTGTAATTTATTATACAGTTATTATAATTGTATATATATATATATATATATATATATATATATATATATATATATATATATATATCTTCAATGTACTGCTGGTTCGACAGATCAATGGATGTGAACATATATAAGTAACCATACCTGTCCTGTATAATAATGATAAACAGTCACATTGGCACCTAGAGAGGGCCACTCGACTGAATTGTGGTGTATAAAGGTACGAACATCACAAAATATGCCTGTCTATTAATAAGTATTAATAACTTAATATTAATACTAACTAGTATATGATATATTAATTAGTATTAGATAGTATTACAATAATAGTATACTAACTACGTCTTCAATGGCTGTGAATGAATAGAATAGTGTGAACACAGAAATATGGTGTTTATTATATAATATATACTATAAACTTTATAATTATAAAATAAACATTGGGCACATTTGCCACCTACGTCCGTTCGACTGTAATTTATAAAGTATAAAGCTGCAAACATCACACATACAGCTATTAGTTATTACTACCACCGCGTCTCCAATCAATGCGTTGAAGAACGGGTCAACAGCTGTGAACGAATCTCAGAATCAAAACAAAGCAACGAGCTTGACACGATTAAGATTAAAGCAGACGAACACGCACCACAATGTATTTTAATGAATATGGTTCAATACCTGAATTGTCCGTTTTACGTAGAATTTAATTGTGTACCCGACCAGACACAGCATTGCTTTTCACGGACAAAGAAAGCATTACAATAGCAAAAGCCCGTGTATGGTAGATCAGTTTGATCAGGTGAGTGGCATGTCAGGTAAAGCTAAGGACTAAGGAGTGTCGTCCTTTCTTTGCCTGGCCTCCGTTTGCACGGGCCCACATAAACCATGTCACAGGTAGTAAATATGCAAATTTGATGTACCCGGAAGTACTACCTCAGGAGGGAAAACACGGGAATATCAACTCAAAACAATGTACTGTATTATACTATTACCTTGGTGAATTTAAACCGAAGACATACACGATTGCACGATTTATTGCCTGGCACACTTTGCTGCATCTCGGCAGGAAATCATCGTTGAGGAAACCTTAAGGTCACTAACACTGTAGCCTACATACATTCACAAGAACTTATTGGCGCTTATAGAAGTTGAAGGAAGAACTATAACATAATCACTACTTTTTTGTGTGTGACTTAGTGGCAGTGAACGCTTTCCACAATACCGACACACCAAGTCGAGGATACGAAATCGCTAAGGGCGATTTGGAAGCAGGCCGCTTTGCGTCATTTCGATGGTATGAGGCGTCGGTCGTTCAGACAGCAATGGCAAACCGTAAACGTAAAATTGTCTAGTAAATTACAAACATAAGTGCTGAGGTTAATTGCGACGTCCTGTCACGAACATGCAACGAACTCCCAACTTCTGTGAGCGCCAGTCAATACTCGTGAACGTGTGTCTATGCCACCTTAGAGGGGATTCCCGTTGGTGCAGTAGCTTGCACGCCTGCCTGTCGGCTGGTTGTCATGTGTTCGAATACCATTTTTTGTGGAATGACTCACCTCGCTTCAGAAGTCACAGATTGCCAGAATTGTATGGATTCTTTGCACTGGCCATGCGGGAGTGGGGGGAGGGGTGTGAAAAGGCTGATAGGCTGGCAGGGAATGCACCTCTTTGTGGTAGATTACCTTTGAACACGTGAGAGGTGGTCGTGCGCCTGTGGGACCAGATGGAGAAACAGACTGAGATCCCGTATGTAAAAAGGATGAGATTGCGGGGGATTGGCGGGGGTTCTGTTAGTATCTTCTTCTTCTTCTTCTTCTTCTTCTTCTTCTTCTTCTTCTTCTTCTTCTTCTTCTTCTTCTGCGTTCGTCCGGAATGTTGTTTTAGACGTAATTGCGTTGTGTCAGTTTACAACAGAGCTGCAATACTTGCGCCTTTTGGCCGACACATCCGACTTCTGCGGGCATTTGTTGACCGGGTTAACCTTTCCGGATCTGTTAGAATCTCAAAACTCAGAGGAAAGACCAGGAGAGCTTTCAATCAGACTGAGATAGCGATAGGAACGATTAGTAGTGTGACTCTTCACTGGCTGTTGAACGAGGGAGCGGAGCGCATATGGGAATTCCTGAGTGCAGTGATGTTAGTTTTAAGCTCAACTCAACTTAACAACTCAATACCCATGATTGTTTGATGTGAACTGGGATCCCAGGTGCCTAACATGGCTATCAGGACACATTCTGGGAAGCAAAGGCGGCCTGTTTGATACTGACTGCACTATCAATCGACTGCCAACTGATCTATGTGAAATATAGGGTGTATTTTTAATGAATGTGCAGTGTTTGAAAATATTGCCGGTCCAAGTTTTGTATTCACCCTCTCTAAAGTTCATGCAACATAGTAAGTACATACAAAACTTGGACCGGCAATATTTTCAAACACTGCACAATCATTAAAAATACACCCTGTATATGGCAAGCAGCATGCACTCCTAGACCTCGAGCGCGGACCAGGGTCTTTTTTAAACTGTCCACTTGAAGAGGTCGCGTGGCTGTGAGGTTAAACGCAGACTCTCTTCTGACGGCGGCGTGGTATGTTGGTTCCGCACACAGTTGGACTGACAATGTTGACTTCTTGTTCAGACACAATGGCAAACTACCGAACGTTAAACAGATGAAATCACAAACATCCAATAAAAGCTGGAGCTGACTGCATAGGACATGCCAATTTTAAACCACGAAGGAAACACGCACTGGGAGTCTCCATGGAGAAAAGGTAAAGTCGTCTGACTCGGGCTCCGAAGGTTGTGGGTTCGATTCCGGGCCGCGTCCTTCGGTTCACGGGTGCATTTTTTCGGAGACTCCTGGGGTCGTCGCTAGAACTACGGAGCTCGTGCTTTGTGCGACACTTCCGAGAGCCCACGCTGCTGAAAGAGACAGCCATATGGGATAAAAACCCGGTGCAATGAAGTCGACCCTGTCGACTTTTAAGCGACTTTTTAAACACGCACTAGAAATGTAATTTCGGTGAAGTAGTGGGTGGAGGTCTGTGGCTTCGGGGTAGGTAGACGCAGTTTGACAATCCCCCGACACACTGGGTCGACGGTTCGTAATCATCTGCAAGCGATTTGGGGGCGGGTTGCTTTGTGTTGATCTCAGTGTATGGGCGTCGGCAATTCAGTAATCAATGGCAAATTACTGAACGTTACATTGCCTAGTAAATCACAACCAGCCATAAGGGCCGGGGTTGAGTGCATCATCATGTGCCATGCTGGTAAGCGTGGGCAGTCATGTTTCACCATCTCACACGATCACCAGAGTCGTGGATCAGCTCAGTGTTCTTGTCTCGGCCATGCCATGTAGTCAAAGTATCCAGATATTTACTTCTGTCTTCCCCTTGTTCTCTTCCCCTTAATATTGCCAGTTGTCACCAAGTTCTCTAGTTAATTTCTTCTCATAACGTGACCAAAAGTTGAGTCTGTCTACTCCACGTGTAATTTCTCTAATCAGTTTACGGTTATTTCTTATAGGACTTTCTCATTGGTTTTTCTGTCTGCTAGTGATTTTCTTTGTCTCACAAAATAACACACAGTAACGCAGCTTTACAGAACAATTACGGAAAACATGGGGCGTTGCGGCGACTAGCCTTCATCAGCAAACAAATACAACAAAAACACGGGGAAGACAACTACAGTGACTACAGTAAAGCATAATAACCGAATAAGAAGAACGGACAGATGAAAACAATGAGAACAGTGAACAGAAATTTGAAAAAAAACGTGTTAATTATCCCAGAATCCTAGGCTGTTACTACACTAGTGTTTACATGTCGTGTTGTGTATTTGAACATGTGTTGTGTATTTTGCATACAACAACTTATGTTGTGTTCTGTATTTACATACAGCAATTTATATTCTTTATTTATCACTAACATGTTTTATCACCTAAGTGATTGGTGTGTTTGTCATCTTGCAAGATGCTGGCAGAATACATGGGCACACAGCGTCAATACCGACATTTTGCTACGTCCCTGATGCTTTGAACTCAAGCGTAGTCCACACAAGTGGTACTATCGGTAAATTCTGTGTTTACTAATGTTATACATTGCACCCACTTCCATACGAATAAGGATATGCCTTGCGTCGTTACCCGAATTGGCGTGCATTATTGTAGAACACGTTTGTTAGTGTGAATTCAATACATTTTCGCCAAAACAGCCAATAAATGTCGCCGCTTTCCACGATTTCAGTTGCCTTTGGACCTATCAAAGACATATTCCTTAGGTGGGAGTAAATATAAGACGACAGGGAAAATGTCACCAGGATACAACAGACACTTTCCAAAACAACTGAACGTGAATGAGGGTAAGCATTTGTGAACGGAATCTACCATTAATTGCTACCAATAGTGAATTCACTGGACTGATTGTGCTTGAGGGTTAGCTTTCCCTGCAAGAAGAGGCAAGAAAAGTGTTGGCTGACTGCGAACAACCCTCAATACAGAGACGACACTTAATGATAAAGTGTTGCTGAGAGGATCGACTTCATTGCATCGGGTATGACCCTATGTAGCTCGGTATTTCTCCGCAGAATAGCATGCGACATTGGGGTACTTAACTGGGTGAAGCACCCGCCACGAAAGAGAAATGAAAAAGATTTACTTCCTCTAGACCAGTGGTTCTCAACCGGTGGGGAATTCCCCCCCCCCCCCAGGGGAAAATTTTAGGGTTTCCAGGGGGGGAATGAAGACCATTTCAAGATCGTGTTAATACAAGAACCGATTACTTGATATTGTTTTTCCCTTCATACTTTACAGTTATGTACGTCTCATTCTTCTAACATTCATTTTATAAAGTAAGTAGACCCAAAAATCATGTTTTATGTGGATGTCTAGACTTGTTTTAGTATATGCTATTAAATTTACCTTCCATTTTTATGTATACTGTGTAGGGGTGGGGGATTTTTAGATAGGAAATATGAATGGGGGGAATGACGTTCTGAAAATACGGTGAAAGGGGGCACGGGCCAATTTTTTGATAGAAAGGGGGGGGGGGGGGGAAATGGCGTTCTGAAAATATGGTGAAGGGGGCACGGGCCAAAAAAGGTTGAGAAGCACTGCTCTAGACAGATTCCATCCAGTGTAACGGAGTCTCTCTCTACCTATGGGTAGGTGTTCTTTCCTAACAAGTCGGCCAGTGCAGTACGGACTACTCTTTGCAATGTCCAACTGCCATGAAATCTTGTACTTGCACACGAGCTGTTTTTTCGCCAGTATCCGCGAAGGCTATGTATCGATCTGATTTTTTTACGTTGCTAAATTTTACAGGGCGTCGCAGACAACCCCAGAATTTGTTGGCTGTTTGTGATCTCTTGGGAAGTTTACGTTCAATAATTTGTACGTTCAGTGGTTTGCTATTGCTTTCTGAACGACTGGAACCCATGCCGGTTTATTGAGAAAAAAAAAACACACACACAAGGCGGTCTGCTGCCAAATCGCCCGCAGCTGTGTTTTGAACGCGGTATGCGGGATTATGAACTGTGTATGTAACGGCTTCGCCACGAAGCAGGCTTGGATTTCACTATCCAAGATACATCACTAAATAGATACCAAAGGTTCTTGGAAACATACCCAGCCCTATGCTGGGATCAACCCCGTACCTTCTCAGCCTCTCCTCCCCCCCCTCCCCCACCCCACCCCCACCCCCTTTTTCCGAAAACGAAATGTAAATTTGACAGCAATGGTTACCTTTGAATCCTTGTAACTTGTTTGTAGCGTGTCCATAGTTTAATCTTTAGTTTAGATGTTGGAGTTTCATGTCCCGGATCCACCGTTGGCCTAGAGGCATGTAATGAACACTACATCATTTTCTTTGCAGACAAAATGTCGGGGTTGTTCAAATGTGATCCGTGTCGCGCGTGACGTAAGGATGGTTGACATCTCTCTTCGCTAATCGGAGGAGTTGTAAAAGAGTGATAGTGATAGTTCTTGCCTCCCTAGAGAAGTGTGTTCCCACTGTAATATTTACATGTTAAGTGTGCTTTGCAGGAGGTTTTTTTTTTAAATTTAAAACTTTCAGTAGTTTGCCATTGCCGGTCTCCCTGGTCTAGGAGTTACACGACTTTCTGCGTAATCCCGTATACTCTCGTGGGTAACGTGACGTGCGTGGGAATAGGTAGCGGCTCTCTTCGCGTCGGTAACTTATGGGTATGTGTGAGCCGGTCGCTCAGAAGGCAATGGCAAACTACTGAGCATAATCTTGCCAATAAATCAACAATCAGCTGAAAGATGCTGATGTTAACAGCGATGTCCTGTAAAGGATATGCGAACAAAAAACAAAAACAAAAGTTTGTCATTGCTTTTTGAACAAGAAGACGTTGAATGACCAATCTAGAGAACTGCAGTATACCCTTTGTATTAAAACTGTTATGTATCTATATGCTTTATTAACGTAGAAGTACCTGTATATGTTATCTTTATTCTATACAGAAATCTCTATATATGTTATATTTGTTTAATTCAGAAATCACTGTACATTTTATCTTTAATCTATATATATAAATCAAAGTGTATGTATGTAAATATGTATGTATGTAAATATGTATGTCCTTTATTTTTTCGCTAACGGCCCATCCGATTGAGATGAAATTTTCTACACGCCTTACTTTCATTCCAGAGCTGTCAACTGTCATAGTTTTTTTTCCTTCTTCCTCCTCCTCCCTCCTCCTCCTCCCAAAATACGTACGTAAATATATGATGATGATGATGAAAGAATCCCCGAACCAAAACGCTAGGGAAAGGGAAGAAAATGACGTGACTACACATTAGCTAAGGGACTTAACTCTAGAAAAAGTTATTTCAAGGGGCATAACTTTTAATAACATTGTTGTATAACTTATAGTCATATTGTTGTATCGTTTTCAATGATTTATAAACTCTTTGTCTATAGTTATCTACCGGCATATGAGTTATAATAAATAATGATACAATCTTTTAGACATTTTTAAAGTTTACATAAAAATAATGCATAATGCATAACATTGTAACTCATCTTTCTATACTTAAGAAGTTATCTAAAAGATGTTGAACAATATCGCATCTTTAGTGTTTTCCGCCATCATATCGACACGATTCGCTTGACAGCACTACTCAGCGCTATCAAGCCAAGACGCCTTACACATTTCAAGCAGTCTGATACGGGGGGAAAATGGCACGTCGTAATAGCACAAAGAAACAAGCAGCTTCCAAGATGCATAGTGAGAAAACCGACCAGACTATCAAGAAGACGAACCTGCCTTTGGAGAGTCTGCATGCAAGCTGTAATAAAGTATCTGAACCTACAGTCAATGAAACTACCAATAAGAAGAGCGACGACTACCCACAGACGAACACAAAAACTTGTGAGAGGAAGGAGGACCAAGACACCAGAATCAGAAACACTGATTCAAACACAGTCAGATGGGTGGTCAAGCGGCTAAAAATGGAGCTTACTGATCAACAAATACAGAAGCAGCTGCAGGAAGAAAATCTTCACGTCAACATTTTGAAGGCAGAGCGGATTCTTACCTACTCAGAATTAAATGAGATGCTCCACACCAGGGACTGGGCGAACCCGGGCCGGGTCAGGCAGACAGACAGACAGACAGACAGACAGACAGATAGATAGATAGATAGATAGATAGATAGATAGATAGATAGATAGATAGATAGATAGATAGATAGATAGATAGATAGATAGATAGATAGACAAAAAGACAGGGAGGGAGGGAGGGATAGACGGAGGGATGGGTCTATTAGACAGACAGACAGACAGACAGACAGAGATAGATAGATAGACAGACAGACAGACAGACAGACAGACAGGGAGGGAGGGAGGGAGGGATGGAGAGACGGAGGGAGAGACGGAGGGACGGGTAGGCAGACAGATAGACAGGGAGGGAGGGAGGGATAGACGAGGGAGAGACAGAGGGATGGGTCTATTTGACAGACAGACAGACAGACAGTCAGACAAGCAGACAGACAGACAGACAGATAGTCGGTAACGGGAACGAGAACTTATATGACTCATCTTTTGGTGCTTAATTGAAGAAGTTATCTACCGTAAATTTATTTGTACATGTAATAATTTTTATCTGGCCTTTTATAAGGGCCAAGAAAATATGAATTAAATGAGATTCTCCCCACCTTTTCGCTGCACAATGAGATGCTCCACACCAGGGACTGGGCGAAACCGGGCAGGGTCAGGCAGACAGATAGACAAACAGATAGACAGACAGATAGACAGTCGGGAACGGGAACTTATATGACTACTTATATGAATTAAATGAGATGCTCCACACCAGGAGCTGGGCAATGCCGGGCCGGGTCAGACAGACAGACAGACAGACAGACAGACAGACAGACAGACAGACAGACAGACAGACAGACAGACAGACAGACAGACAGACAGTCGGTAACGGGAACGGGAACTTATATGACTACTTATATGAATTAAATGAGATGCTCCCCACCAAGGACTGGGCGAAGCCGGGCCGGGTCAGCTAGTCTATACATAAATCTCTGCATGTTATCTTTATTCTATATGCTAGTTAATTCATTTGGTTGGTTGGTTGGTTGGTTGGTGAATCCCCAGATGCTAGTTAATTGGTTTGGTTGGTTGGTTGGTGAATCCCCCGGAAGACTGAGCTTTAACTCTTAAGGTCAGTGCATTGATATTGGGAACACTCCAGCCTAGCAAATATCTTGTATCTGTTGGAGCGAGGCTGATGGGGTAGGTTTATCTCCGGACCCGGTACAGAAGTACCCGGGGGACTGTGTTACAGATCTCGCCTTCCCCTATCCACGATAATAAACTTCTCGTGGTGTGCAAGCACGGTAATGACATTTCTCATCTTCGGATATGCATATTCAGTTGTAACCTAATAGATTCAGAGCAGCACATACATTGTTTCCCCAAGCAGTTTTATATATGTTATTGCCAGCCGACTTTAAGGTCGAAATAACGTCTGAATGATGTATTTAAAAAAACAAAAAACTTTAGCTGAAAAATGCAACTAATCCCGAATAAGATAAAGACAAAGAAACATCAACAAACAAGCCAACGGAGAGGAAAGGAGATACTAGCGGAGAAAGCCGCAAGGACTCCGGATCGCAAATTGTCCTCCTTCATGTAGGGCAATCTCCAGAATTGCTGCTGGAATGTTAGAACTGTGCATGGATTGGGAATGACAGCACAGGCGGCGGAGGAGATGAAACGCTATGAGAATGGCATTCTGAGATTATTTTAAATAAAATGGAACGGGACAGGCAGATATTGGATGTCTGGACTTTTACAAGGCCTTTTATAGCATTGCCGAGGAATCTATTTGGAAACTGATACCTGCAACAGCTTATGTCTGGAAATAGAGGAAGACCCAAAAACACTCAGAGAAGAGAAGTAGAAACCGCAATGAATAATATGGGAGAATATGGGGGGGGGGGGGGTGTACAGGATAGCGAAAGATAGAGCGGCTTCTGGTGTGTAGGCTGAGCGTCGATGTCTCGATGGGTGATAAAGGGCAAAAAAAAAAAAAAAAAATCAGGAGAAAATATGAGATGAGTTGACAAGCTCCCTTCCTCGTCACCTTTGTTTTGACCTATATGGGGTTGTGTTGACTGGCACGGGCCGTTGGCTGGCCTGACCTGGCATGTTGGTTTGAGGGGTCGGGAGGTTTATACAAGTCCTAGGTTACCGGCTCTGCGGCGAAGGGGTTAAGCATGAAATTCGTAATCCCGCATATCGCGTTCGAGACACAGCTGTGGACGATTTGGAAGCAGATCGCCATGCGTTGGTTTACCGTAAAAAGGCATGAATGCCGGTCGTTCAGATAGCAATGGCAAGCGACTGAACTTAAATAAGAAATTACAAACCGCCAAAACATGCCGGGGTTGACTGCGACGTCCTGTAAAGTATATGGAACTAACTGTTTTAAAGTACTGGGTTGGGGTGGGTATAGGAGCTGTGTTAGACCAGTGGCTATCACGCTAGCCTACTGACTCAGTAGTTATGTGTTCCAATCCACATCGTGGTGGGTTTTTAAACCTTGCTCAGACTTCCCTGGTCGACAGCCTAACATAGGTACCAGGAAATGGCATGGGATGTAAAGGCCACCAGAGAGAGAGAGAGAGAGACTGATCACATCAACGTAACATCGGGTCTTTACAAATAGCAAGCTAGCACCATATATGGCATGGGATGTAAAGGCCACCAGAGAGAGAGACTGTTCACATCAACGTAACATCGGGTCTTTACAAATAGCAAGCTAGCACCATATATGGCATGGGATGTAAAGGCCACCAGAGAGAGAGACTGTTCACATCAACGTAACATCGGGTCTTTACAAATAGCAAGCTAGCACCATATATGGCATGGGATGTAAAGGCCACCAGAGAGAGAGACTGTTCACATCAACGTAACATCGGGTCTTTACAAATAGCAAGCTAGCACCATATATGGCATGGGATGTAAAGGCCACCAGAGAGAGAGAGAGAGAGAGAGAGAGAGAGAGAGAGAGAGAGACTGATCACATCAACGTAACATCGGGTCTTTACAAATAGCAAGCTAGCACCATATATGGCATGGGATGTAAAGGCCACCAGAGAGAGAGAGAGAGAGAGAGAGAGAGAGAAAGAGAGAGAGAGAGAGAGACTGATCACATCAACGTAACATCGGGTCTTTACAAATAGCAAGCTAGCACCATATATGGCATGGGATGTAAAGGCCACCAGAGAGAGAGAGAGAGAGAGAGAGAGAGAGAGAGAGAGAGAGAGAGACTGATCACATCAACGTAACATCGGGTCTTTACAAATAGCAAGATAGCACCATATATGGCATGGGATGTAAAGGCCACCAGAGAGAGAGAGAGAGAGAGAGAGAGAGAGAGAGAGAGAGAGAGACTGATCACATCAACGTAACATCGGGTCTTTACAAATAGCAAGCTAGCACCATATATGGCATGGGATGTAAAGGCCACCAGAGAGAGAGAGAGAGAGAGAGAGAGAGAGAGAGAGAGAGAGACTGATCACATCAACGTAACATCGGGTCTTTACAAATAGCAAGCTATCACCATATATGGTATGGGATGTAAAGATCACCAGAGAGAGAGAGAGAGAGAGAGAGAGAGAGAGAGAGAGAGAGAGAGAGAGAGAGAGAGACTGATCACATCAACGTAACATCGGGTCTTTACAAATAGCAAGCTAGCACCATATATGGCATGGGATGTAAAGGCCACCAGAGAGAGAGAGAGAGAGAGAGAGAGAGAGAGAGAGAGACTGATCACATCAACGTAACATCGGGTCTTTACAAATAGCAAGCTATCACCATATATGGCATGGGATGTAAAGATCACCAGAGAGGGAGAGAGAGAGAGAGAGAGACTGATCACATCAACGTAACATCGGGTCTTTACAAATAGCAAGCTAGCACCATATATGGCATGGGATGTAAAGGCCACCAGAGAGAGAGAGAGAGAGAGAGAGAGAGAGAGAGAGAGAGAGACTGATCACATCAACGTAACATCGGGTCTTTACAAATAGCAAGCTAGCACCATATATGGCATGGGATGTAAAGGCCACCAGAGAGAGAGACTGATCACATCAACGTAACATCGGGTCTTTACAAATAGCAAGCTAGCACCATATACGATGAAAAGGGTCCTCTATTATGACCTTACCTCTGTCAAACCCAGACAGCACATCACGTGTCATGCGACCTTCTCCCCTTGAACCCCATCCATCACATGGGGCGTTCTGTTACTTTTTACATTTGGTAAAGAAGTCTGGCTGCCCTACTGGCCACTTCATCAGTCTCTTTAATAGTCGTGTAGCTATGTTTTTTGCATAGTGATTTTTCCCCTACAGATATCATTATTACATGTGCCATGACACAAATATTAGTTCAGGAGAAGTGAGTTTATAGTAATGGAATTAAACAAGAATAACAGGGTAAAGACAAGAGGTACTTAACCCTGGGGCATCTAGTGTAATTGAGTGTAGCTCAGTTCGAGTGACCAGCGCCCTATACCTCAGGGAAATTAAGTCACACGTTGAAAAAGTGTGACCACGCATAGCCGAGAAGCCAAGAAGATTTGTCAAAGCACTCGGGACTCAGAGCTCAAGCTGTTAACATCTGTTAGTAAACTCAAGTAATACCAGCACTTCTTTACGAGTATTGTCAAGTAACAAAAAAGATATCTGGCTGCGATGAATGCTTGAATGAGGGAGCAGAAGAACAAGTAATCTTATTTACGACAAGAGAGTTGTTACACGCCTACTAGAATTACTACAATGGGCGAATTGCCAGTGTATTTGTCAAGTGTGTGTGTGGCAATATTCCATAGCCACGTTTGGTGTGTGACACAGTGTTGTAGGACGATCTTCGCAGAAAAGATAGAAACTGTAAGTTGGAAAAACATTACTGTACTTAATTGCAATGTAGTTAAGGAGTTACATTGTGTTAAGAATTCTAGACATAAACATGGACCGAGGAATACACGCCATGGTCAACAAGACTAGGGGTCACCACCGACAGACGAACCACCGTCTAGGGACTGAGTAAGTTGCCTATCGAACAATGCGAGTCTCTGCCAGCGGGTTTGCTGGAGTGGCAGGGTGCACTCAATAAATAAAGTTTGTGTCGACATGACACGGTGTCCAGAGTCTGTTGTTTTGAATCTATTGAGAATGTGCTGTATCACAAGACACGAGCATGGGGGTGTATAATATACTTATACTAAGTGATACCGGCTTCGTGGCCGAGGGGTTAGCAGCTTTCTCCGCTAACCCCGAATACTCTCGTCACGTGACGCGACGAGAATTAGCAGTGGTTCGAAATCGCAAAAGTGACTTATGAGAGTATGGAGCCGGTCGCTCAGAAAGTCGTGGCGTGCTGATGAGCGTAATCTAGCCTAGGAATCAACATACAGCTGAAAGATGCTGGTGTTGACCGCAATTTCCTGAAAAAGGATGGAAACGCGGGAAAAAAAAAAAAAAACAAACTAAGTGATGTAATGTAAATACTAAAATACTTTAGCTCACAACGGAGCTCCGGCACCCTTGCCTTTATCCTTAGTGTCGTCTGGTTGGGAATAATATTATGATCTTGATCCCGATGAAACGCAGGCTATCTGGACTTTATCTTATCTGATGCCTCACTTTGTTTACCGGATAACACTCCATTGCTAGCAGTGGAACTTTTCATTAAATAATAGCTTCTTCAGGGAAGGGCTAATAAAAGGGATCGTGACTACGTGATAACTATTCTAACATAGCTTCCTTGGGAGCAGCAGAGCCGTTCAATTTACTTTAACTCCTTTAAGGCGGGGTTAGAGAATGGGTTCGGAGATAACACACAGTGGGGGGGGGGGAGGGGTGGAGAAAACATATCAACCAACACATTTTCTCTCCTACTTGATTATTAACACTTACAGGGAGTGGAATCTTTCGTATACACGGAAAGGGGTTCTTCAAGGGGGGAGGTTACCTCTTTTTCGCAGAACACCTCAACAGAGTAGGGTTTGAGGACTTAAAAGAAGACAAATGGACATATATAGTCCCAACAGCCAAGAGACCTGAAAGTTAAGTCTGAAAGACGAAACGAAACGGGTGAATGCAGTAAGTGGAAAAGAATGGTTTCTTGTGTGCAGAGGTTCCGGATGTGCAGAGTCTGCCTAGACGACCGGACCTATACAAGTCGAGACAGGTTCTTCTAAGACGGCGCTGTTCACTTAAAGATAATAGGACGCAAGAAATGGATATCGGAAGGCATCTTAAAACTCATGGAAGTAAGAAGATATAACAAAAACAACAAGGAAAAATATGAAGAGATTCAAAGGAAAATTAGGAAGCTATGCAAAGAGGCAAAAGAAACATGGCTTGAGGAAAATTGCAAGGAAATTGAAAACCAACACAACACCCGGAATACCAAATTAATGCACACAAGAATTAATGACATCACTAACAAAAGAACACACACACACACACACACACACACACACACACACACACACACACACACACACACACACACACATCAACGGGTTGCCTAAAAACCAAAGATGGCAAAATCATAATAGAAAAACATCAGATTTCACATGCGTGGTCAGATTATGTGAAAGACCTTTATGATACAAGAGAAGAACAATATGGTCATCGGAATAATAATGAAGCAGCATCAATTTTGAAGATGGAAGTTCAAAATGCTCTTAACCATATGAAATCTGGCAAGACCCCGGGTACAGATAACATCACAATAGAAATGATCAATGCCTTAGAAGAATATGGAATAGACCAAGTCACCAGACTGCTGAACGCAATATACGATACTAGAGATATACCTCCTGAATTATGTAATTCTATATGTATTGCAATCCCAAAGAAATCAGGAGACCATGGAATGCAATCAACATCGACCAATTAGTATAATGAGCCATATCACGAAGATTCTGCTTAGAATTATCATGCAAAGAGTACAGGAAGAAAATACAACCCGAAATAGGAGAAGAACAATGTGGGTTTGTAGAAGGCTAGGGCACAGTAAATGCTGTGTATATACTGAGAACAGTAATTGAGCGTTCTATAGAAGTAAACAAAGATCTATATCTTTGCTTTATTGACAACATAGAGGCTTTCGATAAAGTGAGACATGACGACACGATAAGGATGTTTGAAGATCTACAAATTGATGGAATAGAACTTAGACTTGTAAAAACATATATTGGAAACAACAAGCTGCCATCAGAATTGATAACGATGTAGGTCAATATCATCCTATTAAAAGAGGTTGAGACAGGGATGTGTAATGTATCAAGATATTTTTTCCCTGTACAGTGAAAATATGTTCAGAAATATAGAAGACATGGAAGGAATCAACATTGGCGGACGATTCATCAATAACATTAGAAATGCAGATGATACAGTCTTGATTGCGGACAATGAACAGGACTTGCAAAATGTAGTAGATGCGGTTGTTGCATACAGTGAACCATTAGTGTCAGAACTGAATATTAAGAAGACACAGATTATGGTCATCACTGGGAAGAAGGAAATACCACAATGTGATATACGAGTAAATAGGCATAATCTTAAGCGAGTGAATCGATACAGTTATCTCGGCACAGTAGCGTTTAGCAACATGAAAAACATACTGACTAATAAAAAGATATCAATTGAAACGAGAAAAAGAGTGTTGAAGTGCTACATAGAACCTATACTTTTGTATGGATGTGAAGCGTGGACAATAAGCAGTCAAGCTGAAAAACATCTGATGGCTGTGGAAATGTAGTTTCTGAGGAAAATGCAAAGAATACCATGGACATACATAAAAACCAATGAACAAGTCCTTCAAGAAACAAATGAAGATCGTAAACTGATTAGAGACATTAGACAGTCAAAATTTTTAGGGCATTTTATGAGAAAAAATGAATTGGAGAACTTGGTGACGACTGGCAAGATCGAAGGGAAGAGACCACGAGGAAGACCGAGAAGTAAATATGGATGGCTTGGTCACGTGGCAAGTTCGAGACAGGAACACAGAGGTGATCCACGACTATGGTGATCGAGTGAGATGGCAGAACATGACTGCCCACGCTTATCGGCATGGCACATCATGGATGGATGGATGTTCACTTGGGCTTCCAGTTAGCTGTTAGTCTGCTTTGCTCAAGTCTTCCAGTCAAGCTATCCAGGTAATCCATGTCCATTGGAGATATGTTTATTTGATGAAATGCCTGTCCTATTAATTGTTCTGTGCACTGGAGAGTGAGGCAGGTCACTCTCACCAGATTATCTATTTCAGGGTTTCCTTTGTGGTCGTTGCCAACTGAATAACTTTAAATTGCTCCATGATAGCGGATCAATCCACAGAAGATAAACCAGGTAAAGGCTACCAGTAAATCTCCAGCTTGTGGAAATACCATGCTGGATCCGACCTGTTGGTGTCCTTAAATTTCCAGTATCCATGTATGCACTTAGAAAGAGAGATGCACACACAAGTAAGCTATTTCAAAAAAACTGGTCAAGGTGGTTAAAAGTGAAAAATGGGCAGAGATGTGTCAAAGAGTAAGCACAGACAAGTCACTGAAATTGTTCTGGTGACTACATACAAGCATGAGTGGGGTAGTCACGAATAAGAGCATTTCTGACTTCCAAGGTGCTGACCTCATCTGGCAGAGGACTGACGAGGACAAGGGCAAAGCCCTCTTTGAACGCTATATAGAGCAGAGCAACCAGACAAAAATGGGAGGCCGAAATCTTGCCAAGGAAGTCACCTCAGATACGTGCAATGTCCAGAACACTTCGGATGAAGACACAGTGACGGTGAAAGAAATCAAGGCTGTGCTCCACGATAAAAAAAAACAGCTCTCCAGGGCCTAATGGCATAAGATACAACGACATCAATAGGTGTACCGACAACGAGCTAGAGAAACTAGCAGACATGTACAACAACAGTATAGTGAATGCTAGCATCTAGGAGGAGTGGTTACACAGCTATCTGATTCCCTTGCCGAAGCCTGGCAAAGACCACACAAAAATTCAGGGATGTCGAGTTATAACCATGCAGAATACAGTAGGCAAGCTGCTGGAGAAGTTAATTGCCAGGAAAATATCAAGCCAGCTAGAGAGGCAAGGTGTTTTCCCACCCACCCTGGGTGGGTACCGTCCAAAAAGGGAAACCTGGACCAATGCAGCAGTCTTTGCCCAGGATGTCTATGAAGGTTTCCACTCAGGCACTGAAACCGTTGCTGCAGCGATTGATCTTGAGGACGCATACAACAGAGTACCACTGGATTTTTTAATGTTTCAGCTTCTCGAACTAAACGTAAGTCCATTCCTCCTTAGTTGGATCGCTGCAACCCTCTTCCAACGGAAAGTAGTTTTTAGATGTGGCAGTTGGACTTCGGAACCAACAACAATATATCCTGGCCTACCACAGGGATCACCATTATCTCCGGTACTGTTCAACGCCTACACAGTGAGAATCACCAGTGAGCAGATCACTGGACCTGGTAGGACATTGTCATATGCCGATGATGTTGTAGTGTATCGTCAGGGTAAGGACAGAGATAAAGTTGCTGTGAAACTACAAACCGAACTCAATCGCATAAGTACTTGGTGTGATGAAGCTGGGGCAATGGTCAACCCAACAAAGGCAACAGTGGCTTGTTTCTCGTTGAATAATCATATTGTCAACACTCCAACACCAACTGTAAAGCTGTGTTCAGAGACGGTGGAAAGAACGCAGACAATGAATTACCTGGGGATACGGTTTGATCGAAGCCTTGCTTATAATGAGCACATAGACCAGGTGAAAACAAAGGCCAAGCGGGGTTTGGCTGCGATGCGGGTGATGGCGGCAGCAAACTGTGAGCAGCGCCATCTATGTCTTCTGTACGAGGGGCTAGACATGTCTGTTTTTGAGTATGCAATGGCAATCCTGACTCGCAGCCGCAAGCAGATAAAAAGGATGGAAAGGATACAGAATGAAGCTATGCGCATTATTCTTGGATGTACAAGAGATGCAACATGCAGGGCGATGCGCTACCTTCTTGATTTTCCAACCAGTGAAGACAGAATACAAGTTTGCAGAGCACGCGCCTACCTCAGAGTTAACGCAAACACACAACATCCACTGCATAGTGAAATTATGAAGGTGAAGGGCAGTAGGTTAAAAAGAGGACGGTCTTGGATGGGTCAAGCCGAAGACATTCTTCAACAGGTGTGTTCACTTGAGGACTTAGAACCTGGCGAGGAGTGGGTGCAAGTGCCAACAGATTTCTGCACATCCTGTTCAGTTTGCATCCAACTAGATAGAAAATGCAGACAAGAACGTCCGGCAGCTGTGGAGGCTGAAGTACAAGCGTTGATTTTCGAGAGTTCGCTAGACGGTGATTCTGTCATCTACACAGATGGGTCGGTCGTCCGACATGTGAGAAGCTCATGGGCCTTTACGGCTCGATCCGGAGGGAGAATTGTGAAGGAGGACTCTGGTGCTTTCACTGAAACCACAAGTGGCCTGACTATGGAAGTCATGGCAGTAAGAAAAGCAATAACATGGCTCGAGACACAGACATTCACTAGGGCATGTTTCCTTAGCGACTCAATGAACATGATCAAGAGGATAGAGGTGGGATGGATCCGAAGAGAATGGTTGCTGTCTCTGGAGCGGTCTCGGCTGGCAAAGATTAGTTTCATCTTCGTGCCAGGGCATGCGGGAGTACAAGGAAATGAGCGGGCTGACAAGCTCGCAGGTGAGGCTACGGTGGAGGGCGGACGGGCTATGGACCAGGATGAAATTTTGAATGCTCTACGAGAATTAAGACTTTTGCGTGAACCAAGTGATGACTGTGAATCTACAACCATGGCCAGACTGCGAGAACAGCAAATTAAAAGAGGGGTGGCCAAACAAGAATACTACGCAGGAAGCCAACGAAGATTGATAAACCAACACAGAACTGGTGTCGTTAGTCGCTACACGCTGCGGGATTTGCTGAAGAGGTGATCCGAGCACTTATGGACTGCAATGGTTCGATGTGCAATGAGGATGATCTGTCGACTAACTAACTAACTAACTAAATTTCCAGTAGCATGTCGGCTAGTGAGCACATACCGCGGGGTGAACTATTAGAGACTTCTTGACATTTCCACCCAGAGACTACAGGGCTTGAAGTTCCTGAGTTGAAGAGGGTGACCACGTCAACTTAACATTCTGGCCAGTTGCATTTTGTCTGAAGACTCCTACCTAAAGTCAAGTCTATAGCCGAAGGAAGACGCCAGTGGAAATCAGGTGATAGTGCTGATACTGCTCGACGTACGGACATTGACGGACTATTTCGATGATGATGTCGTTTCTCCAATCATCCTGATCTGACAGCTAGACTGGTGGCATCTGGCAGATAATGGTTTTATGTTTCTATTCCTGTTCCCCTTCTCTAGATGTCCTCTACTGGTAACTGTTGTCTGTTATATTATAATTCTGAAATTATTTCTACCAGGGTGTTGCTCTTTGTATTGTAGAGAACGTTAATTACCATAGATATTAATAAGCAGAAGAGAGTGAGGGGGTTCCTTTACCAAGAACTGGAATCACTGATCATGTCCGACATCTTGGTGTTGGTCTAGGCGTTAGAAGATTTGAAATATCTCTGCAGGCTCGTCTCAACACTGTACGAATCTTTCGTGCACACAACACAACAAGTTCAATTCGTCCTTAGAGCACACGATCACTTTATTGTAGCACAGTTCTCACCGTGGTTGTCATCATACACCGCCGGCTATTGCCTTTCAGCATTCTGTGTATGACCAACACACCCACTGTCTATCAATAGAGAATACATGGTACAACTAATCGTCATTTGTACTTTACTGTTGCTGCACAATATAGATTTCACAATTCACTGATAAATGTTAATAACCGTTCTAGTTACTCACGCACGTTACCCATGTGACCAATCAGTCGTTGTCACGGCGTGTCTCTCTCCGCCATTCTTGTCGAAGTGTTCACAAAAAACGGGGTCAGCTCTCTCACCCCTGCTGGTCGGCATTTACTGGACCATCATCAGTCGTATCCTCAGTGTACTGCTTCTGCAATCACAGCCTTCTTTAACAGGAACGCTCTTTACTGTCGACTGCCTCTTGAATAACTGCAACCATCGCAAACCGCTTTCAAACTTCTCAAAATCTCCCCGAACCAACCTTCTTCTTTCCCGTCTCAGCTCGCTCTGCCCTGCACCCGTTTTCCGGCTTCTTACCTGGGCGCGTCATGTGACCACATAACTCCGCCCCTTCGTGTCCCGGTGTCGGGTTGGTTTATCAATTCGTGTCTTAGTGACACAAGTTTACACACTTGCTCTGTTTCCCGTATCCATCTCATGGCAATATGCCCCCCCCCTTATTTTAAATGTTGTAAACATTTTTACTACCTTTACTCAGTCTTATAATTCTTGACATGAGTTGGATAAGTACACACTACCGTTTGTTTGGTGGACTCTATGGTCGCACGCTTTGGTCTCTCTCAATCTTCGCACATATCTGTACGTCTATTGTCATTACATATGAGCTTATCTCTTCCATGCTTCATTTAGACTCGTGACAAGTTTTCATCAATAAACAACATCACAAAAAATATATGTATAATATATTATGCGGACACGGTAACCCGTCTACACCTAGACTTCCGTGTAGACACAGCCTCCTTTTCAAGTTCAGAGGTATGTGATCTAGTCTGACGTAGGATCCAATGTTTCATCAAACATCCCTAGCAGATCCTCAATCATGTACTATACATGAGCTTCCTACTCAATCCAAGCCCCAGGCTCTGAGTAAGGTATATGTGTGTGATTATGGACTATGGCTTTCACTGTCCCTTCTTGTATCTATGGATCGCTCTTGCTTTGACATTGACGTTGATGAGTAATGTTTGACCTTAGTGCTACTTTGATGCTTGTAGTGTATTTATCTCTTCTGAAATTTACCTAGGTATTTCTATTTTGGGGTATCTTGACGTGATCTATCTTTGTCTGGCAGCTATCATTGCACATGGATGTTATGGCGATGCTGGTTTTCTGTTTGATCTATACCATTTCTCTACGCAACTTATACCTTTGTCATTTTCAATTATGCATTTACCAATGAGACTCATTTACCTCATTGTATCATCATATCCATACAATGCATAAGTGTTCTATAACACCCATAACTACTAATAATATATCCATGTCATGCATACATATTTTATCATAATGAATGAAAATATATTCCCTCCTATGTATACATGTTCTACAATTTATCATCACTGTACATTGACGCAATACAGTAATATAACCCATCTATACAACGTGTTTGTTCTTATTTGAAATATTCTGGTTTAGAACATTTCTGCAGATTTGTACTTGTTTGGTTTCTCTCAAATTTACCTTTTCGCCTGTTGTTGTTTCATAAGTTCTGTGGACTTATGACCATTCTTTGCTTTACCACTTGCCTCAATTTGCACCTTTTGTTTTAAATGTAACCACCTGTGTGGTACTGTTGGACTTGTAGTTTTTTTCTGTTTGTCACATATAGTTATTCTGCTGTAGATACTTCAAGTAATAGACTCATTGGTGTCTCTCGTACTATATGTAGTGGATCTTCTCATAAGATCCTAAGTTCTACTGGGACTATTCAATTTCAAGATCTATAATAGTCTATATAAGTATTCATTACTTGTTATAATGATGATGAATGAAATTATAACAACATCAGGGGAAATAATATTTTGTTTCCCATTATTTTTCATTGTTTTTTCTATTTCCCATTTCAAACCATTTTCTTTTTTATATCTTTTTTTTTTTTTTTTTTTTTTTTTTTTTGTGTATATTTTTCTGAGTTTTTGTTTTCCAAAATTTTTTCGTGATGATGATAATGGTATAAATTATAGTCTAAATTAATGTCTTGCACCTAGAATCTTTGATGAATACTTCAGGGATGTAGATCAATCTTGTATCCATTCAATAGTGGCTTGTAAATAGTCTGGTGGTCTACGGACTTCTATGGTGCTCATCTTATGCGCAAGTGCCGTAGGTCTTCTATTTGCAGCTGCATTCTTACTCTCCATTCAGCTTCAGATACTCTAATACTATCTGAGAATAATAACACAATGGGATGTACGTATCTATGTACATATGCATATACAACAAGTATTAATACAAGAGAGTAGTAACTAATCTTAAGCTGTTTTCAGTGACATGCAAATGTCCTGATTAGCAATTCAGAGTGCTGTTGATTCTTCAAGCACCCTTGCCATGAGGTGATTTATAGGTGATGTGGTGTACACATGCAATTTTGTCTCAGCTGTGTACATAAAAGGTTTTCATATTTGCATGAAGTTTCACAGATATTCAAATCATAATGATGTAGAAGTATTACTTAACTCCATTTAACACATGCTCATGACATACTATCATGATGGCATCATCTGGACTGTTTATCATGTAACACTTTAGCTCCTTTATCTCAGAGCTGTAGTTAATGTTATTATTCTTGCATATGATGGTTCTTTTGCAATATGTTCATTCAACCAACACTATCATTAACTAAGCATTCATTCTGTTAAAAAAAATTTTCTATCTATTCTAAAATATCTATATCTTATATATACATATCACAAGACCACAATGTTTCATTTTGAAATATGAGATGTTATCTATACTTTTTATGATAATACTTCTCGTCCGAAGATGGGTCAACCAATCTTTCCCATTGATTTTCAGCATAACCTGTGGGTTTACTGAGACCGTAGTCTGCACATCTAGTAATCCTAATTTTAGTTTGATCATCCAAATATGGTGTTACCAATTGTTTAATTCTTGATGTACTTTCAGTACATGATGGACTGATTGATTTTTAATGTTTCATGAGAAAGGTTACCTTGGTTTTATCTTTCTCAGTTAAATTTGGTCTGAATGATAGTGCTTTCCATGTGATAACTTCTTGAGTGAATGGTGTTGGCTGTTCACGTGTCAGTGGTTTATCTATCATTTTATCAGTAACCTGTTCTATGAGGTGAGTTTCTGATTTAGCGTCACCTTGTTGACAATGTTTCTCGAGTGTCTTTTCTCCCTGCTGATTGTTGTATTTCTCTGTTTGAATATCTGGGATGGTGTCTATCTGGCTATTCTGCACTATGACTACTTTATCTTCTTCTTTATCTTTCTTTTGCCTTGTTCTTTTTAGGCTATTTGCTACATTGTGTTTTAATTGCCATGCTTGGATTTCTTCTTGTGTACAATCTTTCACCTGTGGTATGTTGCCAATTATTAACATAGCATAGTGTTTTGGTAACACTGCTGCTTGCACTTTTCCAGTATAGTATGGGCTGTCGATTTTGAGCCATGCTATGTCATATCTCTCGAGGGTTCCACCGAATGTTCGACAAGTTACCCTTTCGCCTGTGTAGTCTTTCTGTCTAACAAACATTTGGTGAACTCCCATTATCGACGTTCCGGTGTCTCTTATGGATGTGGTGGGTATGTCGTTGACTCATGCTGTTTGGACCTTTAGAGTTCCATTTAGCATATTTGTTCTATTTACCTCTTGTGTTTTCAATTTATGGTCGCTGGTGAGGTTATCCTTTTCATGGTGGTTGTTTTGTGTGTCCTGGTTTGTTAGTATGGATACTATGCTTATCTTTTGGTCAAGCTCTTCATTTCTACTAGGTTTGACATATGTTCTTTTAGCTTCTTTAATCATTTGTTTCAGTCTACAATTCTTGACTTCATGTCCAAAACTATGACATAGATAACGGTTTACCGGTTTTTTGTTGTTTGTTTGAGTTACTGGTAATGTTATTTACTCTTTTTCGAACTTCCACTTGTCTATTTCAAACTGTAGACTTTTTGCTTCGAGATTTAATTTTTCTCTTTCTAAAGCTAATTCTTTATCTTTTTGTCTTTCTTGTGATTGTCTAAGCTCTCTAGCTGATTTATCTTGTGTTTCTCTGGTCTCTCTAGCTGATTTATCTTGCGCTTTTAATTTTTGTAGCTCAAGTTCTATAAGTTCTCTAGCTGCTACGCGTTGTGCTTCTATGTTTTGTATTGCAGCCGCTCTGTCTTCTCTTTGCTGAACATGAAATTCTGAGAGTTTGTTTTCTGCCCATGTCAAAAGATTTAGGCCTGTGAAACAGAATTTCTCACCAAGTGCTTCGTAATCTGCTAATGTAGACATGTTGTGGTTGTATACCTGTCTACTATATATGTGTCAATAATCTGTAGCTGGAACCAATGTAGATACTAGCTGTATCTGTGTGTTTGGATACTAGTATCTGTATTGATGACAATGGTCGAGAACCTCAACAGCAAGAATATATCTTAGTCAGTGTCGCTGTTGTTCTTTCTCTGGCGAAGCCGTGGAATGAACTTGCTGTAATAACTGCTCAACAATAATGACTACAATACTGGACAACAATAACACCTATCAGAAGTTTTAGCTAAATGACGTAACAACTGTGGACAAAATAATCACAAATATTAGAGACATTAATGACGTTTAAAAAAAAAAATAATGGACTGGGTAAAAAAACAAGACAAAGTTCACTCTAGCAGTCGTAAATTTACTTAAATTATCAAGTCAATTACGAATGCTAACCGAACGGAACGTACTTTTGGATGATGATGAAATAACCACAAAAGTAGCCCTCCAACTTCCCACTAATGATGAGGGTGAGCAAACATATTGATAAAAGGGTGCCTGTTGACTCTGGACTACTAAGCAGGACACATACACAAATCAAGTAAAAACAACTTAACCTGTATAAATTCAGCTCCGGTTCCTTGGTGGCTTGGTCCAGATGCTTGGCTCCACTTCAGAATTATTAAAAGATGGTATGGATCAGCTTTACTGCATTTCGGGCTGACCAGGAATCAGTAGAAGTTTGGTCTTCAAAATGGTGATTCCAACAAAGTGGTGCCATTGCTCCCTATTATACTACTGCAGGAACTGGAAAAGTGGATCTGAAAAAAATTCTTCAATCTGACACTGCAATTAGTTCATTGGAGCATTATAGTGCGTGAAGCACATGAACACGGCTCTAGATTGATGATTTGTGTGGCTGAGTGCCATAATCTTTCTCCTTGGATAAATTTCTAGAATGTTGAATTAAAGTTCTTTGATGTGTTCTTTGCAACTGCACACTGATTTCATACATCACACACTTCACCTAACGTTGTAGTTGGTGGCAACCATCTTATTGACCTTGGACAATGTCGTTCTTTGTCTTTCATTCTTGATGTTTACTTTCTATTTCTTTTACGAAACGCAGATCACTGCTGTATTCTTCGTTTCTCTAGCAGTTCACTGTTCACTACTGTACTGACGAAACAAATTCCCTTGTTTGTATTTGGGTTCACTCAAACGGACGTAGCACCCACGTGCCAAAAGCCGGAATCACTGATCATGTCCGACATCTTGGTTTTGGTCTAGGGGATAGAAGATTTGAAATATCTCTGCAGGCTCGTCTCAACACTGTACGAATCTTCCGTGCACACAACACAACAAGTTCAATTCGTCCTTAGAGCACACGATCACTTTATTGTAGCACAGTTCTCACCGTGGTTGTCATCATACACCGCCGGCTATTGCCTTTCAGCGTTCTGTGTATGACCAACACACCCACTGTCTATCAATAGAGAATACATGGTACAACTAATCGTCATTTGTACTTTACTGTTGCTGCACAATATAGATTTCACAATTCACTGATAAATGTTAATAACCGTTCTAGTTACTCACGCACGTTAACCTTGTGACCAACCAGTCGTTGTCACGGCCTCTCTCTCTCTCTCTCTCTCTCTCTCTCTCTCTCTCTCTCTCTCTCTCTCTCTCCGCCATTCTTGTCGAAGTGTTCACAAAAAACGGTGTCAGCTCTCTCACCCCTGCTGGTCGGCATTTACTGGACCATCGTCAGTCGTAGCCTCAGTGTACTGCTTCTGCAATCACAGCCTTCTTTAACAGGAACGCTCTTTACTGTCGACTGCATCTTGAATAACTGCAACCATCGCAAACCGCTTTCAAACTTCTCAAAATCTCCCCGAACCAACCTTCTTCTTTCACGTCTCAGCTCACTCTGCCTTGCACCCGTTTTCCGGCTTCTGACCTGGGCGCGTCATGTGACCACATAACTCCGCCCCTTCGTGTCCCGGTGTCGGGTTGGTTTATCAACTCGTGTCTTAGTGACACAAGTTTACACACTTGCCCTGTTTCCCGTATCCATCTCATGGCATCCCTAGCCCAGGACACCGTGGGGTCAGCAGAATATCCATCCGGGTCTTTGCCAAATTCTATCCCAATGACCAACATTGAAAACTATTATAATTGGTATATGGAACATTACACGGGGCCTGTTTCGGAGAGTTTGAAAAAGATTTACACCTACGGAATTAGTGCAAAGCAAGAGAGCACACAGAACAATTCTATCTGCTAAGTCAAGAACACAGTACACGTTACGGACTATAATGGCATAATCTTATTATTTAAGAATGCAAGAGTCAAATGCACATTGCCATCATTATTCAAGACAGTTCATACGTAACATGAATGATACATCGAGTGAAGCTACAACATCAAGCAACATAGCTACGAGCTCCTCTGAGTCCTAGTCAGCCTGTTGTGTTTGTACGTTAATATCAATACATTAACAGTCTGTGACATATGTCGGCAGTCATCCGCCTAAAAGAACAGTTCTATTATAGCTAGTGCGAACCGCACATTGAATTTCAACACCGGCAACCAGTGTAGATGAATCGAATCTAACCAGGGAGTTGACAGTAGTATACACGGCGCACCTACCCTGATTTACGACGGCGAGGCACCTGCAGAAGGAAAAACCAGATTTCCAGCAACAACTGCCAGAATTCAACCGAAGGATAAACCTGATCAGCGGAGGAAGAGTCTTACATACCTACCAGACGGAAGAACTGAAAGTTAAGTTGCTTGTTTGTGATTTGTTTTCTGTCCTGTTCATTGATCCAAGACTGTTGTATTAAGGTTTACTTTTTTTTCACGCTGTCTATCATTTCTCATTGTTAATTGTGCGGGTGGTTGGAGAGCTGTCTTTGTGTTGCTATACTTATGATTAACACAAAGAAACATTCTGTCTTTTCAACAGCCGAAATTGTCCTGTAATACTGTAGTCGACTGCTGTTAAGAGCGTTGTTGCGTTTTGTAACTAATCTTTCGTGAAGTGTTGTGCTATTCTTTGGTCAGTGTTTCTGATGTAATGTTATGAGTTTATTGTCCTGAAAATTTAGTTGAATTTCTGACGGGCGGTTTCTTTGTTATTGTTCAGTACTAAGTGTAAGTAGTTATTGAGTGCATCTTGCTGAACCATCTCAGCAACCCAAACTGATCATCTTGGGCAATACATCATCAATGATATAAGATAAGTTAATAAGTTAAAATTACAACTGCCAACTTTAATCTTCAGGCAAGTTGGTCATATTATAAACTGAGTTACAATCAAGACTCAGTTAAATAATTTCATACTAACTGTGTCATTATATAATACAAACATTGTCTACATTGTAATAATGTATTGCCATGGGCAAACATTGTGGTTTGGCAGGCCCAGAACTATTAACATGGGCTAAAACTGAACTGAGTGCTTTTCAAGCACAACAACGCGAATAAAGAGCTGCTGCTAGAGAAGCTGGGAAAGAAATACTAGAAGCAGAGATAGAGAAAGCAACAGTACAATTACAAGCAGTGAAAGAGAGATTACTTATATAGAGAGGGACTAAAGAAAGAGAGTTTGCATTAGAAGAACAAAAATTTCCTTTCAGTAGAGAGAAACTGGCAGCTGAGCAAATCATGAAAGATAAGGGCATTGAAGGGGAAGTAAAGCAATTAGAGAAAGAGAAAGATTCTGAAATCGCTCACGCCAAACTGGCTTCTAAGACTTTGGATACCACCAAAGGGTACCAAGGATTCATTAGAAATTATAAAGATGGTGACTCCGTATCAACATGGGTCACAAACTTTGAAGTGTTGATGAAACACTACAAGTTTCCTATCGAAGAATGGGCTATACTTTTTCATATTCCAGAAAACCTCCGTACCGATGAGTACGTGAAACAAAGAGTCCTTAGCCACTTCAGGTTACATCGGGTTGGTTTACGAACAGCATATATGACTCTGACACCAAAGGCTGACAAGACCTTCCTCGACTTTGTCTTAGAGACTCAGTCTTTGTTTGACAAATGGCTAAAATCAGCAAACGTCAAAGAAAACTTCCATAAGCTGAGGGACCTCATGTTGAGGGACAAGCTGATCTCAGCCGTGCTGATGCAATGTCCACATTTCTCATCGAAAACAAGTGCAATGCTGTACAAGAGATGGAATTTAAAGGTGAGATTTATTACAATGCCCACAGGGAAGTCTTTGCTGATGTGCTCAGCCTGATTTAGTGATAGTAGCGTCTGCCAGGTTTTCTCAGCCGAAAGGCAATAGTAACCAATCAAAACAACCTTACGGTACTCAGACAACATACCAGTCAAGATGCCAAGGTAGATCTAGTTCACAGAAAAGTCCACATAAAGCAAGAATAGGTACTATTATTATTTGTAAATACTGTAAAGACACACACTGGTCACTCGAGATGTGTGACAAAACCCCCAGATATGAGGATTATTTAAAAGACCGATCCTCAAGAAGAACTAACAGATATACATTTTACAAAACCCAATTAAAATGTTATATCTGTAACAGTTATGGTCATTTTGCCAGACAGTGTAAATTAGTTAGTTAGTTAGTTAGTTAGTCGACAGATCATCCTCATTGCACATCGAACCATTCAGTCCATAAGTGCTCGGATCCCCTCCTCAGCAAATCCCGCAACGTGTAGCGGCTAACGACGCCAGTTCTGTGTTGGTTTATAAATCTTCTTTGGCTTCCTGCGTAGTGTTCTTGTTTGGCCACCCCTCTTTTAATTTGTTGCTCTCGCAGTCTGGCCATTGTTGTAGATTCACAGTCATCACTTGGTTCTCGCAAAAGTCTTACTTCTCGTAGAGCATTCAGAATGTCGGCTTGGTCCATGGCGCGTCCGCCCACCCCAGTAGCCTCACCTGCGAGCTTGTCAGCCCGCTCATTTCCTTGTACTCCCGCATGCCCTGGCACGAAGATGAAACTAATCTTTGCCAGTCGAGACCGCTCCAAAGGCAGCAACCATTCTCTTCGGATCGACCCCTCCTCTATCCTCTTGATCATGTTCATTGAGTCGCTAAGGAAACAAGCCCTAGTGAATGTCTGTGTCTTGAGCCATGTTATTGCTTTACTTACTGCCATGACTTCCATGGTCAGGCTACTTGTGGTTTCAGTGAAAGCACCAGAGTCCTCCTTCACAATTCTCCCTCCGGCCCAAGCTGTAAAGGCCCATGAGCTTCTCACATGTCGGACGACCGACCCATCTGTGTAGATGACCGCGTCACCGTCTAGCGAATTCTCGAAAATCAACGCTTGTACTTCAGCCTCAACAGCAGCCGGATTTTCATGTCTGCATTTTCTATCTAGTTGGATGCAAACTGAAAAGGATGTGCAGAAGTCTGTTGGCACTTGCACCCACTCCTCGCCAGGTTCTAAGTCCTCAAGTGAACACACCTGTTGAAGAATGTCTTCGGCTTGACCCATCCACGACCGTCCTCTTTTTAACCTGCTGCCCTTCACCTTCCTAATTTCACTATGCAGTGGATGTTGTGTGTTTGCGTTAATTCTGAGGTAGGCGCGTGCCCTGCAACCTTGTATTCTCTCTTCAATGGTTGGAAAACCAAGAAGGTAGCGCATCGCCCTGCATGATGTATCTCTTGTACATCCAAGAATAATGCGCATAGCTTCATTCTGTATCCTTTCCATCCTTTCTATCTGCTTATGGCTGAGAGTCAGGATTGCCAGTGCATACTCCAAAACAGACATGACCAACCCCTCGTACAGAAGACATAGATGGCGCTGCTCACAGTTTGCTGCCGCCATCACCCACATCGCAGCCAAACCCGGCTTGGCCTTTGTTATCACCAGGTCTATGTGCACATTATAAGCAAGGCTTCGATCAAACCGTATCCCCAGGTAATTCATTGCCTGCGTTCTTTCCACCGTCTCTGAACACAGCATTACAGTTGGTGTTGGAGTGTTGACAATATGATTATTCAACGAGAACCAAGTCACTGTTGCCTTTGTTGGGTTGACCATTGCCCCAGGTTCATCACACCAAGTACTTATGCGATTGAGTTCGGTTTGTAGTTCCACAGCAACCTCCTCTCTATCCTTCCCCTGACGATACAATAAAACATCATCGGCATATGACAATGTCCTGCTAGGTCCAGTGATCTGCTCACTGGTGATTCTCACTGTGTAGGCGTTGAACAGTACCGGAGATAATGCTGATCCCTGTGGTAGGCCAGGATATATTGTTGTTGGTTCCGAAGTCCAACTGCCACATCTAAAAACTACTTTCCGTTGGAAGAGGGCTGCAGCGATCCAACTAAGGAGGAATGGACTTACGTTTAGTTCGAGAAGCTGAAACATTAAAAAATCCAGTGGTACTCTGTTGTATGCGTCCTCAAGATCAATCGCTGCAGCAACGGTTTCAGTGCCTGAGTGGAAACCTTCATAGACATCCTGGGCAAAGACTGCTGCATTGGTCCAGGTTTCTCTCTTTGGACGGTACCCACCCAGGGTGGGTGGGAAAACACCTTGCCTCTCTAGTTGGCTTGATATTTTCCTGGCAATTACCTTCTCCAGCAGCTTGCCTATTGTATTCTGCATGGTTATAATTCGATATCCCTGAATTTTTGTGTGGTCTTTGTCAGGCTTCGGCAAGGGAATCAGATAGCTGTGTAACCATTCCTCCTTGATGCTAGCACTCCCTATACTGTTGTTGTACATGTCTGCTAGTTTCTCTAGCTCATTGTCGGTACACCTATTTATGTCGTCGTATCTTATGCCATCAGGACCTGGAGCACTGTTTTTTGATCGTCGAAGCACAGTCTTGATTTCTTTCACTGTCACTGTGTCTTCATCCGAAGTGTTCTGGGCCTTGCATCTGTCTGAGGTGACCTCCTTGGCCAGATTTCGGCCTCCCATGTCTGTCTGGTTGCAGTGTAAATTAAAAGATATGTATAAAAAACCAACATGGTAAACATCATATCAAGCAGTGACGAAGAGGAACAAGAAACTAATGAAACAGACATATATAACAGACACGATGATGGTAGTAGTAAGGTTTACATATAAGAAGCTAATTCCGCCTACACACCAGACGGAAACTTAGACGTTCGACTGGCCTTAGTTAACAGATTAGCAGTACAGATGATAAGTGACACCGGGACGACAATTTGGCACAGACTGGAAACTTGTAAAAGACGAAGATTACACAGATGAGAAGGTGGCTTGTAGAATATTTGGTTGGACATTAAAACAGTATAAGGGAGCAGGGATGGATGTTAATTGCCCTGATACCAAGGACGGGTGGCAGGGGCAGTGCTACCACAACCCACGACGGAATTAATAGTATGGAATATACCCGACATAAAAGAGTGCACTAGCCAAGACATAAAGCAATGGGAAAAACAATATCTTAAAATAGAGAAAGGAAACTACACATCATTGGCTTTACTGATGGAGGACAAAAAGATTAAAACAGAAGACTGCCAGTCTATCAGTCGTGATGGGGCTCTCTCCTTCAGGCCAAAACCACGAAATAATAGACCTGTCCTCTCACTAACCTACCGTCTCCATAATATTACTGCCAAGATTATCCTCCTGAGACATTTATCCATTCTCCATGCGGACCCGACCACTCTCAATGGCTTCTCAGAGCGCCCCCCCCCCCCCGGTGGCGGACAAGCGGGTTCGTAACCTCAGGGATGTGCTGGTCCATAGCAGTCTACCCCAATCTCACAAGTCTCTTCCTGGCACTGTGGTTTGTCTTCTATCGCGTTGTAAGACCTGCCAACATGTACTTCAAACCCAGAGTCTGGCATTCCCTAAGACAACTTTCCACATCTGTGAGGGTTTCTCATGCACGAGTCGCAACGTTATCTATGCAACTACTTGCACACGTTGTGACATGTGATATATTGGAGAGACATATCTCAGTCTGGTTGACAGATTTAGGCAACGCCTTTCTGATATCAACAGTAGCGCCCAGAAACTAATATTCATGCACTTCAACAGTTCTGACCACTGTGGCATGGCTGACATACAGGTCACGGGGATCAAATCATGCGCATCCCACCAATGGGATTGTAAGTCATAAGAAAACCGTCTCATCTTCCATTTGGGTTCAGTCTCCCCTCACGGCCTCAGTGTCCAACACAGTTTCATTTAGCTTCCAAATCTCACCCCCTAGTTGTATAGTCCACTAAAAAAGGTAGTTGCATGTCCTTTGTAGGACGTCGCAGTCAACCCCAGCATTATTTTTGCTGTTTAGGATTTCTTGGCAGGTTTGCGTTCGGTGGTTTGTAATTGTTTTCTGAGCAACCGGCACTCATACCACTATGTGAGGACGAATGAAATGGCAGTCTGCATCCAGGTCACCTGCAGCTGTGTTTGGAGCGCGGAACGAGAAATTGCAAACTGCGTTCATGACATCTTCACCAATCCCAATTTTTGCCTTCCGCTCACATTGGCGCCTCTCCACCCTCACCCCCGTCCCGCCTGGTGGCTTAGTTAATCCATGTGCTTCTGACGGTATTTACCTTTGACCCGTTGACCATACATCCGGTTCATACAATCCACAGATAATCGTCTAATGCGTCAGTCGCTCAAAGTATGGATACAGATTCGGATATGTACCCTTAATATTGGCATGTAGTGTGTTTCATGTAGTTTTTGTGTCGGTTTGTGTTTGTTTGTTCTGTGCTGACGAAGGCTTTGGCCGCAATGTCCAATGTGTTTCTTGTAATCGTGTTTTAGTAAAGCTCACAATATACTTCTCGTTTTTTGGTGATTCATTCATTGCCTATTAAAGCTTTACTGCAGTTCCCCTTATTCTTGTTAACCATTGTTTATTCCCATGAATTGCTACTATATATTTCACGTTTCGTCTTCGTAGTTTCTTCAAATTGTTGTTGATTTTTAGAGTCCATTTTGCGTGTGTGTGTGTGTGTGTGTGTGTGTGTGTGTGTGTGTGTATTCTACGCGGCGTGCTACTCTCCTTCCCATGGCTATATAATCCACCTTACCGCCCATTCATTTTGTGCACACAGGTGTGTGTCCCCCCCCCCCCCCCCTCGCTAGGCTGCTACACCCCAATTCTTTACACCGGTCTTTCATCTCTACTTCCATTACACCTCTTCCACTCACTCACCTCAGTTTTCTCTGTGCTGACAAAGGCTTTGGTCGCAACATCCAATTTGTTTCTTGTAATCGTGTTTCAGTAAAGCTCACAATCTACGTCTTTTTTTTTTTTTTTTGGTGATTCATTCATTGTCTTAGTGAAATACGACGACATGTTTACAAGCATTGTTTTGGCAGTCTCCTCATGATATATTATGTGGTGTACATGCTTGTTTGCAGGCGCTCTTAGGGGTAACTTGCATCGTCGCATCTGAACGATTCCAGTGAAAATATGGCATCTGACAACTGTGATATACTTTACATTTGTTTTTGAGTGGTCTGACAAGTTGTACACGACAGCCTGGGTTTTAGTTTTGCTTTTGGTACAGAGGAGAGCCACCATGATGTAATTATGTGATTCTTATTCTTTTTGGCCTTCAGTCTTACTTTTCTTCCTTCTTCTCAGCCTTCAGTCTTCTTTCTTCTGTCTGCTTTTTCATTTCTCAGCTTTCAATTTTCTTCTTTCTTCCTCTTCTCAGCTTTCTGTCTTCTTCTTCTGTCTTTCTTTTCATCTTTTTGTCTTCTTGCTTCTGTATTATCTTTTTCCTTTTGTCCTCTTTTCTTCCTCCTTCTGCTTTCTTCCGTTTGTCATCTTTTCTTCCCCCTTTTGTCTTTTCGGTCTTCTTCTTTTTGTCTTCTTTTCTTTTACCTTCTGTCTTTTTCCTTCATCATCTTTGTGACCTTCAGTCTTTTTCTTCTTTTCTGCCGTTTTCTTCTGTATTTTTTCTGTCCTTTTCTCCTTCCTCTTTTTCATAAGTTTATGTTACGCACCGTTAATTCTAAGTGTTCATGGATATGTATGTTGTAAAGTCTTCAATTCAAGTACTCTTGTATACACTGGGGGAAAACTAAAATAGTTTATGACTGTTTCAAGAAGTGCTCTTGAACAAATAAAAAATGCAATGCAGTATTGTCTAAGAATGCTTGTCTGCTGTGCTGTTTCCAGTGCACATGAAGCAATAGTATGGTATATTTTACCATGTTGTGTTGTTTCCAGTGCACATGAAGCAATAGCAAGGTATAGTTTACCGTCTTGTGTTATTTTCAGTGCACACGAAGCAATAGCAAGGTATATTTTACCGTGTTGTTTTCAGTGCACATGAAGCAACAGCAAGGTATAATTTACAGTGTTGTGTTGCTTTCAGCGCATATGAAGCAATAGCCAGGTATATTTTATTTACCATGGTGTGTTGTATTCAGTGCGCATGGCAATAGCAAGTTAATGTCACAATCCCCTGCAACAGGCAGACATTGGCTGTTGTATAAAGTCCCTGTATTTGTCATATATCACTGAGTAGTGCAGAATGGATCAGCCACAGGTATCACAACACAGATCATTACTTTAATCAACAGCTATGAGTCACTTGAGAACTCCGATTTGCACACACACACATCTTTATTGATTATGAGGAGATATGATGAAAACGCAACATCCCAGGAACAATCATAAAAACGACAGACACGTTAATTCCATGTGAAACCAACATTACCTTCTACAGGCCTTCGAAAATTCACTTGTTACGCCAGACTCTTCTCTCCCTGAACGTAACCAACTCCTCTGAGTATCTTCTCTTTGGCCCCAGTTCCCCTAACTGGCCCGATACTCAATGTCTCTCACTCCCGGGCTGAAGTTTCCCTACCTTCGCCCAAAAACCGAGTACCTGGCTAGTTTCCCTAACTTAGCCTCAAACTCAACTCCCCTTAATGTTCCCAACTTCTGTCTTTATTCAGTCTCCTCGGGACCACACATGAAAATCTATTTCACCCTTGAACCCAATTCCCAGTTCTCATCAAAATACCTTTCTGGGTTTTCCTTATGTTTTATCCACTCTCTAGCATGTTCCTCTCTGTCCATGGGTGACCCAAGCTGACATTTACGTGCTATAACAATCCACTGTGTTTGGGGCTCCCTCATTGTCTTGGGATTTCTTAATCAACCTCTCTGGTCCCAACTCTCGTCTCACACCTGTGGCATTGTTCTTTTCAGATTCTTAACCCCTACATCCGCCCTACCTTGGCGTTGATCACACACGTTACAGGTATATTTTACCATCTTGCATTGTGTTCAGTGCACATGAAGCAATAGCCAGGTATATTTTACCACGTTGTGTTGTGTTCAGTGCACATGAAGCAATAGCCAGGTATATTTTATTATCTTGTGCCGGAGAACAAACACATGTCGTGATTGTAATAGGCTCACAGAGCATGCTGAGAAGGGTGAAGACAGACATGCTTCAGGCAGAGTGACATGCTTCAGGAAGAATGGCAGGCTTCAATTCAACAATCAAAGACAGGGAACTTCTGTTGGATTTTTTCCTCAGGGCATGCATGTGTGGTGGGCAACGAGCAGGCGGACACATTAGCTGAGTCTGCACCCCTTGATGGGGTCATCGTGAATGATAAGACGGATGTGGCCAGGGCCCATTGGGATCATGTGTACGTGTTGAATCATCATAATGTGCCATGCTGCTAAGCGTAGGCGGTCATATTCTGCCATCTCACACGATCACTAGAATCGTCGATCCGCTCAGTGTTATTGTCTCGACCATACAACATGGGCAAGCCATCCAGGTATTTACTTCTCTGCCCTCCCCTTGACTTGCCAATTGTCACCAAGTTCTCCAATTTATTTCTTCTCATAACGTGACCAAAACATCCTGACAGTCTAAGTCTAATTTCTCTAATCAGTTTACGGTTTTCATTTGTTTCTTGTAGGATTTGGTGGTTGGTTTTTCTGTCTGTCCATGGTATTCCTTGCATTATCTTCAGAAACCACATTTCCACAGCTATCAGATGTTTTTCAGCTTGACAGCTCATTGTCCACGCCTCACACATATACCATCATTGCCGGGAGAGAATTGTGCTCATTGTCCACGCCTCACACATACGCCATCATTGCCGGGAGAGAATTGTGGGGCAGGGAGTGACCAGATGCTCTGGCCAACACTCAGGACTCCAATAAAAGGCTAGATATACACATAATCAGATTGCAACTGGTAACATTAGTATTGGGACTCTTCGTTGGTTGTAGAAGATGATGATGAAGCACATATTGGAATGTCCCGAGTGCTGTGATGTCGACACAGCTGTGTTGTTTCCATTGTTGAGGTGCTCTTGACTGACCACAAAGGCACATATTTTAACATTGCTTTCAGTGTTACCATGTGCCGTGAAGAAATACAATGGTATATTCTACTGTGTTATGTCTAGTGTTCAAGTGTATAATTTAGTATGTTTTTCAATGATCTACACAGATTGCCATGATATTTTCTAGCAGTGGTCTCTTGTGTTCCTTGAAATAACTTGATGTATTCTATTGCTTCTTTTAAGCCCTCTTGAAGGATTAACTTGGATGTAATCTAGTGCCAACTTCAAGTATTCTGTGAAGGAATAACTTGATCTATTCTAGCGCCCACTTCAAGTACTCTGTGAAGGAATAACTTGACATTCTAGTGCCCACTTCAAGTATTTTGTGAAGGAATAACTTGATCTATTCTAGTGCCCACTTCAAGTACTCTGTGAAGGAATAACTTGACATTCTAGTGCCCACTTCAAGTATTCTGTGAAGGAATAACTTGATCTATTCTAGCGCCCATTTCAAATACTCTGTGAAGGAATAACTTGATCGATTCTAGTGCCCACTTCAAGTACTCTTTGAAGGAATAACTTGATCGATTCTAGTGCCCACTTCAAGTACTCTTTGAAGGAATAACTTGATATATTCTTCTGCCCACTTCAAGTACTCTGTGAAGGAATAACTTGACATTCTAATGTCACTTCAAGTACTCTTTGAAGGAATAACTTGATCGATTCTAGTGCCCACTTCAAGTACTTTTTGAAGGAACAACTTGACATATTATATTGCTCATTCCAAGTACTCATAAAGTAATAACTTGATCTATTTTAGTGCACCTCTAAATTATTCTCCGAGGAATAACTTAGTGTATTCTAGTGTCTCTCTAAGGCAGGGGTGGGCAAACGACGGCCCGCGGGCCGCATGCAGCCCGGCAACTGATATTATGCGGCATTCTTTCTTATTGTTGTATATAGTGTTCTAGTTTCATTAGCCTGTTTCAGGCAGTCATAGTTAGTTACTCTGGCAGTCCAAGGAATTCTCAACATTCGTCTCAGGAACCACATCTCTGTTGCTTCTAATTTCTTCTTAATTTGTTCATTTACATTCCAAGATTCACTGCCATACAGCAAAACTGGTTCTACATAGCATTTCAGCACTCTCTTTCTTACACTCAGTGATAGTGACCTATTGCACAAGATACTCTTCATTTTCTGAAATGCGGCCTTTGCCTGCCCTATTCTGCTCTTAATCTCTGTTGTACATCTTCCATCTGATGTTATAAATGTCCCTAGGTATCTAAAATCATCCACTTGGTTAAGAATTGTTCTATTTCTATGTCACATTTTGGTGTCACCATTTTCTTTGATATCACCCTTGTTACTGTTTTTTTTGATATTCAAGGAGAGTCCTTTCCTTGCACTCTCTGTTACTACAGTGTCCAACAATTGTTGTAGGTCTGTTGATTTATCTGCCACCAATACTGTGTCATCTGCATAGCGTATATTATTTATATTATAACCTCCAACTAGTATTCCTGGCATCTCTTTGATATCTCTCATTATTTCTTCGCTATATAGGGAGAAGAGATCTGGTGACAAGACACATCCCTGTCGTACTCCTAGCTTTATGTGTTCGTAACTACCCTCTTTATTTCCAATTTTAATTGCTGCTACTTGGTTCCAGTAAATATTATTTATTATTCTTAAATCTTTCCCATCATTGCAATAAATACCATGAGATATTTTACATTTTCATCATTATTTTTATTATATACATCAGTATATATTCTACATTGTTGCATGACTCCATGTGATATTCTAATTATTCCATGACTTTGCAATGAATAGCATAAGATATTCTAATTATTCCATGACTTTACAATGAATACCAAAGATGTTCTACATTGTCCCATGACTTTACAATGAATACCATGAGATATTCTAATTATTCCATGACTCTGCAATGAATACCATGAGATATTTTAATTATCCCACGACTTTACAATGAATACCATGAGATATTCTACATTGTTGCATGAATACACTGTCCCATGTATTTACAATGAATACCATGAGCTTTTTTCCATTATTCATTGATTTTACAATAAATACCATGAGCTATTCTACATTGCCCCATACCTTTATCATGAATACTATGAGCTATTCTACATTGCTGAATGACATTACAAAGAATTCCATGAGCTATTCTATATTGTTGCATGACTTTAGAAAGATTACCATGAGCTATTATATATTGTCACATGACTTTACAGTCATTGTTATATGACTGTACAATGAATACCACAAGATATTCTGCATTAGTCTATGACTTTACAATGCATACCATGAGATATTCTACATTGTTCTACGACTTTACAATAGAATACCACAAGATATCCTGCATTGTTCTGTGACTACAATGAATACCACAAAACATTCTACACTGTTCTGTGACTTTACAATGAATACCATGAGATATTCTGCATTTTTCTATGACTTTAGTGCCATAGGCGAAATGCTCGTCGATATGCCCATGGCCGATACGTGGTTTACATGGCATATTAATGATCTATTGGCATCAATACTTGGGTTGATACCCATGGTCTTATACCTCATGGACGAGATCACAACAAATGAGACTGGTGGGCGCACAGAGCGTTTGTTCTGCCAGATAGACATTTTGCTCGATATTGACATTGCGCTACAAGCAATTGGAGAGGGTTCGCTGTGGTGCAAATATGATATCTTTCTGATTGTGCGGTCGCATTTCTGTACCAATGCCTTTCTGCCAGGTGATGCTGTGATCTTCTCACTGTAGCTATTTCTATTATTATCTTAAGTTCGGTTTAAGCTCTTTCACTCTGTACAATTCATAACAGCTACTCTCTAGAACAAACTACAGCGTTTTGAATAACAAAACACTAACGCATTTGTTTTTCACATTTTATTCCTCGAAACATTATGATGTACATTATCAGTTAGCCTTACAACCGCACCACAATGTTACACGAATATACATTACATTTCTAAACACTCTAACTCCTAATGTAGCAGCTCAATTTGTGGCCGTGCTACTTGAACCCAAGAACCAGGTCCAGACTTGACCATAGCTCTAGCCCAACTGATTGAAGGTGACGCTTTGTCATTTCCTCAAAGTGTCCTCAGCGCCTTTCATGCTTTTGTGACCATGATCGTTTTGGATCACTTTGCACAGTCTCCTCGTACAGACTGCACTTTATCTAAATCACGCCATGATCTGTTTTTCTGTAAACTCGATCACGGCATTCACAATGAATACCATGAGATATTCTACTGACAATGAACACCACAAGATGATCTCCATTGTTATATGACTTTACAATGAATACCATGAGACATTCCATATTATTCTTTGCCTTTACAATAGAACACTACAAGTTACTCTGCATTGTTCTATGACTGTACAATGAATACCACGGGATATTCTACTCTATTGCTTGCATGTGTTTTGGACCTTGTTGGAAGACAATGAACTGTTTCACAGTGTTGTTTCCAGGTGCCCATGAATGTCTGTAGTGCTGCTGTTTGCACTCTTCTGCCTGTGAACTTCAACAGAAAAAGTCACCCGGTTCTCTGCTGGAATGTCTCCATGGGGACTTCTGACACGGTGCTCTACAGGAATGTCCCCATGGGGACTTCTGATATGGTGCTCCACAGGAATGTCCCCATGGGTACTTCTGACATGATGCTCCACAGGAATGTCTCCATAAGGACTCCTGACACGTCGATGCTCCACAGGAATGTCCCCATAAGGACTTCTGACTTGATTCTCCACAGTAATGTCACCATAAGGACTTCTGACACTACGATGCTCCACAGGAATGTCCCCATAAGGACTTCTGATATGATGCTCCACAGGAATGTCCCCATAAGGACTTCTGACATGACGATGCTCTTCAAGGCCATTAGTAATAACAGGATGACAAGGAGCTATTGGAGAGCGACTTCTGGTCTCTGGCGAAGTTCTGCTCTTTACATATTCAGCTGTTAAATGTGTCTGCGATGGTGGGGTCTCGACTGGTGTAAAACACCTCATAATGAGATCTGAGCTGCTCTCCTTCAGGCTGACAAACTGTGTTCTACCCGGTGACCATGGGGTGTTCTGCTTGTCCCTAGGTGATACAGGAGATACTGGAGGACTAACAACTGACAGCTTTCTGACTCTCCCGCCAACTCCTTCTTCACTACATTCACTTGTATCTCCTAAATTCAGATTAGGGGGAGCTAACTTTGCAGATTTTGATTTAGACATATTTTCAATCACAGTAATGTCCCCTGAGGTGTTGTTTTCTGCAAGCATTTCTGCGGAATGTATATCCTGGAGAAAATTACCCCCGTTTCTGTAATCACTTTGATCATTATTCACCACTGCCTCTTCTTGTGTTTGGTTTGCTTGATGCAAGTTGTCAGGCTGATGTTTAATGCTGCTTCTAACACTTACTTTCGGATTGTATCTGTGGGGACTGCACTGGAGATGAATATAAAAGTTAATCCCATCTTCCTTCTTGCCATCGAGTCCTTGAATGTCCCTTCTTCGTGAGTCAGGAGATTCTGAAAATAAAAGTAATAACAATGTTACATAGTCTGCAAAATATTCTGTGCAATACATCTTTGTGTATTAAGGTGATAAAAGAGTTCTTAAGAGCTGTACCAAGGCAATCCTGATGCATGAAAGTTAATCATGGACAATTAAAAGATTAGTGAGAAATTATGTGGAAGCAGGGATGTGATTTTACAGACAAATGATGAGAACACAAAGGATAGATAAAATGCGGATTGATGGCATCATGGGAGAAGTTAACTCACAAAGAGAACTGGTTACTCACATCAAAGAAGGGGAAAGTATGAGTATGTCACAAAAAGGGGAAGTGTGAGTTTGTCATGAAAAGGGGAATGTGTGAGTATGTCACAAAAAGGGAAAGTGTGAGTATGTTGTAAAAGGGGAATGTGTGAGTATGTTGCGAAAGGGGAAATTGTGAGTATGTCACGAAAAGGGGAAAGTGCGAGTATGTCGTGAAAAAGTGAAAGTGCGAGTATGTCGTGAAAAGGGGAAAGTGCTAGTATGTCATGACAACTGGAGGGGAGGGGAAGAGAAGCAGGGGAAAACCAAGAGAGAAGATGCTAGACAGTTTGATATCATGATATGGAGAAACATCATTATCAGAAATGATGGGCAGCACACTAAACAGAAGGCTGTGGACAGACGTGATCATAAATGCCACATGCCATGGACTGTACGAAGAAGAAGAAAGTTTACAGTTGTTCATGTTGTCTGTTTATAAGTTCTAGTTCTGTTTAACATATGTAAAGTATGTATGGTGCCATATATTGTCTCATTTATGTTAGTTAGCTAATTAGGTAGTTAGTTAGTCACGGTTCCAACTTCAACGGCACGGGGGTCACCCCACTATGCTCTGTTCCTGTGCCAGTGAATATCACACAAAATGCTCCGCACTGCCCCATGTGAAAGGTGGAACAGACAGAAGTCTCGACAAACCAACAGCCCGCACAGGTATACTATGCATAATGCTGCAACCAGAATGCCAACATAAAAGTCTGCCACAAAAAATGCAGTTCATCGTCAATGGAAGTGACAGTCACTAGAAAACCAGCAGCAACACATTACTGCATAAGGCAACCCAGTTAGTTCAGCGGCTGACCGGCCGCCATTTTTCTGAACGTACAGTTCATTCTACAATCAACCATGGACAGATGTAAAAGCACTCAACATGAAATTCACAACTCATAGTGTTGCTCCACGCACTCAATTCAGTAGCAGAGTGACAGAACCATGTACTACCAGTCTAACATGAGGAAAATGCATAAGTAAACCATAGCCTCAAGCAAAACCACCCCAGAAGCCTTAAAATGTAATATAAATTATAATACACAATGGGCAAATTAGTGTAATCACTAGGGGGTTACATTAATGTCACGATTGCAGTCAGACGAGGATTTCAGGCCTGTGATCATCATCCATACACAAAAGAAAGATTGTTCACCTTTCTTCGTGCACTCAGGCCTACAACATGTGGCAGCCCCATCAAATCACTCAGGTCTACAACATAAGGCGGGCCCTATCATATCACTCAGACCTACAACATATGGCAGCTCTATCATATCACTCAGACCTACAACATCACAGACTCATTGCAGATTCCTGCTTCCAGACTTGTTTTGTGTGTACGTTTGTAAAACACACAATATATGAATGATTATACAAAACTGCATTTGTAATACACAAAACAACAAGCAAGACTGCATAGCTGTAACCAAATGAAAACAAAGCTAGCTGTCAAGTCAGACTTAGTTGCATGTTTTTGTGTTCATTAGATCAGCTAAGTATTCGTGTGTGTGTTCTTTTTTATGTTTGTCTTCTTTGTTCATTGATATAGACTGGCTGAAACATTTGCCTTTATTTTTCATTTCGTTGAGTTTCCAAGAAATATTTTGCATTTATTTGGATTCCTCGGGGTCGCATCAATCATGACATAACAGCAACAGAGGAACCATCCCCCCCCCCACACATGCACGCACTTGCGCGCACACGCACGCATGCACACACACACACACACACACACACAAACCTGAATTCAAACTGTCTCCAGTCTGGAACCTATCTTCCCGTCGCACGTCGCCAAGAGCACTTCCATTCTTCAACAATTCCTTCACAGCATCCACATTTCCGTTTTCTCCGCCATCTTGCTCACTCTCTATAAGGCTTTTCCTGTCCTCTTTCTCGCAGCCTTTTGAACTTTCAGCTTGTCTCTGGGGTGATTGTCGGCTCCTCGGCTGCTTCCCTTGTTTGAAATTTGTTCCGTATCGTTCAATAAGTAGCTCCTCATCACCACCATCATTATCATCATCATCGTCATTGCCAGAGTCATCAAAACTGCTGTCAGCCAAGGCATTATGTAGAACTTCTGACAGTGAAACCTGTCAAGAGGAAGACATTTGACATTATATGCTTTATAAGTTTTGTATACTTAAACCATATAGACAATTATGTTTTAAATTAGTGTTGTGTGATTAAACTGTATGTAAAATTAGGTGTTAAACCAGTTTTGTATGCTAAACCCATATGGACAGTTATGTTTTAAATCAGTTTTGATGCTTAAACTGTATAGCTCTATAACCACCATAGCTCTATTAGCTGGTGGATCTGTAGAGAGTGTGTCTTGCCCACTCCTGATACCCTCTATTTGAATCCCATTTTTACCCGAAGCCTTGCCAGAAGCAAGTTCATTAATAGCACATTTAACGTTTGTTTTGGTGGGAAGTTAGTTAGTTAGTTAGTTAGTTAGTCGACAGATCATCCTCATTGCACATCGAACCATTCAGTCCATAAGTGCTCGGATCCCCTCCTCAGCAAATCCCACAGCGTGTAGCGGCTAACGACGCCAGTTCTGTGTTGGTTTATCAATCTTCTTTGGCTTCCTGCGTAGTGTTCTTGTTTGGCCACACCTCTTTTAATTTGCTGCTCTCGCAGTCTGGCCATTGTTGTAGATTCACAGTCATCACTTGGTTCTCGCAAAAGTCTTACTTCTCGTAGAGCATTCAGAATGTCGGCCTGGTCCATGGCGCGTCCGCCCTCCACAGTAGCCTCACCTGCGAGCTTGTCAGCCCGCTCATTTCCTTGTACTCCCGCATGCCCTGGCACGAAGATGAAACTAATCTTTGCCAGTCGAGACCGCTCCAGAGGCAGCAACCATTCTCTTCGGATCGACCCCTCCTCTATCCTCTTGATCATGTTCATTGAGTCGCTAAGGAAACAAGCCCTAGTGAATGTCTGTGTCTCGAGCCATGTTATTGATTTACTTACTGCCATGACTTCCATGGTCAGGCTACTTGTGGTTTCAGTAAAAGCACCAGAGTCCTCCTTCACAATTCTTCCTCCGGCCCGAGCTGTAAAGGCCCATGAGCTTCTCACATGTCGGACTACCGACCCATCTGTGTAGATGACCGCGTCACCGTTTAGCGAATTCTCGAAAATCAACGCTTGTACTTCAGCCTTAACAGCAGCCGGATTTTCTTGTCTGCATTTTCTGTCAAGTTGGATGCAAACTGAAAAGGATGTGCAAAAGTCTGTTGGCACTTGCACCCACTCCTCGCCAAGTTCTAAGTCCTCAAGTGAACACACCTGTTGAAGAATGTCTTCGGCTTGACCCATCCACGACCGTCCTCTTTTTAACCTGCTGCCCTTCACCTTCCTAATTTCACTATGCAGTGGATGTTGTGTGTTTGCGTTAATTCTGAGGTAGGTGCGTGCCCTGCAATCTTGTATTCTCTCTTCAATGGTTGGAAACCCAAGAAGGTAGCGCATCGCCCTGCATGCTGTATCTCTTGTACATCCAAGAATAATGCGCATAGCTTCATTCTGTATCCTTTCCATCCGTTCTATCTGCTTATGGCTGAGAGTCAGGATTGCCATTGCATACTCCAAAACAGACATGACCAACCCCTCGTACAGAAGACATAGATGGCGCTGCTCACAGTTTGCTGCCGCCATCACCCGCATCGCTGCCAAACCCCGCTTGGCCTTTGTTATCACCTGGTCTATGTGCACATTATAAGCAAGGCTTCGATCAAACCGTATCCCCAGGTAATTCATTGCCTGCGTTCTTTCCACCGTCTCTGAACACAGCATTACAGTTGGTGTTGGAGTGTTGACAATATGATTATTCAACGAGAACCAAGTCACTGTTGCCTTTGTTGGGTTGACCATTGCCCCAGCTTCATCACACCAAGTACTTATGCGATTGAGTTCGGTTTGTAGTTCCACAGCAACCTCCTCTCTATCCTTCCCCTGACGATACACTAAAACATCATCGGCATATGACAATGTCCTGCCAGGTCCAGTGATCTGCTCACTGGTAATTCTCACTGTGTAGGCATTGAACAGTACCGGAGATAATGGTGATCCCTGTGGTAGGCCAGGATATATTGTTGTTGGTTCCGAAGTCCAACTGCCACATCTAAAAACTACTTTCCGTTGGAAGAGGGCTGCAGCGATCCAACTAAGGAGGAATGGACTTATGTTTAGTTCGAGAAGCTGAAACATTAAAAAATCCAGTGGTACTCTGTTGTATGCGTCCTCAAGATCAATCGCTGCAGCAACGGTTTCAGTGCCTGAGTGGAAACCTTCATAGACATCCTGGGCAAAGACTGCTGCATTGGTCCAGGTTTCCCTTTTTGGACGGTACCCACCCAGGGTGGGTGGGAAAACACCTTGCCTCTCTAGTTGGCTTGATATTTTCCTGGCAATTACCTTCTCCAGCAGCTTGCCTATTGTATTCTGCATGGTTATAATTCGATATCCCTGAATTTTTTTGTGGTCTTTGTCAGGCTTCGGCAAGGGAATCAGATAGCTGTGTAACCATTCCTTCTTGATGCTAGCACCCCCTATACTGTTGTTGTACATGTCTGCTAGTTTCTCTAGCTCATTGTCGGTACACCTATTAATGTCGTCGTATCTTATGCCATCAGGACCTGGAGCACTGTTTTTTGATCGTCGAAGCACAGCCTTGATTTCTTTCACTGTCACTGTGTCTTCATCCGAAGTGTCCTGGGCCTTGCATCTGTCTGAGGTGACCTCCTTGGCCAGATTTCGGCCTCCCATGTCTGTCTGGTTGCTTTGCTCAAGGTAGCTGTCAACAACTCATGTTTCAGGCATCATCGGATTACTTCTCCCACACCATACAAGAAACTTGCAAGTCGTGTGCGAGGAATGAAATGGTACATTTTATTGCCGTTGGCTCTTTACAATTGCAAAACAGTCGCTATCTCATCACACTTAAAGTCACAATATTCTCTATCACTAGTTTTCCTAAACCCTATAGCTAATCTCTATCTACTAGGCTATATGAAAACTATTTTCTATTCTACACGATGTGAACACTACAGAGTCAGTCCCCAGTCTGACTTCCTTCACTCGCGTCGCTACACGCCACGCGGAAGGACCTTCATGCGTCCTTCGGCTCTTTGCGTGCTAGGTCAGTTAGCACGCTTCTATTAGCTGTCTTTGGTTTGAGTGGCAATCGTAGCGATCACGCAGGCGTGATTCTGTCGTGACCAGTAGTGCTAACTATCTGGTCAACGCCTTCGTGTGAGGACTAGTTAATAGTCCCCCTTTTCTATCATCTATCCTGCCCTGATCCCGGGCACTATGTTCCCTCTACTCTATCTGAGGTTGACCCCACGGCCCGGTGGTGTTCTATCATGAGGCAGGCTTCCTGCCTCCTGCTTCAGTCTTTGACACACACCCTCCCCTCCTGTGTTGCGTCATCAACTTTGACTCATTGGTTGTGACGCAAGAGGTTTCTAAAAAATTAGTGTGTCTAATTTTTGTCAAAGACTGCAGATAACCTGGCTTTGGGCTACTCAATAGACCTACTGACTAATGTCACAATGTAGCATCACTTTACTTGGCTACTGGCAATCGCCACAAACTTGTCTGGGTGGCGTGAGCCCTCTTCTCAATCGCAATATTATATTAATTAGAGGTATGTCTGAACCGGACCGTTGTCTTATAAGACCTGCCCTCAAATAGTAAATTAACTCACTACCCATACAAAGTTGACTTTCTGAAGGTCAACACATGAATTGCTTCATGTCCCCCATATAATATTAAACAACCATTACACAAGCTGTGAGCGACAGGCTTTACCTATCTCGCTTCCGCGTGTAAAGTCATATTTCACTGTTAAGTTAGTGTTTCGTTGTCTATTATGTCCCCTGACCCGGAGTTATCTCCCTTTGATCTAATAAAAGTGTATGCAATTTATATGTTTGTTTTTCTGGTTGTTTGTGTGTTTGGATGTAATTAAACGTAGAATCTATCCTCTAACATGTGTATCTAACTATCATGTGTATGTACGTTAGTTTTTCAAGTGCCATAATTCATTTAACTGTGGTCACAAACATGTGTATAATACAAATATGTGACTACGTTTCTGTCTTATGAGACTCAAAATACTTTCACTAAGATTCTAAACTAAACTACACAAAATACATTCATTACAACACATTTTCAACATTGAAACCAACATTTGACGGCAACAAAAATAAAAAGTTTTGTTGAGCGGCAGAAAAAAATCCGCTGACTGTTCTCACTCTCTCCTGTATATTTTACATTTGCTGTCACTTTCACACTTCTGTCACACATCTTTAACCTTCCCTTATGTCACACTTCTTTTACCCTCACTATTGGCACACATATTTTACCCTCATTTCTGTCACACATCTTTCATCCTCATTTCTGTCACACATCTTTCACCCTCACTATTGGCACACATCTGTTACCCTCATTTCTGTCACACCTCTTTTACCCTCACTTTTGTCACACATCTTTCACCCTTACCTTTGTCACACATCTTTTACCTTCATTTCTGTCACATAACTTTCACTCTCATTTTTGTCACGCAACTTTTACCCTCATAGTTATTTAAAAACCTTGGAGTGACACTGTACAAGTTTGGCTCAGTTTGACAGAGTTGAGCCTAATGACTGTGCATCAACCGTTGCACACGTCAAGTATTTACAACATATTTACATGTAAGAAAAAAGGGTTGATGGTTTGTACCCTGGTATTATTAATCACTCTATTCTACTGAAATATTACTCTAAATACTGACATACTAATGCTAGTTCTATAAATATAAATTTAATGCGTTGCCTATTTTAATCTATCTGTCATATTAATCCTAAAATAAGCTTACATTACTCCTAATATTTATCTAATTTAAGGGATATAATTTACCTATGTGAAATGACATTGATGTGAGATGAGTTATGTCCCTTTGTGAAATGGGTAATGTGAAATGTAATAAGTTACGTACCTTTCTAAAATGGGTGATGTGAAATATAACATATTCTAACTAATGTTTTTAAATGAAACAAACTATATGATTGATATTCTTATTCTATATGGTGTAAATGATGTATCTTTAAGTGTATAATATTTCTATTCTATTATGGTGTAACCTAATCATGCTACTAAATGATAACGTTTGTTAAATGGATTGGTTTAAGATGGAATGAAATCAAATGAAATGAAACAAAGTGAAATATAATAAACTGAATGATACTATTCATATCTAAACTTCTTATAATTAGTTGTATCTTTAAATTACTATCCTAATCTAATTTTAAAGCTAAATAAATGGGCAAATTAATAATCTATCTAAACTAAAATGAAAAAGTATTATATTATCTAAATCTAACTGTAAATTAAAATGACATAATCTATCTATATTTTATCACTATATTAAAACATTATGATACATATCACATTAAGTTTATATATGGTCTTTATACATGGTCTTTAAATACCTCAGGTTAGTCGTTGCCATTAATGTTCAGAAACATGCTTTCATTGGCATAATATCTATACAATTGTTCTGGGTATTTGAAATCCATTACACAGTCATATTTGTTCTATGGGTATTGCACCTGTAGAGTTCGTTTGTAAAGTAGACCACTGCTTTCGTGTCTGTATGTATATAATCATCTGACACTGTTTTTCTCTGTTTAACACAACTAATTCACTGGAACATATATGGAGCTTAGCAAGTAATAAGCTGTCCTAGTTCACAAGGTGATATATTTGTTCCCAGAGTAAAGTTCTTACTTTTGATGTCTACGGACACATAGCAGGTCAATGTTTTTGGTACTTAGTTCAGCACATAATATTCATGTATTTCTAACATATTTCACATAGAATATTTGACTGCACTAAATTAACATCTATTACTCTACACTCTTATGTGGAAATTTCTGGTATTGCTACATCAGATGGTCGACTAAGGGTATCAGCCAAGATGTTATCTTTCCCCTTAATATGCTCTATACTAAAGGTGTAATTTTGTAGTATTAGCGACCACCTGTATATTCGGTCATTTCGATGTACACCACTCTGTATGACCGTTATTGGGGAGTTGTCAGTCTGGACAATGAAGTGCACACCCGACAGAAATCGATGCAGCTTTATCACCGCATAGATGACGCTTAAGGCTTCCAACTCGGATATGGAATATCTGGACTCGGTGGGTGTGATCTTACGGCTCACGTAGCAAATCGGATGGAAGATGCCCTCATAAAATTGGCCTAGTACTGCAGCGATGGAGATCCTGCTGGCATCTGTCCTGAGATAATAAACGAGCCTCGGATTAGGCAAGCGGAGGATTGGAACATTACTAAACAAAATTTTCAATTTTGACAATGTAGAAATTAATAATGCATCTTTAACATCCAATTTTACAGAAGCTTTTAAAACATTGGAAAATACACTTGTAATCTCCGCTAAATTTGGAATAAATTTACTATAGTAATTCACTAACCCCAAAAGGCTTCTGACCTGTTTCTTGGTGGTAGGCATGGTCAGATTCATAATTTTGGTAATAATTTTCTGGTCAGTCTTTAGTTGACCTTGAGAAATGACATGACCCAAAAAATCAATTTCTTTTAGGCCCAATTCGACTTTGCTCGGTTTGACAGTGAGCCCGAAGAGTCGCAACCTATTAAAGACATGTCTCAGTTTCAGTAGGTGTGTTGTCCAGTCATCAGTATGGACACATATATCATCTATATAGGTCACTGTATTCGTCACTCCATGAAGTAGATCTCTAGTTAAGCGTACGAAAGTGGCAGGAGCGTTTCGAAGTCCGAAAGGAAGAAAACGCCACTCGTAAAGTCCTAAAGGTGTTGAAAAAGCAGTAAGATGGATGGATTGAGACTTCATAGGGACTTGCCAATATCCCTTAGTGAGATCTAATTTAGAAAAAATTTTGGAGGTGGACATGTCAAGAATAAGATCTTCGCAGGAAGGAATTGGCTCTGCGTCGATCTTGGTTACGTTGTTAAGCTTTCGATAGTCCACACACAGACGAATTGTAGAATCTTTCTTCTTAACTAGAACAATTGGAAAAGAGTACTCAGAGGTGGATTTCTGGATGATCCCACTAGCCTCTAAATTCAGAATTTCCTTATTTAGATTTTCCCTATAGCTTAGTGGGATTGAGTACGGCCTGCATTTAATAGGCTTAGAGTCCGAAAGAAGAATGGAGTGTTCGATTCTGTCCGTCCTACCTGGAATATCAGAGAATATGTCTTTGTATTCCGTCACTAATTCTACTAATTGTCGTCGTTGACTGTCTGTTAGTCCCTGTTCTATATGTATGCTATCTAATGTAGCAGTCTTGTCTACAATAGGAACTGGTAGTTCCATTCCGTCGTCGTCTACGTGATTCAGTACGGTGGTGGTGCTAAGTGTGTATTCTGTATTCTCGCTAAGTGTATGCTCGTCGGATATGCCAGTCTCGCTAACTAGTGTAGTTGCGTTGTGTATGTCTGTCGTCTGATCACTAGGTGTGGGTGCACTGTGTTCGTCTGTCTCTACTTCTGTCTCTTGTCGTGAATAGTAAGGTTTCAACATGTTGACATGGAATATCTTTAAGTTTCCGTTTATTGATATTTCATAGTCAACATCTGAAATTTTACGTACCACCTTGAATGGCCCTTGCCATGAAGTCAATAATAAATTTCGTTTGTCAGGAAGCAAGAGAAGTATGTCTTGATCTGGTTCAAGTTCAATTGTTCTCGCCCCTTTGTTGGCATATTGGCGGTAGATTTGACCCTTCCTCTCCAAAGCTGCCTTAGCTATAATACACGATTTCATGATTTTATCTCGTGTTTCAGTCACCATTTCATAAGGTGTTTTTGGTTCGGGAATTTGAATAGAATTCGTTATTGCCTGATGATAAATGGTTAGGGGTCCACGTGGGTTAGCCCCGTACACTAATTCAAACGGTGAGAAACCCGTGCTTGAATGGGGAATCTCCCGATAGGCGAACAGCACTGTTGGTAACAGTGTATCCCATTCAGCTGGGTTTTCTGCTGTTACCTTAGCCAGCATATGTTTAAGATCTCCATTAATTTTTTCTACTATCCCATTGCTGGCTGGATGGTACGCTGACGTGAAATGTTGTTTAATCCCTAACATTTTTGTAAGGGCTTGCGTTGCAGCCGATATGAATTGAGTTCCACGATCGGATAAAATGGTCCGTGGAAATCCGAATCGTGAGAACAGGTGTAGAAATACATTGGTAACATCTTTGGAGGTGATGTACTTCAAAGCTACTGCCTCAACCCACCTTGTACATAGGTCGACCATCGTTAATATGAAGCGATTTCCTTTGCTGGACACCTGATTCAGGGGTCCAACAATATCTACCGCCACACTCTCAAATGGCCTAGAAGCCAGTGTAGAAGGTTGTACTTCAGCTGTAGCATGTTTACCCTTTCGTACTAACTGTTGACAGACATTACACGAACGACAAAATAATTTAATATCATTGCAAAAACCTGGCCAATAAAAATGAGCCTGAATTCTGGCCCTGGTTTTGTCATATGCCAGATGGCCAGCAAACGGTGACTCATGTGCAATCTTTAGCACAGTTATGCGATGTTGTACAGGTAACACCGTTTGCTGAATCTCATGGTTACCAGTAGTATAATATCTAGTAAGAATGCCATTATTTAATCTGAAGAACCATGATGCGTTCTTTATCACTTTTGCTCGTTCTTTCAATACTTTTAAATAAGGAGACAAACTAGGATCAGCTTTCTGTTGTTCTATGAATTTTTGTCTGTTGGTATCATCAGTGCTAGACGGAGAAAGCACCAGTAGTCTCTCATCTTGTAGCGTGTCTTGATGTTTTATAGTGTCTGCTCTGGTTGTTGCATTAACTGCATTCAATTGGTTCCATGCAGTTATTTCATCGCTAGTACATTGTTTTAGTTGGGGTAAGCAACCCAGAATTAAATCAGTACAAGGGTTGTCAAGTACAGCACAAGTAAATGTACCCGAAAGGAAAGGAGTGTTAATACGGGCTTTGGCCAAAGGGTAAATTTCAATGTTACCCGAAAAGGTTCGGTATTTGACAGAGTCACCTGTATAATCCTCTTGACTCACCAGTTCCTTTCTGAGACCAATAAGGGTACTACCACTGTCCAGCAAACATTGGCATGGTCTATCATTGACCATTGCATTGTGGAACTCTAAATTGCCTCTGGAGGCTAAGGCTGCATTCACACTCTCAGATGAGAATGGAACTGTATGTCCACATTCTAATTTTCCGTCAGCATGAAATTGGTGACATCGCTCACAACTGTCAAAACTCAACATATCGTTTACACAACACACCTCTTCTGTTTGGTTAACAGGTAATTCATTTTCAACATCACACTCAGTCTCACTACCACTATCAGAAGATGTATCAAGTAAAATAGCATTGTTGGCTTTCATACGTTGGCGGCCTAGGCACTTATTTGAATAATGGCCGTAGCTGAAAAAAAAAAAACATTTAATGGCACGCCGGTATGCAGATCTTTTGTTCTGTTGCTTCTTAATAACATTTTCAAGATGTGCCGGATAACTCGGCGATTTGTCACACATTGAGTAAGTGTCATGTAAAAGATGACAGTGGATACATTTTGAAATTTTTCTATCTTTCTTGTCAAATTTATTAAATGGTTTTCTATTGCTCTGATAGTTTTTAGATTGATCTTTTACAAAGGAAACTATTTCAGAGTCATTTGAAGTCTTAAAAATATTTCTGTTTGAAGAAAAATATGCCGACCCTCTCTTTTCAAACTGTTCTATGGTTTCAATGTCTGACTGCTGCAAAAATTTAGCAAAAGAGGATGGTATCGTGGATATTACTTTATCCATAGTTATTAAGTTTTTCAATCTATCAAAGTCTTTTCCTATGTTAGCTGCTTTAAGCCACCTATTTAGTACACTTTGAACATTTGAGACGTAGTCAATGAAAGTCTCAGTAGGTTTAGGTTTTAAATTTGAGAACTGAACCTGATACCCAGGGGCATCAAGTAAAAAGTGTTGCATAATCCTATCACGGATGTATTGGTAGTCAGATCTAAGATCGGTTGGTATAGATTCTATCACTTTAAGGGGCTCACCACTCAGGTTCTTCATATAAATCATAGCCCACATCTCTAAAGGAACTTGGTGATATTTAAATTGATACTCGACATTTTCTGTCCAGGCTGATATTGAATCTTCTTTACAATATGGTTTGATAATATTTTTGTATTTGTTGAACTTATTTTCTTCTTGTTGACTTTTAAGTTTAGTGGCAGAGATCTCTGCGTGTGAGTCTACATCCATCTCTTTCATCTTTAACTGTGTCTCTGATTCTTTTTGTATTTGTTTTTCCTTAACTCTTGCCATTTCATCTATCTCTTTTTGCTTTAGTTCTCTTTCTTGATCTAATGTCTTTTGTTTTAGTTCTTTCTCCTTTCCTAATTGCTTTTGCTTTAATTCTAGTTCTTTCTGTTTAATTTCTTTATCCTGCTCTAACTGTTGTTGCTTAATTTGTAATTCTTTTTGTTTTGTTATCTCAGCTAGTTGTATCTGGTGTTGTCTTTCCTGTGCGCGTTCATCTCTCTCTGCATCCTTTGCTTCTTTAAATTTTTGATCTGCATATTGTTCTAGCTCTTTACCTGTGTATTGCAATTCTTTACCTGCTTTAATGAAGTCAGCTAGAGTAGCCATGTTGCTGGGTAATTGGCTCGCGTTGACCTGAACTGACTGCTTCACTCAGTTATTTTTCTTTAATATGCTATGTTATTTAATATCTGAGCACTACAAATTGTACTCTTTGTTTACATTCTGGAAAATTGTATTCTCCACAAAATTAGAGCACAAAGTCTGTTCATACAATACACGCTGAGAAAGAGATGCACTATTAATCACAATGCATGCCAAAAACGTAGGTTTTACTCATCTTAATGTTCCCGAGAACAAGGAACAACACGTCAGCAACACCGTTCCCGTTGTTTGGCACGCCGGAATACACACGAGTTTTCTACTCAGGTCACCTTGTTTGGCACATCGGCACACACTCACGTTATCTATCAGCTGTAGTGCACCCTGGTTACAGAGCAGCAACAATTAACAACTCGTAAACGAAAAATAGATTTTTGACAAATTGGTACAATGACCCTGACATGCCCACGAACAAACAGAACATCGATTAATTACTATTTAATGTCAATGTCCTGTCTTCGTTCTACAGTAATATGTCTTTCGTTACTAACCTAGTTTAATCTATGGAAGTATGGTGCAGACAAAATCTAATTTGCATAGCCGAAAGTAGTGCCCTCGTGACGGTAAACAAATAGAAAAGTACGAAAAAAAAATCAATAACTGCTTTTAAATAAATATAAATACAATAATAATGTGTAGATAAATAAATATATTCATTCTCTAACTTAAATAAACAAATAATACTTAATATATCGTAAAGATTCAGGCAGGCAGCAGCTTCGCAGTTCGTAAACACTGAAATGCTGATTCCAAGTGGCGAGGCCCAACTGTTTGTCAATCGTGCCACGTCACAGGCGCAGCGCTATTTTTAGCTTGCAAAAATCAATACTGTCGCTGACCTCTGTATTGCTCCGCCATGAATCATTTTTGACAATTATTCAAAAACAAATAAATAATTACATAAATAAATGAAAGAAGAACATAATATGAATACTTACAACTTTGAAAAAACACATTATTTAAATATATAACATTCTAATAAGCACAAATAAACATTATTTCATCACGATCGGCACAATTCTGCTGGCAACTCGATCTAGTCTGCATACGTCATCGTCACTGACACAAATTAAACATTTAATCTTTGTAATATCCTATCTGTAAACCTAGTCTAGAGCCGTGGGTAAGTGTTATAGCTTGAACTCAGGTTCAAGCCGCACTTCTGACACCACATTTAATCCTATTGCCTGTCAACAACTCATGTTTCAGGCATCATCGGATTACTTCTCCCACACCATACAAGAAACTTGCAAGTCGTGTGCGAGGAATGAAATGGTACATTTTATTGCCGTTGGCTCTTTACAATTGCAAAACAGTCGCTATCTCATCACACATAAAGTCACAATATTCTCTATCACTAGTTTTCCTAAACCCTATAGCTAATCTCTATCTACTAGGCTATATGAAAACTATCTTCTATTCTACACGATGTGAACACTACAGAGTCAGTCCCCAGTCTGACTTCCTTCACTCGCGTCGCTACACGCCACGCGGAAGGACCTTCATGCGTCCTTCGGCTCTTTGCGTGCTAGGTCAGTTAGCACGCTTCTATTAGCTGTCTTTGGTTTGAGTGGCAATCGTAGCGATCACGCAGGCGTGATTCTGTCGTGACCAGTAGTGCTAACTATCTGGTCAACGCCTTCGTGTGAGGACTAGTTAATAGTCCCCCTTTTCTATCATCTATCCTGCCCTGATCCCGGGCACTATGTTCCCTCTACTCTATCTGAGGTTGACCCCACGTCCCGGTGGTGTTCTATCATGAGGCAGGCTTCCTGCCTCCTGCTTCAGTCTTTGACAGTAGCGTTCAAAGAGGGCTTTGCCCTTGTCCTCGTCAGTCCTCTGCCAGATGAGGTCAGCACCTTGGAAGTCAGAAATGCTCTTATTCTTGACTACACCACTCATGCTTTTATGTAGTCGCCAGAACAATTTCAGTGACTTGTCTGTGCTTACTCTTTGACACACCTCTGCCCATTTTTCGCTTTTAACAACCTTGACCAGTTTTTTGAAGTAGCTTACTTTTGTGTGCATCTCTCTTTCTAAGTGCAAGCAGGGACTAGGATGACCAGCTCTGTTCTTCTTGGCATTTTGCCATCTCCTTACAGCCCTTGGTGGGAAGTGTGTCCATGTAGTCAAGAGTTGGCAGGGCCTCTATGGTGTTGAGGACATCATCCGCTACTTTAGTCTCAATTGAGTAAAGCTCCAAATAGTGCTCTACCCATCTATCCATCTGCTGTTTCTTATCAGTGATGATTTCTCCAGTCAAGGACTGCAGGACGTCTTTATCCCTCCATACATGCTCTTGATGTTTCCCTTATCACTTGCATTTTGAATGCACTTGGAAAGGACAATTATGTTTTAAATCAGTTTTGTAATCAATGTATGTGTGTGTGAATGTTTACGTGCTGCATGTGTGTGCATGGTGCATGTATGTGTGTATGCAGTGCATGTTTGGTGCATGTTTGTTGTGTATGTGTGCATACATGCACATGTGTGAGGTGTGTGAGCATGAAACAGTCACAGAACACTGACAACAATCACAACAACAACACAACCATCCTTACATCATCAGAACTGTTATCGAACACATCATCATCATTATCATCATCTGTGTCGAAGCTCTCTGTCCTGGGACAGCCCACTGGATCTGGGGTCAGTGCAGGGCAGTTTGTCGGCTGACTGGACAGTCTAAAACTGTGACTGCGAGGTGGAGTCAGGTGGTGGATGTTTGAGGCAGAGGCACTCAGCCTATGACTATGAGATCTGAAAACATAACACTTGACTTTACAGTATGTTTGAATAATGAAGACAATGACATCAAGAGATGGACAAACAGCAGTTTGACAGAATGTACAATCAAGGCGAGAGACAGTGTTGGAGATCCACTGTAGTAAACTTTCATTGTGGAGACAGACCTGACTGATAAAGACACAAACAAAAGGTTGGACAATGTATTGTCTGGCATACACGGCTGTACCTCATCAGGTGTATAATAAAGAAATATATCAACATAGAATAAAGCAACTGATGAAACTTTACAGCTGAAGTACATAACAACATAATCCTATATTTCAATGTAAATGTTAATAAGGTGTTACAACAAAATAAAAGTACGTTACGCAAAGGGCCTTATCACACATGATGGGGAAACATGAACCCTGAATTAATGGATGGAGTATAAAACAGGCTCAACAAATGTTGTGTGTATTCAGCAACTCTGTATGGCACGGAAACATGGACCCTGAATTAATGGATGGAGTATAAAACAGGCTCAACAAATGTTGTGTGTATTCAGCAACTCTGTATGGCACGGAAACATGGACCCTGACTTCAAGGATAGAGCACACAATTTAGATTTTTGAAAAGTGAATGTTCTACAAAGAGATGTATGAAGCTAAATGCAGTAACCATACTGAGAATGTTCTACAAAGCGATATCAGAAACTAAATGATCAACCACGCTGAGAATGTTCTACAAAAGAGATATCAGAAGCTAAATGATGCAAACCATGCTGAGAATGTTCTACAAAGAGATATCAGAAACTAAATGATGAAGTAACCACACTGAGAATGTTCTACAAAGAGATATCAGAAGCTAAATGCAGTAACACATTGAGATCTGCTGACTACCTCACACGAAGACGATGTCAGATGTGATCTCACCTGGAGTGAGTTCTGAGGCTGTGATGACTTTTCCTCAAGCTGGGATTCAGTTGTTTGACAAAATTTGAATCCGGATCCATGATCTGTATGACAGTCTGCAGCAGTTTGGGTGTTTCTGGAGGTGTTTTTATAATTTCTTCAGCTTCCAATTTCTTCTTTTTCTCCATCTTTTCATTAGCTTTCAGCAATTTTCTGTTGCAAACAATAATGACAATGTTGATCAAAATGCACATGAAGGACAAATATTTACAACAGCAGCAGCAAATATTCACTTCACCCCTAGACAAACATGGCAATGCTACAGATCATACATTTTGTTCTTCTTACCTAACACATCCCCCTCCCCACAGAAACAATAATGTTATAAAACCTTTTCTCTCTTTATCAACACCACTCAAATGTAAAACAAACATGCATACACCACATAATCCACTTTGCTCTCCTTACCGATTCGCATCAAATTGAACAAACACATAACAATGTTGCACAGGCTACTTTACTCCCCCTTCCCATCTAAAAACAAACATGCAACAATGTTACATAACCTACTTTACTTCACCCTCCCGCCTAAGAGCAAACACGCAACAATGTTACATAACCTACTTTACTTCACCCTCCCGCCAAAGAACAAACATGCAACAATGTTACAGAACCTACTTTACTCCCCCTCCCACCTAAGAACAAACATGCAACAATGTTACATAACCTACTTTACTCCCCCTCCTGCCTAAGAACAAACATGCAACAAGGTTCATAACCTACTTTACTCCCCCTCCCACCTAAGAACAAACATGCAAGAATGTTACATAACCTACTTTACTCCCCCTCCCACCTAAGAACAAACACACAACAATGTTACATAACCTACTTTATTCCCCCTTCCCCTTAAAAAACAAACACACAACAATGTTACATAACCTACTTTACTCCCCCTCCCACCTAAGAACAAACACACAACAATGTTACATAACCTACTTTATTCCCCCTTCCCCTTAAAAAACAAACACACAACAACATTACAGAACCTACTTTACTCCCCCCCCCCCCCCCCCACCACCTAAAAACAAACACACAACAATGTTACTGAACCTACTTCGCTCTCCGTTTCAGCAGAGCTTGTGCATCAGGGTACTCAGTCATGGCCATCTCAAAGTCATGCTTGGACAAGGTGAAGACATTTGTGTAGCCTTTACTTCGGACATCTGCCGTACGGCGGTTCCCACGACCAGACATGGCCAGCAGACTAACCAGAAGAGGTCATACCAAAAGAAAACAACATTAGTTTATATTAAATTCGTCATAATAATAATATATAAGGGTAGTATATCACCAAATGTGACCACCAGTTTGGACAGACAGACGATATATCACCATACTAGAGACATCGTTTTATTTGTTTTGTTTCCTGGTATCTTCAACAATTTCAATGCTCAGTGAACAGAAATTTACATTATAATACTTGTTCATTTCATTGTGTGTCATGTTTGACCCAAACCAACTTTTATGTTTGGCACTGAATTGGCTAAAAAACATTTTTTTTTTTTGGGGGGGGGGGGGGGGGGGGGTGCTCTCTTGCTTTGACCTCTAGCTTAGTTCATACACACTACTTCTAGTAGCACTGGACTGAATTTTGTGTGTGGATTAGCCTTCCCTATTACCAGTGTCTCTCACCATCAGACAAACCCACTCCGACTTCAGAGGTACTTGTAATTTACACCTCCAGGTCAAGGATGAGAAGTCAACATTTTAGTCCAACTAACCTGTTAAGGGGTTGAACCCGCTACCCCAGCATCAACACACCGAATGTTTAAGAACGAGCGCTCTCATTCATTCGACCATGCTAATCTCCAAACTAAATTTTAATAAATTTATCTTATTGTGTAAAAAACATTAGTTTATAATAAATGTGACATATTATATTAAAAAAAAATTAGTTTATAATAAATGTGTCATTTATATATAGATATAAAACAGAATGTATGTATGTGGGTGGGTGTGTGGGGATGTATTTGATGCGTTCGATAACGGTCCATCCGATCGAGATGAAATTTTCTACATGTTTTCTTTTCATTCCCGTGCAGCCAACTGTCATAGTTTGGTACTGTACAATCAGCTATTTACTTACTAAAATTTAATTTTGTAATTACCTGACTTAACATAACAAAATTTATATAAAGGGACATAACTTTTAGTAGCATTGCTATATCTTAGGTTAAGTCCCCTGGCTATAGATAGATAGATAGATAGATAGATAGATAGATAGATAGATAGATAGATAGATAGATAGATAGATAGATCTGACCCGATAGATAGAGAGGGTGGGAGAGACGGACGGACGGGCATGCAAGCAGGCAGGCAGACAGACAGATAGATAGATAGATAGAAAGATAGATAGATAGATAGATAGATAGATAGATAGATAGATAGATAGATAGATAGATAGATAGACAGACAGACGGGCCGGGTCATCAGACAGACAGACAGACAGACAGTCAGGAACGGGAACTTATATGACTACTTATATGAATTAAATGAGATGCTCTCCATCAGGGGCTGGGCGAAGCCGGGTCAGACAGACAGACAGACAGATAGATAGATAGATAGATAGATAGATAGATAGATAATCGGGAACGGGAGCTTATATTACCACTTATATGAATTAAATGAGATGCTCCCCACCAGGGACTGGGTGAAGCCGGGCCGGGTCAGACAGACAGATAGACAGACAGACAGATAGTCGGGAACGGGAGCTTATATGAATTAAATGAGATGCTCCCCACCAGGAGCTGGGCAAAGCCCAGACAGATAGATAGATAGACAGACAGACAGACAGACAGACAGATAGGTAGATTAGATAGATTAGATAGATTAGATAGATAGACAGACAGACAAACAAGCAGACAGACAGACAGATAGATAGATAGATAGATAGATAGATAGATAGATAGATAGATAGATAGATAGATAGATAGATAGATAAATAGATCCCCACCAGGGCCTGGGCGAAGCCGGGCCGGGTCAGCTAGTATTATATAAAAAAATTTAGTTTATAATAAATGTGTCATATTATATTTTAAAAAAATTAGTTTATAATAAATGTGTCATATTATATGTTTAACAAATTAGTTTATAATAAATGTATCATATTATATTTACAAAGCCATTATTTTATAATAAATGTATCATATTGTATTAAACAAGACTTATTAGTTCATAATACATTTGTCATATTATATTTAAAAAAAAAATTAGTTTATAATAAATGTGTCATATTATATTTAAAACAGCCATTATTTTATAATAAATTTATAATATTATACTTTTAAAATAAATTTGTCATATTATATTAAAAAAAAAGAAAATTAGTTTATAATAAATGTGTCATATTATATTTAAAACGCTATTATCTTATAATACACGTATCAAATTATAATTTTTTTAAACCCATTAGTTCATAATAGGTTTGTCATATTAAATTTTTTTTTTAAATAGCTTTTAATAAATGTGTCATATTATTTAAAAAAAAACAACATTACTTTATAATAAATTTGTCATATTATATTTTTTTTAAAAACCATTAGTTCATAATACATTTGTCATATTGTATTTAGAAACAAAAACCATCTCACAGAAGGAGCCTGCTATGGGTCAGTGATGTGATAGGACAATCACATGTTGCAGGCCTGGACGCACGGGGCAAGAGATCCCTACATTCTCTTCCTCTGTTAGTGGATGACAAATGTGGGCATCGACCCCCGCCTGACTGCACTTACAACATGATCAGCGTAGATCACTATCAACTACATTAATTTTTCCGCTGTCACTTTACACAGTTAACTCCATCATTATCATCAAGTGTCCTGCCAGCTGGCTTAGGTGTTTATGGTTCTCCACAGATTTTGGCCTTTGGTGTTCTGGTTCAACTCTGCTGCTGATATTCCTCCATGCCACCATCTCAATCCATCCAGCATCGTTTCTCTTGGTCAGCCTCTGCCTCTCTTCCCCTCAATCTTTCTAGTCAACATGATGTTCTCCAATGCCTCTCTTCTCATCACATGACCAAGGAAAGCCCGTTTGTCTCTTTCTTACTGTTGTATATAATGTTCTAATTTAATTAGCCTCTTTCAGTCAATCGTCGTTAGTTACTCTCGCAGTCCAAGGAATTCGCAACATTCGTTTCAGGAACCACATCTCTGTTGCTACCAAATTCTTTATAACTTGTTCATGCACAGTTAACTTATACAGGATATTTGATCTCTGGTTACTGCTAGGCTTTCCTTCCGTGTTTCCTTCTTCTTATCTTTGTTTACCATGATCTGTTACAGTGAAAGGAAAGGCTAGTTCCACAGCTGATACTGTAATTTGGTGAGAATTGCTAGGTCTTCATATACAGGATGTATTTTTAATGACTGTGCAGTGTTTCAAAATATTGCCGGTCCAAGTTTTGTATTTACCCATTGAGTTGCATGAACTTTACAGAGGGTGAATACAAAAGTTCGACCGGCAATATTTTCAACCACTGCACAATCATTAAAAATACATCCTGTACATGATATACGTAGAGCCTGTGACCAGTTCTCTTCCTTATTACATTTAATTCCCAGAAAATCCTTAAAATGACCTGACAGTCAATTTGATGAGGCTGGATCGACTGCACTGATTGAAAAAAATAATCTTGCCTCTTCAGGGGAGGTTGAACCCAGACCACTGTCTTGGGAGGCAGCTGTACTAACTTCTATGTACCCTCTATGTAACCTCTATATAACCTCTAGGTAACTTCTATGCCACCACAGCTCGGGTTAAGGTGTATATGTTAATTGTTTACATTTCCTACAAGAGAGCACTAATGTTGTACATTGTTACAAAGGTCATATTTCAAAATGATAACAGGAACCAAAAAAAAAATCATTTGTGTTAATTTATTGGCTGAATTTGTGATTGCGTGCATATCTTAACCATAAATATATCTACAAAACTGTCTACTTTATCTCTCTAACAACAATGCACACCTTATCTCTCAACAACAATGCCTACCTTATCTCTCCGACACTGCCTATTGTATCTCTACAACAGTGCCCACCTTATCACTTCAACAATGGCGCCTACCTTATAACTCCAACAACACTGTCCACCTTATCTCTGCAACAGTAGCACCTACCTTATCTCGGCAACAATAGGACCTACCTTATAAATCCAACAACACTGTCTACCTTATCTCTCCAAAAACACTGCCTACGGTATCTCTACAACAATGCCTACAGTATCTCTACAACAATGCCTACTATATCTCTACAAACATGCCTATCTTATCTCTCTAACAATAACATCTACCTTATCTCTCCAACAACACTGCCTACCTGATCTCTCCAACAGTGACTACCGTATCTCTCCAACAAACTATACTGCCTACCTGATCTCTCCAACAGTGACTACCTTATCTCTCCAACAAACTATACTGCCTACCTGATCTATCCAAGAGTGACTACCTCATCTCTCCAACAAACTAAACTGCCTACCTGATCTCTCCATCAGTGACTACCTTATATCTCCAACTAAATATACTGCCTACCTGATCTATCCAACAGCGACTACCTTATCTCTTCAACAGTGACTACCTTATCTCTCCAACAAACAACCCTACCTACCTGATCTCTCCAACAAACAACCCTGCATACCTAATCTCTCCAACAAACAACCCTGCCTACCTTATCTCTCCAACAAACAACCCTACCTACCTGATCTCTCCAACAGTGACTACCTTATCTCTCCAACAAACAACCCTTCATACCTAATCTCTCCAACAGTTACTACCTTATATCTCCAACAAACAACTCTACCTACCTGATCTCTCCAACAAACAACACTGCCTACCTGATCTCTCTAACAGTGACTACCTTATCTCTCTAACAAACAACCCTACCTACCTGATCTCTCCAACAGTGACTACCTTATCTCTCCAACAAACAACCCTGCCTACTTGATCTCTCCAACAGTGACTACCTTATCTCTCCAACAAACAACCCTACCTACTTGATCTCTCCAACAGTGACTACCTTATTTCTGCAACAAACAACCCTACCTACCTTATCTCTCCAACAAAATATACTGCCTACCTGATCTCTCCAACAGTGACTACCTTATTTCTCCAACAAACAACCCTGCCTACCTGATCTCTCCAACAGTGACTACCTGATCTCTCCAACAGTGACTACCTTATCTCTTCAACAAACGACCCTGCCTACCTAAGTTCTCCCACGGTGATTACCTGATCTCTCCAACAGTGACTACCTGATCTCTCCAAAAGTGACTACCTTATCTATCCAACAGTGACTACCTTATCTCTCCAACAAACAATCCTGCCTATCTGATCTCTCCAACAAACAACCCTGCCTACCTGATCTCTCCAACAAACAACCCTGCCTACCTTATCTCTCCAACAAACAACCCTGCCCACCTTATCTCTCCAACAAACAACCCTGCCTACCTTATCTCTCCAACAAACAACCCTGCCTACCTTATCTCTCCAACAGTGACTACCTTATCTCTCCAACAGTGACTACCTTATATCTCCAACAAACAACACTGCCTACCTAAACTCTCCAACAAACAAGACTGCTTACCTGATCTCTCCAACAACCCTGCCTACCTTATCTCTCCAACAAACAACCCTGCCTACCTTATCTCTCCAACAAACAACCCTGCCTACCTTATCTCTCCAACAAACAACCCTGTCTACCTTATCTCTCCAACAAACAACCCTGCCTACCTTATCTCTCCAACAGTGACTACCTTATCTCTCCAACAGTGACTACCTTATATCTCCAACAAACAACACTGCCTACCTAATCTCTCCAACAAACAAGACTGCCTCCTTATCTCTCCAACAAAACAACCCTGCCTACCTTATCTCTCCAACAAAAAACCCTGCCTACCTTATCTCTCCAACAGTGACTACCTTATCTCTCCAACAGTGACTACCTTATATCTCCAACAAACAACACTGCCTACCTAATCTCTCCAACAAACAAGACTGCTTACCTGATCTCTCCAACAACCCTGCCTACCTTATCTCACCAAAGACACTGCCTTCATGTAACGTTGCCAGGACAGTCTCCCCGTCCTCTCCGCCCACAACCTCAACTTGTCCTTGTGTCACTATGTACATCTCTCGGCCAACTTCACCCTGCAGGTCATTTAAGACTGCCATTGTGAACTTTAGCAATATCTTTAGCTAAAATATCACAGACACATCTTGGACTTAAATATCAAACATCACAGAAACATTGTCAACATTTAGAACTTAAATATCACAGAAACACCTTGGACTTAAATATCACAGAAACATTGTCAACGGCTGGAATTTAAATATCACAGAAACAGTTCTAGAATATTGTGAACCAAGAAGAAGTGAAACACTTACATCCTTCAAGATGTGAACATGGAAGAACACTGTCACCCTTCAAGATGTGAACATGGAAGAACACTGTCATCCTTCAAGATGTGAACATGGAAGAACACTGTCATCTTTCAAGATGTGAACATGGAAGAACACTGTCATCCTTCAAGATGTGAACATGGAAGAACACTGTCATCCTTCAAGATGTGAACATGGAAGAACATTGACATCCTTCAAGATGTGAACATGGAAGAACACTGTCATCCTTCAAGATGTGAACATGGAAGAACACTGTCATTCTTCAAGATGTGAACATGGAAGAACACTGTCATCCTTCAAGATGTGAACATGGAAGAACATTGACATCCTTCAAGATGTGAACATGGAAGAACATTGACATCCTTTAAGATGTGAACATGGAAGAACACTGTCATCCTTCAAGATGTGAACATGGAAGAACACTGTCATCCTTCAAGATGTGAACATGGAAGAACACTGTCATCCTTCAAGATGTGAACATGGAAGAACACTGACATCCTTCAAGATGTGAACATGGAAGAACATTGACACCCTTCAAGATGTGAACATGGAAGAACACTGACATACTTCAAGGTGTGAACATGGAAGAACACTGACATCCTTCAAGATGTGAACATGGAAGAACACTGTCATCCTTCAAGATGTGAACATCAAAGAACACTGACACCCTTCAAGATGTGAACATGGAAGAACACTGTCATCCTTCAAGATGTAAACAGGGAAGAACACTGTCATCCTTCAAGATGTGAACATGGAAGAACATTGACACCCTTCAAGATGTGAACATGGAAGAACACTGACATCCTTCAAGGTGTGAACATGGAAGAACATTGACATCCTTCAAGATGTGAACATGGAAGAACACTGCCACCCTTCAAGATGTGAACATCAAAGAACACTGACACCCTTCAAGATGTGAACATGGAAGAACACTGTCATCCTTCAAGATGTGAACAGGGAAGGACACTGTCATCCTTCAAGATGTGAACATGGAAGAACACTGTCATCCTTCAAGATGTGAACATGGAAGAACACTGTCATCCTTCAAGATGTGAACATGGAAGAACATTGACACCCTTCAAGATGTGAACATGGAAGAACATTGACATCCTTCAAGATGTGAACATGGAAGAACACTGACACCCTTCAAGATGTGAACTTGGAAGAACACTGACACCCTTCAAGATGTGAACATGGAAGAACATTGACATCCTTCAAGATGTGAACATGGAAGAACACTGACACCCTTCAAGATGTGAACATGGAAGAACACTGACATCCTTCAAGATGTGAACATGGAAGAACATTGACACCCTTCAAGATGTGAACATGGAAGAACACTGACATCCTTCAAGATGTGAACATGGAAGAACATTGACACCCTTCAAGATGTGAACATGGAAGAACATTGACATCCTTCAAGATGTGAACATGGAAGAACACTGACATCCTTCAAGATGTGAACATAGAAGAACATTGACACCCTTCAAGATGTAAACATCAAAGAACACTGACATCCATCAATATGTGAACATCAAAGAACACTGAAACCCTTCAAGATGTGAACATGGAAGAACACTGACACCCTTCAAGATGTGAACATGGAAGAACATTGACATCCTTCAAAATGTGAACATGGAAGAACACTGACACCCTTCAAGATCTGAACATGGAAGAACACTGACACCCTTCAAGATGTGAACATGGAAGAACACTGACACCCTTCAAGATGTGAACATGGAAGAACATTGACATCCTTCAAGATGTGAACATGGAAGAACACTGACACCCTTCAAGATGTGAACATGGAAGAACATTGACACCCTTCAAGATGTGAACATGGAAGAACACTGACATCCTTCAAGATGTGAACATGGAAGAACACTGACACCCTTCAAGATGTGAACATCAAAGAACACTGACATCCTTCAATATGTGAACATAAAAAAACACTGAAACCCTTCAAGATGTGAACATCAAAGAACACTGACACCCTTCAAGATGTGAACATGGAAGAACACTGACACCCTTCAAGATGTGAACATGGAAGAACATTGACACCCTTCAAGATGTGAACATGGAAGAACACTGACATCCTTCAAGATGTGAACATGGAAGAACACTGACACCCTTCAAGATGTGAACATCAAAGAACACTGACATCCTTCAATATGTGAACATAAAAAAACACTGAAACCCTTCAAGATGTGAACATCAAAGAACACTGACACCCTTCAAGATGTGAACATGGAAGAACACTGACACCCTTCAAGATGTGAACATGGAAGAACACTGACTCATCAACAGCATAATGACTCATCTACAGCATCGTGACCCATCAAAAGCATCGTGACCCATCAACAGCATCGTGACCCATCAACAGCATCGTGACCCATCAACAGCATACAATGAACTACTTTGGCCATATAAACCATCACAGTGGTTTGGCAAGAACGGTGCTAGTGGAAGAGTCAGGTGTTGATCTGTTTGACGTCAAACACAGGACACAGATGACATCTTAGGCATGAACATTCATAAAGCGGTTACAGATATGAATATTCATACAAGGGTTACAGGCATGAACATTCATACAGGGGTTACAGGCCTGAACATTCATACAGGGGTACAGGCATGAACATTCATACAGGAGTTGCAGGCATGAACATTCACACAGGGGTTACAGGCATGAACATTCATACAGGGGTTACAGGCATGAACATTCATACAGTGGTTGCAGGCATGAACATTCATACAGTGGTTACAGGCATGAACATTTATACATGGGTTACAGGCATGAACATTCATACAGGAGTTGCAGGCATGAACATTCATACAGTGGTTACAGGCATGAACATTTATACATGGGTTACAGGCATGAACATTCATACAGGAGTTGCAGGCATGAACATTCATACAGGAGTTGCAGGCATGAACATTCACACAGGGGTTACAGGCATGAACATTCATACAGGGGTTACAGGCATGAACATTCATACAGGGGTTACAGGCATGAACATTCATACAGGGGTTACAGGCATGAACATTCATACAGGGGTTACAGGCATGAACATTCATACAGGGGTTACAGGCATGAACATTCATACAGGGGTTACAGGCATGAACATTCATACAGGGGTTACAGGCATGAACATTCATACAGGGGTTACAGGCATGAACATTCATACAGTGGTTGCAGGCATGAACATTCATACAGTGGTTACAGGCATGAACATTTATACATGGGTTACAGGCATGAACATTCATACAGGAGTTGCAGGCATGAACATTCATACAGGAGTTGCAGGCATGAACATTTATACAGGGGTTACATGCATGAACATTTATACAGGGGTTACATGCATGAACATTCATACAGGAGTTACAGGCATGAACATTCATACAGGGGTTACAGGCATGAACATTTATATATGGGTTACAGGCATGAACATTCATACAGGAGTTGCAGGCATGAACATTCATACAGGGGTTACAAGCATGAACATTCATACAGGGGTTACAAGCATGAACATTCATACAGGGGTTACAGGCATGAACATTCATACAGTGGTTGCAGGCATGAACATTCATACAGTGGTTACAGGCATGAACATTTATACATGGGTTACAGGCATGAACATTCATACAGGAGTTGCAGGCATGAACATTCATACAGGAGTTGCAGGCATGAACATTTATACAGGGGTTACATGCATGAACATTTATACAGGGGTTACATGCATGAACATTCATACAGGAGTTATAGGCATGAACATTTATACAGGGGTTACAGGCATGAACATTTATACAGGGGTTACATGCATGAACATTCATACAGGGGTTACAGGCATGAACATTTATATACGGGGTACAGGCATGAACATTTATACAGGGGTTACATGCATGAACATTCATATAGGGGTTACAGGCATGAACATTCATACAGGAGTTGTAGGCCTGAGGATTGATTTCCTGACACCAGGTTTGACCCCATATGGATTGGCAACTCTCTGTAGAATGACTAGGCACCTGCTGACAGTGTGGCACAGAGCATGAACTCCACAGCTCCAGTCAAGATGAGAGTGCATGAGGCAGGGAACTGGCACAAAAGGTAATATGGTGTAGGGCTGAAGGCAAGCCAGGAAGGAAAGTCAGGGGCAGACCATACAAGATATTCCCTGCCATCCAAGTAGTCTCTCATAAGTGCACAGCTGACACATGACACTCTGGTACTGGGTTGAGTCAAGGAATCATGTCCTGCACATGGCTGCTTAACCTCACTTCCGTATATTGAGCTTCTTGTGCATTCCAGGTTACACCTTCGGGTGACACATAGTTGCAGTTCACAGATTTTGAACTTTTATGACGCCACTCAACTAATGTGGTCAAGTGAGACCACCAAATGAATTTACCAGCCAAGCAATGAACAGGTTATCAATGATATAAATACAATGCATTCAGCATCATCTAATGCCATCTCCACATTGAAAACTCAGCCATCGTGAATTTCTAATACTCTTTTTACAGATCTTCACAATGCATTCATACAGGCTTCTTACTGGTCATATCTTCATGTTATATACACATGTAACACAGTCTTTCTCTTGCATGCTTTCCCTCCATTTTCCCTCAAGACCCCTCAATTTTCCCCCAAGACCCCACCAGTTTCCCTCAAGACCCTTCCATTTTCCCTCAAGACCCCTCCATATTTCATCAAGACCCCTCCATATTTCCTCAAGACCCCTCCATTTCCCCCCAAGATAGCCCTTTATTCCCATATCTGACTGGTAACCTGACAATAGTCTCTCCCACTGAGACAGGGATTGTGTAAAACCTTGACCGGGCTGCCAGGTCAAATAATCTGGCTGCTGAACGAGGGGACGGAATGCGTATGGGAATGTACTGAGTGCTCAAATCAACTCAGCTCATCTCAACTCAAAAGCCTAAAACAGGTACCAGGAAATATTCTGGGAAGTGAAAGCAGCAGTGTGACACTGATCACATCCCCCATCAAGCCCAAGTTTATCTATAGAAAACATTGGGTCAGCACGATAAACCTGTTATGGCTAAAAGCATGTAAGACGGTCCTTTGTTACTTCTCTGTTTATGGATAGCTCAAAGCAACATAAATGGGACATCAACAGCACAAATAAAGGACCCTTCTACACGCCTTAAGAAGTATTCTGTATATGGTGCTAGATCCATAGCTTATACAGGGTGTATTTTTAATGACTGTGCAGTGTTTGAAAATATTGCTGGTCCAAGTTTTGTATTCACCCTCTGTTAGTTCATACAATATAATAGGTAAATACAAAACTTGGACTGGCAATATTTCCAAATACTGCACAGTCATTAAAAATACACCCTGTACATCAACAGGTACTTGGTGGGTGATGTGTTTGGTATCATACTGGCCACTTTTACTTCTCAAGAAATTCTCTGGTACCCATTGTAGCATGTGTTGACATGGAGCCCAGATCAATATTTAACAATTCACTCAATCAAGTATGAAATACCAAAAATGTCAATTCCTCACTTTTTTACAAATGAAATCTCTAGGTAAATAGAGAATAGGCCTGAGCTTCAAAACAAGGTCATAAAGTAGGTTTCTCTCACAATCTTGAAAGAGCTGCACTTTAGACAGTGTGTTGAAATGCACGTTTATAGCTAAGTCTGTCTGCAGTTTCTTTGGCAATGATGAGACTAGAGATCGCTCATCTATGGAGGAGATTAGAATGTACTCAAGTTATTTTAACATTTAAGAGCACATTCAAGTTATTTTAACACTTAAGAACACAGTCTAGCTATTTTAACACTTAAGAACACATTCAAGCTATTTTAACACTAAAGAACACATTAAGGCTATTTTAACACTTAAGAACACATTCAAGCTATTTTAACACTTAAGAGCACGGTTAAGCTATTTTGACACTTACACATTCAAGCTATTTTAACACTTAATAACACAATCCTCTTGCTTGCTTCACCTCCATGTTTTCTAAACATATTTTAAATATTTTCTTATGCTGGAGATGGGGAATCAGTATTTGTGTAATTGGTGTGAGAGATGGGACAAATTAGCACACTGGTGTAAAGAATGTGAGAGGTGTGATAAATTATCACATTGGTGTAAATGATGAGAGAGATGGGACAAATTAGCACATTGGTGTAAGTGTAAAGAATGAGAGACAGGATAAATTATCACATTGGTGTAAATGATGAGAGAGATGGGACAAATGATTACACTGGTATATATGATGTGGGAGATGAGACAAATCAGCACATTAGTGTAAATGATGTGAGAGATGAGACAAATTAGCACATTGGTGTAAAGAATGTGAGAGACAGGATAAATTAGCACATTGTTGTAAATGATGTGAGAGATGGGACACATTATTACACTGGTATATATGATGTGGGTGATGAGACAAACCAGCACATTAGTGTAAATGATGTGAGAGATGAGACAAATTAGCACACTGGTGTAAATGATGTGACTGGTGTCCCACATACATACCAATAGTTTTCTGCTGTTCCCAGTTATACAGAAACCATTCTCGAACCCTGTCCTTCATCTCCTGCGGCAGGTTGATAGACTGCATGTACCAGAGACACGAGTCCATCTTCTTACGGTAGTTGTCTTTCACCAAAGTGGCAGCTTCAACTATGTCCCGAATCTACATCCACAACAACAGGTAAAGATAAAGCCAAGGGTAAAGATAATTTTACAAGTAAAAATAAAGTAAAAGGTAAACATAAAACCAAGGGTTAAGATAACTCTACAAATAAAGATAAAGTCAAAGGTTAAGATAATTCTACAGGTACAGATAAAGTCAAAAGCAAAGATAAGGTCTAAAGTAAAGGTAAAGTGAAAAGTAAAGTCAACAGTGAAGATAAGTCAAAAGTAAAGATAAAAGTAAAGATAAAGTCAAAAGTAAAGATAGAGTCAAAAGTAAAAATAAGTCAAAAGTAAAGATAAGTCAAAGGTAAAGATAAAAGGCAAAAGTGAAGGCAAAGGGGGAGACAAAGATAAAGATAATACTTAATCTTCTTCTTACAGACCATGCCATGTGGTACTGGTGATTATGTCTGTTCATGGCCTTCTATCTCATTTACTACTACATTAAACCAAAAATATGCACTTGGGACATTGGCACAAGTGCTCTATCCCCTCTTCAAAAGCCCCCGAAGAGTTCCTGTGCAGATTATTCCCCTTGCAATTAAATTAAAAGTCTGCCTGGCAAGGTCAAGGTGGGATAAGGCAGTGCAATGGCTGCCATGATTGCCTGCTATCCCAGTCGTCATGTCTTCAAATTAATATCAAGGCAAGGATATTTTAAGAATTGACCTGGTAACACAGGTAGAATATGCAGGAATGCACGTACGCACACGCACCTAAACACACAATGATGTACATACAGCCACCACTGCCATCACTACAACCACTAATACTACAGCTACAATTATTACAGTCATGACTACTACACCACAACACTGTCACTACCACAACCAGCAGCACAACTACATCCTCCACCACCACAACCACTATCAATCTGATTCTTCTCCATCATTACTTTTCTCTCAGCTTCCTCAACTCTTTCTCATCCTTCTTCTCCTACTAGTACTAGTAATACTCTTACTACCACGTATGCTGTAGCTGTTTCTTCTACTACTACTACTACTACTACTACTACTACTACTACTACTACTACTACTACTACTATTACTACCAACACTACTATCGTAATACAATTACTACTACCATCACTACTACTACTACCACCACTGCTACCATAAATACTATAACTAATACCACTACTATCAAAACTACTACAATAATACTATTACTACTATCACTACTATTACTACCACCACTACTACCATAAATATTATTACTACCACCACCACTATTACCATAAAAATTATTACTACCTCCACCACTACTACTACCAACACTACTACCGTAAATATGATTACCAGTATCACCATCACTACTACCATAAATACTATTACTACTACCCCTACTACTGCAACTACTACCACTAGAGCTACTACCACTACTACTTCTTCTACTACTACTAATACTATCGCCTAGGTGAGTGTGTGGATCACTGGATCGTCACAAAACAAGTGTTAGTTGTCAATAAACCCCCACCACCAGCCTGTCAAAATCAGCACTAGATCTCAATAAAACAAACTCTTCACTTAAAATTACAAAATGGTTGACACATTCAATGACTGACCTGGCCAATCAGCAAAGCAAACAGAAACACGCCAGATAACCAGTAGAATGTCATGAAAATATATTCCAGTTTATTAGTTGGAGTTGGGTTGTTGCCAATGGACGTAGCAGTCTTCGTGGCAAGATAGAAGCAGCGTATATATCTACAAGAATAAATGTAACAACATAGCATATATTAGCTAATTACTTAAAGGAAACATTCTTCAACAGTGAATACGTGGCTGAAAGGATAAGAGTTCTCCAGCTCTCAAACTTCCAGTGCTCTAATGACAGAATAGGGAGCTCAACCTCTACACCGGCCAGTTGGACTTCAACATTAATATCTTGTTCAAAAAGCAATGGCAAACGTAAAATTGCATACAAAATCAACCTGGGGTTGATCGCAACATTCGGCAGAGAAATAAAAAGGTACAATGACCTTGGAATAGTCTTAACATTGCTATTCCTCTCTGCAGATGTGAAGGTCAGGTACTGATCTTGGACACTATGTTGATTTCTGAGCTTGGAATGGGGAATAAGAGCTGTGCAGCAGTCTCTGTGAGAGGCGTGGCTGCGTAATGACTAGCACTTGGCCTGGTGGTCATGAGTTTGAAACCCCATTATGACCATTAAAAAAAAAAAAGTGACCCGGGCTGAATAATGGGTATGAGGAAATGTCTTGTGAATAAATGTGGCTGGTGGGCCACTGATGACATCACTCACTGGGTGCTGACTGGTCTATACAAATATGGGGCTCGCAACATATACATATAGGATGGGGTTAGCACCATATACATATAGAATGGGACTAGCACCATATACATATAGAATGGGGCTAGCACCATATACATATAGAATGAGACTAGCACCATATACATATAGGATGGGGCTAGCACCATACACATATAGAATGGGGCTAGCACCATACACATATAGAATGGGACTAGCACCATATACATATAGAATGGGACTAGCACCATATACATATAGAATGGGGCTAGCACCATATACATATAGGATGGGGCTAGCACCATATACATATAGGATGGGGCTAGCACCATATACATATAGAATGGGGATAGCACCATATACATATAGAATGGGGCTAGCACCATATACATATAGAATGGGACTAGCACCATATACATATAGAATGGGACTAGCACCATATACATATAGGATGGGGCTAGCACCATATACATATAGGATGGGGCTAGCACCATATACATATAGAATGGGACTAGCACCATATACATATAGAATGGGACTAGCACCATACACATATAGAATGGGGCTAGCACCATATACATATAGGATGGGGCTAGCACCATATACATATAGGATGGGGCTAGCACCATATTCATATAGAATGGGACTAGCACCATATACATATAGAATGAGACTAGCACCATATACATATAGGATGGGGCTAGCACCATATACATATAGGATGCGACTAGCACCATATACATATAGAATGGGACTAGCACCATATACATATAGAATGGGGATAGCACCATATACATATAGAATGGGGCTAGCACCATATACATATAGGATGGGGCTAGCACCATATACATATAGAATGGGGCTAGCACCATATACATATAGAATGGGACTAGCACCATATACATATAGAATGGGACTAGCACCATATACATATAGAATGGGACTAGCACCATATACATATAGAATGGGGCTAGCATCATATACATATAGGATGGGGCTAGCACCATATACATATAGGATGGGGCTAGCACCATATACATATAGAATGGGACTAGCACCATACACATATAGAATGGGACTAGCACCATAAACATATAGAATGGGGATAGCACCATATACATATAGAATGGGGCTAGCACCATATACATATAGGATGGGGCTAGCACCATATACATATAGAATGGGACTAGCACCATACACATATAGAATGGGGATAGCACCATATACATATAGAATGGGGATAGCACTATAAACATATAGATGTAAATTTATAACAGTATTCTAGCCTCCCTGGTCAGCCCAGCCTAAAATAGATATCAGGAAATGTCTTGGGAAGTAAAAGCAGCCCATGTGATACCAATCTCACCACCCACAAGGGGCTCATTGGTATATACTTATATGGGTATGGCACCATATGTCCAATGCAACTTAAGGCATATATCAGGGTCGTTTTTACCATATACTTAATACTTCTCAAGTGTGTAAAAAGTCCTTTACGTCTTACCTTATTTCAGTGTTCAAGAAGATTCTACTTCGAAACCAGCAAGGAAAGTATGGACTCACTCCAACAGATGCAATCCTCTTTCAGAACTCAAGACGATCTGAATGTCAATGCATCCCACTAATAAAATGCAGCCTTCTAGAAACAACAAACTAACCAATCTGTCTTCCACGGGGGTATTTTTAGATACCGAGGCATTAGCAATTAGCCAGTTCCAGCCAATTTTGTGCAGACAGAAAGATTTCATTCTAAATTTACTTCATTCTAAATTTGCAATTACCTAAGGGATAACTAATTCTCCACACGTGAACAACATCAGTGACTGTGTTTTAAGTATGTCAGCCAAAGTATAATTCACTTATTAATTTCATGTGATATGTGAATAATATCAGTGACTGTGTGTTTTAAGTATGTCAGCCAAATTATAATTCACTTATCCATTTCATGTGATATGTGAACAATATCAGTGATTGTGTGTTTTAAGTATGTCAGCCAAATTATAATTCACTTATCCATTTCATGTGATATGTGAACAATATCAGTGACTGTGTGTTTTAAGTATGTCAGCCAAATTATAATTCACTTATTCATTTCATGTGATATGTGAACAATATCAGTGACTGTGTGTTTTAAGTATGTCAGCCAAATTATAATTCACTTATCCATTTCATGTGATCAGTGACTGTGTGTTTTAAGTATGTCAGCCAAATTATAATTCACTTATCCATTTCATGTGATATATGGAGGTAAGCATGGCCAAATGGACAAGGGCACTTGCCCTTAAACTTTCGGTGCGCTGATGCCTAGGTAGCGGGTTCAATCCCTACACCGGTCAGTTGGACTAAAATGTTGACTACCCGTCTTTGACTTGGGGCCGCAAATAACAAATACATCAGAATTCAGAGTTGGTTTGTCTGATGGCGAGGGATGCTGGTAATAGGGAACGCTAATTCACACGCAAGAATCAGTCCAGTGCACAGTAGTAGTAGCATGGCTTGAGTTCAAAGCGAGAGAACGAGGAAAAAAAACCAATTATGATATATAACTCAGCAGTATGTACCTGACAAGATGCAATGGAAGATTCCAGGCAAGAAATAGTGCAACATACTGTTTGTGGTTTCTGTGTTTAAATATGTGTTCAAGTCGAGGCACAGAAAACATACTTACGCAACACCTTCACCACTATAGACCCAGTCATTTGTACCTAGTCCTTCATACACGGACACGGCATAGTAGCCACACGTCTCAACGTGGATCAGAAACAGCATGTATGACACCGTCTTGATAATCCTGGATAGAAAATAATGGAAACAGCAGAAGTATTAAGAATTGTAAACATACGTGTGTGAAAGTGCATTCTCTTCCACATACACAAATAAAGGAGATAGAGAAAGAGACAGAAAGGGCTCTTCACCATGCCATGAGGCGTACTGGTTATACAATGCTAGCCCCATATTTGTATAGATCAGCTGGCACTCGATGAGTGAGTTAATTACTTAGTCAACAGATCATCCTCATTGCACATTGAACTATCAGTCCCATAAGTGCTCAGATATGCTCCTCAGTATCTCCCTCAACATTTAGTGACTGACGACACCAGTTCCCTGTTGGCTGTCTAGTTAGTTAGTTAGTCACAGTTCCAACTTCACGGCAACGGGTCGTCTCCATTATGCTCCGTTCCTATGCCAGTGAATATCACATGAAATGCTCCTGACTGCCTTATGTGAAAAGTGGAATAAACAGGAGTCTTGACAAACCAACAGCCCACACAGGTATACTGTACATAAAATACATAATGCCGCCGTCAGAATGCCAACACGACAAAGGTGTGTTGTGTTGTGTTGTGTTATGTTGTGTTGGCTGACTATTCTTCTGTGGCTTCCTGCATGGCGCTCTAGTCTAGCTTGACCCTGTTTGACTTGATGTTCTTGTAGGCTGGTCAAAGTTGAAGAATCACATCCATCCCTGGGATGCAGAGGTGTTTCCAAGGCACCAGGGCCGGGTTATATACTGGCCAAGACCTATTGACGCATCCTCGTCGAGCGTCCTGGGCAACAGGTCCCTTCGGGGTCCTGGCTAAAGTCAGTAGGATCGCTGATTCCTCCGAAGTCGGAGAGTGTATTCCTGTACGGCGAGGAACCACCAGTCTACAGACCAATAAGCCAGACATGGGACAACGGATACTCACGCAAACCTCAGGTCCTGTATGACATCACACTGATGCTGGACAACAGGATGCCTTCATCCGACATACAGGACTTCGCGTTGGAGCTCAAGCCAACGAACACAAGCAAGCAAGCAAGCAACATCCATCCCTGAGACTTTACTCATCCGGCTTCCCTGAGGGCATCCAGGATGTCAGCCTGGTTCATTCCTTATCAGCTCCCTATAGCAACCATGCCCTCAAGCCTATCTGTTCAGTCGTTTCCTCTTACACCCCCACCCCACATGCCCTGGCACACACACGAGACAGGCTAGTTACTCTTGACCTTCCACAGAATGAGACAACTCTGCATTCAATACTGTATGGGATAAAAGAGGAGCTCTATAAACTGTTGTCTATAAACTGTTGTCAATACTGTATGGGATAAAAGAGGAGCTCCATAAACTGTTGTCTATAAACTGTTGTCAATACTGTATGGGATAAAAGAGGAGCTCTTTAAACTGTTGTCTATAAACTGTTGTCTATAAACTGTTGTCTATAAACTGTTGTCAATACTGTATGGGATAAAAGAGGAGCTCTTTAAACTGTTGTCTATAAACTGTTGTCTATAAACTGTTGTCTATAAACTGTTGTCAATACTGTATGGGATAAAAGAGGAGCTCTTTAAACTGTTGTCTATAAACTGTTGTCTATAAACTGTTGTCAATACTGTATGGGATAAAAGAGGAGCTCTTTAAACTGTTGTCTATAAACTGTTGTCAATACTGTATGGGATAAAAGAGGAGCTCTTTAAACTGTTGTCTATAAACTGTTGTCTATAAACTGTTGTCAATACTGTATGGGATAAAAGAGGAGCTCTTTAAACTGTTGTCTATAAACTGTTGTCTATACTGTATGGGATAAAAGAGGAGCTCTATAAACTGTTGTCTATAAACTGTTGTCAATACTGTATGGGATAAAAGAGGAGCTCTTTAAACTGTTGTCTATAAACTGTTGTCAATACTGTATGGGATAAAAGAGGAGCTCTATAAACTGTTGTCTATAAACTGTTGTCAATACTGTATGGGATAAAAGAGGAGCTCTATAAACTGTTGTCAATACTGTATGGGATAAAAGAGGAGCTCTTTAAACTGTTGTCTATAAACTGTTGTCAATACTGTATGGGATAAAAGAGGAGCTCTATAATCTGTTGTCTATAAACTGTTGTCAATACTGTATGGGATAAAAGAGGAGCTCTTTAAACTGTTGTCTATAAACTGTTGTCTATAAACTGTTGTCAATACTGTATGGGATAAAAGAGGAGCTCTATAAACTGTTGTCTATAAACTGTTGTCAATACTGTATGGGATAAAAGAGGAGCTCTATAAACTGTTGTCAATACTGTATGGGATAAAAGAGGAGCTCTTTAAACTGTTGTCTATAAACTATTGTCAATACTGTATGGGATAAAAGAGGAGCTCTATAAACTGTTGTCTATAAACTGTTGTCAATACTGTATGGGATAAAAGAGGAGCTCTTTAAACTGTTGTCTATAAACTGTTGTCAATACTGTATGGGATAAAAGAGGAGCTCTTTAAACTGTTGTCTATAAACTGTTGTCAATACTGTATGGGATAAAAGAGGAGCTCTATAAACTGTTGTCTATAAACTGTTGTCAATACTGTATGGGATAAAAGAGGAGCTCTTTAAACTGTTGTCTATAAACTGTTGTCAATACTGTATGGGATAAAAGAGGAGCTCTATAATCTGTTGTCTATAAACTGTTGTCAATACTGTATGGGATAAAAGAGGAGCTCTTTAAACTGTTGTCTATAAACTGTTGTCTATAAACTGTTGTCTATAAACTGTTGTCAATACTGTATGGGATAAAAGAGGAGCTCTATAAACTGTTGTCTATAAACTGTTGTCAATACTGTATGGGATAAAAGAGGAGCTCTTTAAACTGTTGTCTATAAACTGTTGTCAATACTGTATGGGATAAAAGAGGAGCTCTATAAACTGTTGTCTATAAACTGTTGTCAATACTGTATGGGATAAAAGAGGAGCTCTTTAAACTGTTGTCTATAAACTGTTGTCAATACTGTATGGGATAAAAGAGGAGCTCTTTAAACTGTTGTCTATAAACTGTTGTCAATACTGTATGGGATAAAAGAGGAGCTCTATAAACCGTTGTCTATAAACTGTTGTCAATACTGTATGGGATAAAAGAGGAGCTCTATAAACTGTTGTCTATAAACTGTTGTCTATAAACTGTTGTCTATAAACTGTTGTCAATACTGTATGGGATAAAAGAGGAGCTCTATAAACTGTTGTCTATAAACTGTTGTCAATACTGTATGGGATAAAAGAGGAGCTCTTTAAACTGTTGTCTATAAACTGTTGTCAATACAGTATGGGATAAAAGAGGAGCTCTATAAACTGTTGTCTATAAACTGTTGTCAATACTGTATGGGATAAAAGAGGAGCTCTTTAAACTGTTGTCTATAAACTGTTGTCAATACTGTATGGGATAAAAGAGGAGCTCTATAATCTGTTGTCTATAAACTGTTGTCAATACTGTATGGGATAAAAGAGGAGCTCTTTAAACTGTTGTCTATAAACTGTTGTCTATAAACTGTTGTCTATAAACTGTTGTCAATACTGTATGGGATAAAAGAGGAGCTCTATAAACTGTTGTCTATAAACTGTTGTCAATACTGTATGGGATAAAAGAGGAGCTCTTTAAACTGTTGTCTATAAACTGTTGTCAATACTGTATGGGATAAAAGAGGAGCTCTATAAACTGTTGTCTATAAACTGTTGTCAATACTGTATGGGATAAAAGAGGAGCTCTTTAAACTGTTGTCTATAAACTGTTGTCAATACTGTATGGGATAAAAGAGGAGCTCTTTAAACTCTTGTCTATAAACTGTTGTCAATACTGTATGGGATAAAAGAGGAGCTCTATAAACCGTTGTCTATAAACTGTTGTCAATACTGTATGGGATAAAAGAGGAGCTCTATAAACTGTTGTCTATAAACTGTTGTCTATAAACTGTTGTCTATAAACTGTTGTCAATACTGTATGGGATAAAAGAGGAGCTCTATAAACTGTTGTCTATAAACTGTTGTCAATACTGTATGGGATAAAAGAGGAGCTCTATAAACTGTTGTCTATAAACTGTTGTCAATACTGTATGGGATAAAAGAGGAGCTCTATAAACTGTTGTCTATAAACTGTTGTCAATACTGTATGGGATAAAAGAGGAGCTCTATAAACTGTTGTCTATAAACTGTTGTCTATAAACTGTTGTCTATAAACTGTTGTCTATAAACTGTTGTCTACATCCCAACAAGTAATCTGTCGGTGGATACATAACATAATGATTGTAACAAGAAGAAGCAAGAGAAGCTACACACAGACAAACACTGCCACGAACCTGATAGCATGAGCTGAAGACTTGGATGCCTGGTCACAGCGCTCGTAGAACTCCCAATAAGTCTGGATCTGCAGACGATATAATTGTACAGGTGAGCCTGTGGGATGTAGAACTTTAAGGGTGTGTCATGTTTTCATCATTATCATCATCATCATCATCACCATCATAACTATAATCATCATCATCACTATCATCATAACTGTCATGACCATTACTATTATCATTAACATAATCATCATCAACAACATCATCATCTTCATCATCTAGACCACACTTCTCATCATCACCATCATCATCATCTAGATAATCATTACCAATAACATAATGATTATCATCAACAACAACATTATTATCATCAACATCATTACCACCATCACTAACATCATCATCAACACCATCATTATCATAATGAACATCATTGTTATCGTACAGAAAAGGCAACTTTATGCAAACAAAAAAAACATGCACAATTGTCAGTTCAAAATTACCATAGCAGACAATTAAATGTGAGAATATGTGTTGTATATTTCAGCTTGAAGGATTTATCTAATCATTTCCGTTTCTGTTGTGTGAATTCTGCAGTATGAGGAGAGATAAACCGAACAACTTAATGACATCTGGCAAGATTAATGGTAAAAGAGCAAAGGGAAGGCAGAGAGATATTTATCTGAATGACCTGGGCACATGTCATAATCGAGACAAGAACACGAGCTGATCCACGACTCTGGTGATAGTGAGATGGCGAAACATGATGCCCACGCTTATCGGCATAGCACATGATAATGATTTGTACCATGGTAGTCCAGCCACACAAAATGACCCTAAATTGTTAGTTCTGAAGTGTGTTTTATTTAACATGAATTTGTTTGGTGTCTGCCTACATAAAACCTAACGTAGCACATTGACAGGCACCCATTAGTGTCATTCATTCATTCATTCATTCACGTGACATCGTGATAACTGTGGGTGGTGAACCATCTCACACTATTGCCAGATTGGTGTTGGTTTTTCTCTGTCCCTGGTATTCTTTGCATTTTCCGCAGAAACCACATTTGGTACAGCTACACCACTTTTGTTTTTTCCGTGTTTCCATCCTGTTTCAGGATATTGCGGTCAACACCAGCATCTTTCAGCTGTATGTTGATTCCTAGGCTAGATTACGCTCATCAGTATGCCACGACTTTCTGAGCCACCGACTCGATACTCTCATAGGTCACTAGCGTGACTCGAACCACTTCTAATTCTCGTCCGCTCACGTCGACCACAAGAGTATTCGGGATTAACGGAGAAAGCTGCTAACCCCTCGGCCAGACAGCCGGCAACTACACCACTGCTTTGACCTATTTCTAGACCAAGTCCGGACCCAGACAGAGGACATAACACCCACACACACATAATCAAACAATCAGAGTTGCCTCACCCGCTACAAACATGTCCAGCTTACCTTGAGTACACGCGGCAGCCGCAGCCAGGGATTGGCTCCCACACTTTTGATGAAGTAGAAGAAATCTAAGGGGACCAGTGACATGACGTCAAACTGAATAAAACAATGATGCATTGTTAGTTAGTTAGTTAGTTAGTTAGTTAGTTAGTCGCAGTTCCAACTTCACAGCAACGGGTCGTCCCCATTATGCTCCGTTCCTGTGCCAGTGAACATCATACAAAACGCTCCCCACCGCCCAATGTGAAAAGTGGAAAAAACAGGAGTCTCGACAAACAACAGCCCGCACAGATGCACTGTGCATAATGCCGCCGCCAGAATGTCAACACAATAGTCCCCCACAAAACACCCAGTTCATTTCTGATGGAATCTGCAGCCATTTTCCCATCTGGATGTTTCCTAGATGTTCACCCACACAGTCCACGAAATACAGTTCATCGTCGATGGCAGTGGCAGTCAACCAGACGCCCAGCAGCCACGCATTTCTGCATAAGGCAAAAACCGGTCAACTCTGGGACATAGCCATCTGCCATCACTCCGAACATGCAGTCACGTTCCAAAAAACCTCGGGCAGATTCAAAAGCACTTCACACGAAACTCACAGCTCACAGTGTCGCGCCACGCACTCACTCAGTAGCAGGGCGACGGAACCATCAAGTATGGTATGCACCATGATGCATTGTGTTATAATCAAAAGGATGCAACTGAGCTGATTAAACCAATTACTGAAGACAAGAAACCAAGGGTTTGCTCGCACACTTGATGTATACAAAATATAACAGGGTTGACAATATCATATCAGATTGAACAATGCAAAGAGCAATGATATATAATGCTATAACACAATATACAATGATATATAATGCTATCAAACAATATGCAATGATATATAATCCTATCAAACAATATGCAATGATATAAAATGCTATTAAACCATATGCAATGATATATAATGCTATTAAACCATATGCAATGATATATAATGCTAATAAACCATGTGAAATGATATATAATGCTAATAAACCATGTGCAATGATATACAATGCTATCAAACAATATGCAATGATATACAATACTAATAAACCATATGCAATGATATATAATGCTAATAAACCATATGCAATGATATATAATGCTAATAAACCATATGCAATGATATACAATGCTATCAAACAATATGCAATGATATATATATATAGCTATCAAACAATCTATAGCAATGTAACAACAAAAAGCAATGACTGTATATTGCCATCAATCACACTGTAACAATGAAACTATACAACACAGTTTTGAATCAAACTGTAACAATGGAGCAAGCCAAGGCAGTGGAATATGTTATTATAAATTAAACAATGACAATAACATTACACAATACACTGGAAAATGTTAACATTAATCAAACTGTAACAGTAACATTACACAATACACTGGAAAGTGTTAACATTAATCAAACTGTAACAGTAACATTACACAATACATTGAAAAATGTTAACATTAATCAAACTGTAGCAGTAATATTAAACAAGACAGCACTGTACCCACAATTGAAGTATAGGCCCTCAACAAAATCATACTAAACTGTTGAATATTTGGCTATCCCCTGCAACCCCCACCATATGTCTCATGTCATCTTATTCTTCTTGTACCTTCAGGGTTGAGGTGAAGTATAAACAGCGGGAGAGTGCCCGTTTATGGGTTTCATGTATCAATATTTCCACGGACTCTGTTATTCCCTCTGTCAATCGTTTACGTGGTCGACCTCTTCTTCTGCTTCCGTTTGGTCTATACATCATCGCTTGTTGTGGTATACTTGCTACCTTCTAATAAAATAAAATAATAATCTAAATAAAATAAAATCTAGCGCTGTTATAACCCTCACTTTAGTCCTGATTTCTTTATTTCTGATTTTTCTCTCTTCTTGATACATTGAGTACTCTCCTAAGGAATCTCATTACTGTTGTTGTGATTTTTATCTTTTCTTTTTTTCTGTCATTGTCCAGGTTTGGCATTGGTAGCATAGAGTTGGTAGGCAGATTGTGTTGAGGAGTGCTTTTTTAGTAACTGTTGATGCTTGTTTGTTCTTTAGTATTGGTGCCATTTGTCCAATGAGTTGGTTGGACATGCAACATATTGTAATCTGCACTTGATGGGGGGTTGGACAACATCACGACAGCCGCTTTAATTTTCTGGAACATTTCATTGTATCCATGTTAGGCTGGGTCGACTATCGGGTCCGGGTCCGGGTCACTGGGAAATTGGACCCACCTTGATAACATAGACTTCTTACCTTGAACATCCATTTTCTCATGTAGTGCTTCTTGGCTTCTTTAGGATTACTCTGAGGACGAATCAATGGTAGAGATAAGTAAACCACTGATGGTAGGTCATCACACAGCTCCACACACTTCCCACATACATGCACCTGCCAGCCATCTGAAAATCCCTCTTTTTCTTTCATGCTTCCTCCTCCTCTTTTTCATTTCTTTATCTTCTTCTTCATACACAGTTCAAGCGTCAACGTTTATGTTTAAAGAAAGCAGCAGCCAACTTAAGCTTGTTGATATCCTCTTAGAGTGACATCCCCTCAAATGACCTGGTTTGCGCAAACATCTCTGTTCTGCCTATGTCTCTTCTTCTTCTTCTTCTTCTTCTTCTTCTTCTTCTTCTTCTTCTTCTTCTTCTTCCTCTTCTTCTTCTTCCAACATCTCTGTTCTGACTATGTTGGACACGCCTGAAACAAATGTTTAGCCATCATTTCACCAATTCCACATTTACTTTGGGGGAGGGGGGGGGGGGGGGGTTTCGTTAAGAACTCCTTCGGCATTCCACTATAGTATACCTGGTGTCTGGGGTGTTTGGTCAGTAGTTCTGTCCTATCCCTCGGTGCCTGGACTCCACAGACCCGGAGAAGGTGATATAACAGTGCAGTGGTGGAGATGATGAATACGGTCCGTGTCGACAATGGAAGGTGAAATCATACTCAACGCGATGGTTTGAGTTCTTCTAGCGTTTATTGGTTGGCACGTAGCAAATAGAAGTATGCAATTATCCAAAACATTGATGGCAGTACATCGAACCGTGAACGTTGTATGTTCATAAAAAATATAGAGTCCGCATTTCTTTCAGATGACTTCCCAAGTACGACCGGTTCGTTGGCTCCCCTTGCTGTAACTAACTATGTGACCACTCTATCGTCACCGCCTAGCTACATAGTAGCCCTTAGCTACTTCCTACTATGGTGCTTGCCCGTGCACTGCTCCATTATTGACTATGCACACTTCACTGCCCCTTCCTCCTATCTCTGTTATAGTGACCATCAGTCGCACTGGGAGGACCCTTCGAGGCAGGGGCCTGGAACTATCATAGTCTGGTAGGAACAACAAGATTAGCATCGTTCTACTACGTGATATCACCATGTGAGTTTTGCTGCACATTTCATCAGGCCTGGGGTTCAGCAGATGCAATTCTGGCATGTTTATGGCTTTCAATGGTTATGTCGTCCTACGCTGTCTGTGACCTCGACCTCTTCCCTTGACGGACAGACAAACGGATGGACCTACAGATAGACGGACAGACGAATGGACATATGGACGGACAGACAATAAAACAGATAGACAGGCAGACAAACAGGTGGATGTACAGATAGACAGTTAGGCATGCAGACAGAAGGATGGACGTGCAGACAGACATATAGACAGACAGATAAATGTATGGACGTACGGATAAATAGACAGACAGACAAACACACAAACACACAACATCGACAGATGGATTGATATACGAAGGAACAATCAGACATAGCTAGACAGACATACAGACAAACAGGCAGATAGACGGACAAACGGATGGACGTACAGACATACAGAAATGCATAAAATAGTCTGCTGGACAAGCAGACAAGCAAACAACAATCCAGCCAAACATAGATACCGAGCGACATATAAACAGAAATATATACCTCAATGATCCCATTGTTGGTGAAACGAAGGCGACACTTGAATGCAATGATGTCCAAAATATAGATGACGTCACAGATGTAGTCTATAATCAGCCAGTAGCGGAGGTTCTCTGACGTCTGGTAGGGGAATACCCCTCGCAGGGGAATCACCACGGCGTTGTAGAGGAATGCCAAGCTTACCAAAAATAGCCAGGTCACATAGATTTTATCTGATGAGTTAAATGAGGTTAATGTGGTTTTAAATGAGTTAATGAGGTTTAAAAGAAAATGTATTAGATTCTCGCCTCGTTGGTTAGTAAAATGTCATCTACTGCCTATAGTGCCGCTCTCCCTGGCGAAGGCGTTAAGGACGTTGTTCGTAATTCCGTATACTCTCGTACGAAACACAACTGCGCGAGATTCGGCAGTGGGTCGCGTCGCCCTGGTTACTTACGGAGGTATGTGAGCTGGTCGTTCAGAAAGCAATGGCAAACTACTGAACGTAAAACTTGCCAAGACATCAACAGCAACTGAAAAATGCTGGTGTTGTCTGCAATGTCCTGTAAAGGATATGCAGAAAAAAAAACTGCCTATCCTATAGTACCTTGCGGTGTAGGACAGGAGGGTATAAAGCCTCAGGTATTAAGGCTCCTTAGCTAGTGCAGTCGCCGCAAACCGTGCAGGTTAGGTATGTATTTTTGTGTGCCCCAGACAAAACAAAAATCCACATCTTACCGAGAATTCGAATCTGGGTCTCCGGAAAGCGAACCCGGCATTCTAGCAAATGTGAGTAAATTAGAGACGAATAGGTCTGAAACAACACAGCACTTCATTAAAGAACAAGAGATTAAATGATTAGGTCACCTCACAAGACCCTGGTACAAAGAGCTACAATGAAGAAATAGAATGGATACAGAGCCAGGGGAAGACCATGTCACAGATGGAGTGCTGTTATCATGGCCACGGACACTGGTAATAGGGAAAGCTAATTAACACGTTACAATGCTAATTAACACGTTACAATGCTAATTAACACGTTACAATCAGTCCAGTGCACGAGAGGTAGTAGCATGTGTATGGACTACGTTTGAGTTCAAATATCACCAGCTGACCCCTGAAAGGTCACTGAGTTTGTCTTTCCTGCTTCCATCCGATGTAAAACTGCAGCCTCAATATAACAATCACCGAAGTTTCATCATCATCATCATCATCATCATCATCATCATCATCATCATCATCATCATTACGTGCCCTGCCAAAGGCCACATGCATTCATGCTTCTAAACATATCTTGGGCAGTGGTGTTATAGATGAACTGTTTCAATGATGACCCTCCATGCCCCCGCTGCCATCCGTGGTTTATACAATTGTGAGTCTAGCATACTGGAGGGAAACGTTGAGGGCCAGCGAGCAAGAGGTAGACAACGATACAAGTGGGAAGACATCATCAAGAGATGGACGAACATCAATCTGACATAATGTACAGTTAGGGCGAGAGACTGACAGTGTTACAGATCCATTGCAGCCAACCTTCATTGTGGAGACGGCACTTGATTAATGATGATGAGTCTAGCAACACATGCTCAATGTACCTGATTATGTCCCTGATCTCTGTGATACATCTCCCACCTGGTGTTATCCATGTGATTAAATATAGACGCATGTCCTATTACAGGAGGCTGCAATCCACCCCAACATTTATTGGCTGTTGACGATTGACCAGGCAGTTCTATGTTCAATTCTCCCGGTCTGCCCTGACCTCTTCTTCCGATGACCCCCGTACAGTCGTCAGTGTGTTGTCCAGTGCCCGTCTTTTCATCACATGACCAAAGAGCGCTATTTATCTCCTCCTGATATCTGTATATAATGTTCTACTTGTATTAGCCTTTTTCGCGCACTCTTCCAAGGACCACACTAGAGAAGAGAATCATCGAGATACAGACGTTCTAGAACGACACACTGTGTAATGTACCAAGGCTGAGGAGGTTAATATGACCAAGGCCTTGCTTCACCTCCACGTGAGGTTTAGGATGAGGAGGAGGATGGGGAGAGGAGGAGGAGGAGGAGAGGGAAGAAGAAGAAGAAGAAGAAGAAGAAGAAGAAGAAGAAGAAGAAGAAGAAGAAGAAGAAGAAGAAGAAGAAGAAGAAGAAGAAGAAGAAGAAGAAGAAGAAGACGAGGAGGAGGTGGAAGAAGAGGAGGGGGAAGTAGAAGAGGAAGGTGAGGAGGAAGGAATAGGAAGGGAGGATAAAGGAAGGGGAGAAGAAGAATATCACGATGATGGTGATGATGATGAACAACAATATTAATATAAGTAATAAAAACAATAATAATAACTACGAAGGGAAGTAAAAGAGCTCATGAATAATTCATACATAAGAAATTAACTGTAAGAACGATGACTCTTACTGTGAGGCTCCATGGTTTCCGGAAATGTCAGCTTCTTAAAGAACTTTGGTGTCTTGAACTTGCAGTGCCACACTCCAACAAAGTGGTCGTGGTTCTCATCGGAGAAGGCGTCGCTGGCCCTCGATCCCATGGGCAGGAAGGCACCCATTCGGATGTTCTTGGGGGGCTGGGGTTCCTCCCCTCCGGAAACAGCTGGGTATATTAAAATAATAGCACTGATTACCACTCATAGAAGGAGTTTCAAGGTAAGAGATCTAACTTTATTGGAACGGCGTTTATCCCGTATTGCTGATCTCATCACGCAAATCTTGTCTTTCAGTTTCTCGCTGTGTGGTGTTCTATGATACCCCCCAATCTCGTATTCTGGTCTCTTTACGAAAGCGCCCCACAGAGCACGAACTGAAGCGACCACACCCGAGAAAACTGCACCGTTGAACCAAATGACGGAGTAGGAAACACACCCACGCGAGACCTGCATCTAAAGCGTTCAGCCACGGAGACACCAGAATACAAATAAGGTTGTGGATGTTGTATGGTCAGTGCTGTGGTACAGAATAAGCCAAAACAGAACACCACTGTGATAGCATTTAAGTCTGATTACGCATAACACAGCACAGAGTGGATGGATTTGTCTGGTGTATAGATGCACGTCTGCTGTGTTCAGAAGAGAACTATCAGACTATTAGTGGGGAGCTGTGGCTTGGGGATTATTGGCTCATGAGGCGCAAGGCTCGTCCCCAGAGACGGTCAACAGTGTTTTCTTAGAATCATATGTACACGGAGGAAGATGCGATTGATGTGTTTTATTGCCGGATCATCTCTCTCTCTCTCTCTCTCTCTCTCTCTCTCTCTCTCTCTCTCTCTCTCTCTCTCTCTCTCTCTCTCACTCTCTCTCTCTCTCTCTCTCTCTCTCTCTCACTCTATCTCACTCTCTCTCTCTTAAAACAACAACAACATCAACAACAACCCGTAGCAGGAAGTTGGTGTGGTTATGTGAACTGCCATTGCCATCACGTTTCATGCCTGAATGCACAGAGGAGTGGGTGGCCAGCCATTCCCGCCTGTATCCACCGCTGAACGACGGCATATAATTGTGCCTGACAAAGCTCGTGTCATTCTCGTCATAACGTTATAACCATTACACCAACTCGCTCGCTTCTCGATAACGAAGAATTCATGAAAAAAAAGTGTTTAAAAATCAAGAAGATCGACTTCTTTGTCCCGGGTCTTATCCCATGGGGCTAGGTCTCTTTCAGAAGGGCGGCCCCCGAAAGCGACGCACAAAGCACGAATTCCGCAACTACAGCGATGACCCCGGGAGTCTTCAAGAAAATTGCATTCGTGAACCGAACGACGTAGCCCGGAATTGAACCCACAACCTTCGTAGTGCGGAGTAAGCAGCGTAATCACGGAGCCTCCCAGTAATAATCGATTGATTGATTGATTTAGGAACCGACATCACAGCATTCGGGGCATTCCCATAAGCGCTCCATCCCGATCCTCAGCAGCCAACCAAGAGTTCCAACACTAATAGTACCAGTTGCAATCTAATTATATGTCCGTCTCGCCTTTCCTCTGAGCGTTGATCGTCGGCCAGATCCCCTCCTCACCCCTCGCTGTCGCATTCTTGCCAGACCATGGTGATCCATTTGCTCCTCCGAGGTGTACACATGCTCCCACAAGGTCGCAACCACATCTGCTTTGTCATGCATCAATACTCCACCAAGTTTTGCCGAGCCAGTCAATCTGTCCGCCTGTTCATTCCCCAGCACACCAGCATGCCCCGGAGCAAAGATCTAGACGATGCTTGTCACCCGTGACTTCCGCAGCGAAGCAAGCCACTCTGCACGAAGCTTGCCTGTCTTCACCCTACTCAGCATGCTTTCTGAGTCAGTTGAGAGACATCGAAGAGAGGCCAGGAATACAGGTTGGAGGGTTCAATCGAACAGCACACAGCGAGACATCAAAGAGAGGTCAGGAATACCAGTTGGAGGATATCACCATACAACAGGACATCAACGAGAGGCCAGGAATACGAATTGGAGGGTATCATAGAACACCACACAGTGAGACACCAAAGAGAGGCCAGGAATACGAGTTGAAGGGTATCATAGAACACCACACAGTGTCGCATATTGCGCACTCCGTCAGTTCACACCTGCACAGCACTAACCCAAAAACACAGTTCTCAACAAAGCGTTCACACCAGAAAGCATTGGAATGTCAAGAATGTGGCGTCAGCTCTAATAATAGCCATGTCACCCAGTGATAGACAGGTCAGATGTTCGGATCCTGCCTTATTCATTGGATAACCTAGAAGAATCGCGTTACCGCGAAGGCTCTTAGGACAATAGACGCCATAATTTGGCACATACAATCGAGCCATCATGGGAGCTAGTTGTGTTCATGGGGAGTTCTCGAATGTATGTCCCCCGCCTGATTCATGGGAAGACTTTTGTCTAACATCATTGTTGCTGAGTCTTAAATACTTATGAGTCAGGTAAAGCTTTGACTCTGTGTGTGTGTGTGTGTGTGTGTGTGTGTGTGTGTGTGTGTGTGTGTGGGTGGGTGGGTGGGTGGGTGGGTGGGTGGGTGTGTGTGTGTGTGTGTGTGTGTGTGTGTGTGTGTGTAAGTTTCGGCACTAATAAATATATATTCTTCTATCAGAAGACAGCCGCCAACTGTTCACCCGGTTCCAGAAATGAATGCTTACCGCCATCACTGGTGTAGATATCTGACTCCATCTATCTTTCGTTTCCAGAAGAGAGTTGCTGTACAAACACTATGTCTTAAACTGTGAGAAGAGGCTCATTTAAGCCCAGATCGCTATTCCTAAGTCTAAATCCTACTAGCTTTCTGACTGCGTTCAGAGCAGGTTTAGTACAGGACAAGCTATGATCTGTGTGCTGTCTGTCGCCTTAGTTTAAATCCACAGCAAAACTTCTACACACGAGAATGAGAGAAGGAGGAATGAAAGTGCTCTTCCTCTTATCTTTATATGTCCATGGTGTGAAGAAAGATTGTGTTATGTAACTGCTTAGCATCAATGACGGGTCCAGCATTTATACTGCTGTGATTTATTCGAACACATTGTGACATGATCGATCAAGTATCTAGCACTCTGACCGAACCACAGTCAAGCTAACAGCCCAACTCCAGCACTCAAGTGAACGAATAAAAGAAGATTGGTGTTAGAATGAGAGAATGAGTGCATTGTGTCATCTCATCTTTCTTTCACTCTGTATATATGTGTTAATGAATGAGAGGCAGTGTAAATCCTCATAAGGAATGTTTCACATAGACCTCCATATTCATACCAATTATATAGTCGCTTAAAAGTCGACAGGGTCGACTTCATTGCACCGGGTTTTATCCCATATGGCTCGATCTCTTTCCGCAGTACGGAAAGCGTCGCACAAAGCACGAACTCCGTAGCTTTTAGCGACGACCCATGGGATGGTACAGGACAAGCTATGATATGGTATAAATGCTGGAATTATATGTTAATCATTATGTTAACTTAAGAGTGAAAATATTTAATGTATGTTTCTTTACATTATTACTTGAATGCAACATGTGGAATGTAGTTTTATCAAACCATCACCCTGTTTGACAGAGTAAGTAAAGGACATAATATGCTTTCAGGCATAGTCGCTTCTAAACTGTCAGGGGAAATATCACCCCAGTGTCAGAAGAAGTAAGTAAAGGAAATGACAGGAGAAGTGAGGGGGTATAAACAGGAAAAGCAACCAGGCAGACTAAAACAATTGAGGCAGCACTGATTGGTAACATGAGTTATTATGAAATAAGATGAACAATCATCCTGTCCTGTTCCATTACTATTTAGGATCAGTTATGCTGGGTGCATTTCATCATTAACTCTCCATCATTCTTCACCTAGCCTTGTCATTCACTGTGTCTGTGTCCTCTGTGAGAACATCAGCCAACAGATAAATACGTACATGAGCAGAATAAGAGGGCTTGCCAAATACAATTGCTGATGTCTAATGCCAGTACAAAGAAGAGACACTGTAGCTCTAACTTGTAGGTACTTCCTGAATCTGCTACCTTCTGCAACTTCTGTCTGTAGCCCTTTTCATTCTTGTCAACTGGAGAATTATCATCCATTGACTAGATATAAATAGGTTCACCATGTTTATTCACCTCAGGTGAGGATGACGGTGTTCGCAGATTGTCATGATCCAGAGTTGCAGATCATTGCCCAATAGGTGTTCAATGGATCTGTAGACCAATAGCAGATCTTTAACAAAGAGGTGCTAAAAGGGATCTGTAGTCAGGACTAAGATTAATCTAATCAAGGGTCCCCAGATCATTACCGAACTGTGCCCAATGGGATCTGTGCTTCATGATCATTCTGATGATTGACACAATCTGAAATTCAGGAATATTCCTAAGATCACTAGGATCATTTTATACCTCACAAAGACCTGCAGATTATCAAAATTATGGGAGAAGTATTATTGACAAATAGTGAAGGACTTTGTGATAATCAGTTATACATTCAGATAACTTGAGAACCAGCAAGAACTTCCAGAGAGGAGAGTAATTATGAATCTCTCCAGATCTTATTTTGTGTAGACTGTTTCGATTTAAAAGTTTCACTAATAAAAACTAAATAATGATAAGCAAAACATTTGTGTAGGACAGAGACAATGGTAGTAAATCAGTGGTGTAATCCAGTGGCTACATGAATGAACCACCATGAGATCTTCTAGGAGTTCTATTCTCCTTCGTGTTTTTTAGAACATTATCCTATAGACTGATGTGTATCGTTCGTATGTTCATAAATGCTTTACTGGTTTACTTCCACAGCTTTTTTGGTTAATAAACGAAATTAACTTTTCCTGCATTCTTCTGTCAAGTACATTGTGGTGTGACAAAACAATTTTTATTTATGTGTTTAGTTAATGAAACTACATCACATAATTGTAGAATCTGGAACTACAGGTGGCTGGGTAAACACGAATAGACAGAAAAGTTCTGTTCTATTGTAATCTCCCAGGTTCCAGGTTACTCAGAAAAGGGAACTTTAAATCTTATAAATTTCCTGTGACCATTCCACTTAAAAGGGAAAATGATCATAGGTGGGGGACTCGTGAGCTAAATAAGTTTCTCTTTTCGGGAAGGAAGATTTTGGAGGGAAGAAATCAACATTCCTGGGAACCCCCTAGATTTCCAGAGCTATTATGGGACACTTTGGCTTCCAAGGACCCATCCCCTCCAAACAAGATTAGTCCCATCCTCTTAGCGTTACTTCATTATGGGGTAGGTCGAGGTGGGTACTGCTTCCAACTTCCCAAAATGCCACACACAGTGAGACATCAAAGAGAGGCCAGGAATACGAGTTGGAGGGTATCATAGAACACCACACAGCGAGACACCAAAGAGACGCCAGGAATACGCGTTGAAGGGTATAATAGAACACCACATAGTGAGACACCAAAGAGAGGCCAGGAATACGAGTTGAAGGGTATCATAGAACACCACACAGTGAGACACCAAAGAGACGCCAGGAATACGAGTTGAAGGGTATCATAGAACACCACACAGTGAGACACCAAAGAGAGGCCAGGAATACGAGTTGGAGGGTATTATAGAACACCACACAGTGAGACACCAAAAAGAGGCCAGGAATACGAGTTGAAGGGTATCATAGAACACCACACAGTCAGCGCCGGATTTAGACTTGATAAGGCCCTAAGCTATTTGAAATATGGGGCTATTTGTAAGTCCAGATATTCTATGTCAGTATTCGGATACATGGGGCAATATTTTTTGGGGCACCCCACTTTCTTGGGGGCCCTAAGCTATAGCTTGTTTAGCTTATACGTAAATCCTGCACTGCACACAGTGAGACACTAAAGAGAGGCCAGGAATACGAGTTGGAGGGTATCATAGAACACCACACAGTGAGACACCAAAGAGAGGCCAGGAATACGAGTTGGAGGGTATCATAGAACACCACACAGTGAGACACCAAAGAGAGGCCAGGAATACGAATTGGAGGGTATCATAGAAGACCACACAGTGACACACCAAAGAGAGGACAGGAATACGAGTTGGAGGGTATCATAGAACACCACACAGTGAGACACCAAAGAGAGGCCAGGAATACGAATTGGAGGGTATCATAGAACACCACACAGTAAGATACCAAAGAGACGCCAGGATTACGAGTTGAAGGGTATCATAGAACACCACACAGTGAGACACCAAAGAGAGGCCAGGAATACGAGTTGGAGGGTATCATAGAACACCACACAGTGAGACACCAAAGAGAGGCCAGGACTACGAATTGGAGGGTATCATAGAACACCACACAGTGAGACACCAAAGAGAGGCCAGGAATACGGGTTGGAGGGTATAATAGAACATCGTACAGCGAGACATCAACAAGAGGCAAGGAATACGAGTTGGAGGGTATAATAGAACACCACACAGCGAGACATCAAAGAGAGGCCAAGTATATGAGTTGGAGGGTATCATAGAACATCACACAGCGAGACACCAAAGAGAGGCCAGGAATACGAGTTGGAGGGTATCATAGAACACCACACAGTGAGACACCAAAGAGAGGCCAGGACTACGAATTGGAGGGTATCATAGAACACCACACAGTGAGACACCAAAGAGAGGCCAGGAATACGGGTTGGAGGGTATAATAGAACATCGTACAGCGAGACATCAACAAGAGGCAAGGAATACGAGTTGGAGGGTATAATAGAACACCACACAGCGAGACATCAAAGAGAGGCCAAGTATATGAGTTGGAGGGTATCATAGAACATCACACAGCGAGACATCAAAGAGAGGTTAGGAATACGATTTCGATGGTATATAAAACACCACATAGTGAAACACCAAAGAGAGGCCAGGAATACGAGTTGAAGGGTATCATAGAACACCACACAGTGAGACACCAAAGAGAGGCCAGGAATACGAGTTGGAGGGTATCATAGAACACCACACAGTGAGACACCAAAGAGAGGCCAGGACTACGAATTGGAGGGTATCATAGAACACCACACAGTGAGACACCAAAGAGAGGCCAGGAATACGGGTTGGAGGGTATAATAGAACATCGTACAGCGAGACATCAACAAGAGGCAAGGAATACGAGTTGGAGGGTATAATAGAACACCACACAGCGAGACATCAAAGAGAGGCCAAGTATATGAGTTGGAGGGTATCATAGAACATCACACAGCGAGACATCAAAGAGAGGTTAGGAATACGATTTCGATGGTATATAAAACACCACATAGTGAAACACCAAAGAGAGGCCAGGAATACGGGTTGAAGGGTATAATAGAACATCATACAGCGAGACATCAAAGAGAGGCAAGGAATACGGGTTGGAGAGTATAAAAGAACACCACACAGCAAGAAACTGAAAGACATAGATTGTCGAGATGAGATCAGCAAACGAAATCCCCCTGCAAGAAGGAAAAGTTAGTTAAGACGACATAAGAACATGAATTATCAATGAAGGTGTCAAGCAGGGACAGAGGATTAGCGAAGACACATACATTCGACGATACCCAGATTATCCCTGGTCGACCCCATTTGAAGAACGCGTGGGTGAGTTAGTATGACGACCAGCAATAACTTTTTGCAACGTTTATCATGATTATGTGTCATACTGATATGCGTGGGCGGCCCATGGTTCGCCATCTAACACGACATCCGGAATCGTGGATTAGTTCTGTCTACCAGTCCCGATGATGTCCCACAGGGCCAATTAATGCAGGTGGGTTGTGGGATGGATACCGTCCGTATGTCTTCTTTTTTTCTTATTCTTGATTCCCCCATTGACCTTCAATGAAGTCCGTATGTGCTGTGATGTATCATGATGTTATTGCATGCTAATATATCTCTTCGCAGATGTGTAATTTCACTACCAGTCGTCGATACCCTGCTGGTTTCTGGGCTAGAATGGGGGTGGGGAGCTCAACAACACATCTCCCCATGGAGATAGCACTTCAGTGCTGGGCGGGGAGAAGAGTCTCTACGCCAACCAAGAGAGAAGAGGCTGGACAGTTTGACATAATGGCAGGGCAGAAGATCAGTATTAGAAATGATTGACAGTACACAAGACAGAAGGCCGTGGACAGACATGATCACCAACACCGCACAGCATGGATTTTAAGAAGACTGGCAGTACACAAGACAGAAGGCTGTGGACAGTCATGTTGACCAAGGTCACAAGGCATAGACTATAAGAAGAAGAGATATTTCAGCTGGTCAGCTAGTGTCCACATTACCAGATCAGAGAATGCCACGGGCTGACAAGAAGGCCGAGAGCGAGGAGCTTTAAGATGCCAATTTATTAAGTCACTAAACAGAAGAAGGAGGAGGAGGAGGTGGGTAAATCCTTGTGTACTTGTTTGTCCATGTTGTCGGATGTGAACATCAATGTCTTCTTACACCCGAGAAATACATGTGCAGGTATTTATCAGTACTCTATGATCTAGAAGTCATGTCGTTGTCAGATATCACTGGGCTATAGTAACACAGTAGACGGTGCTTCCTACTTTCTGTCAGCGCTGAATGTTGGGCGGCGCTCACCAAACCTGACACCCCATATTGTGACAACGGCTTCGGGCGAAAGAGCGCAATTGGGAGGGTACAAGCCTTACCCTAGTGCGAGAAATGCAACCTAAAGACTAAATGGCATGGCAGGGCAGACCAGGCCCTAAGTATTGGTAGGCAACTGGTTTAGTATCGAAGCTCTGACAGGAGGAAAGTTAGAGCATTGCTTTGCTGATCCTGCAGCTTGTCTTGTTCCAGATGCATTGGTGTTATCTGTCCTATGGAGTAAATTAGGCAGTCCGAGAGAGGGATCATGCTGCATGAGCAACACATGGTTTCTAAATTCAACCCAGGCTTTGTGCTATGAGGAGGTATAACTCCATTTTAACAAACTACCGTCTGTCAAGTCGGCCAGGTGCCATTCAGTTAGTCATTGTGTTGTTTGAGGTCAGTGTTTCTGAGAGGTATAACCCCATTTTTACAAGGCAAGGTGCCAGTCATGAAGCAGAGGAAATAAGTAGGGATTAGAGGACACACAAGACAATATTTAAAAAAAAATGTAAGATTATAGTGAGGATGCACCAGGATTCGAACCTGTCGAATCCATATGATAACAGGGCCGCGCTAGAGAAACAAGTGTACTTTGACGCTCGGCCAGTGTCTTCATTAAACAAATCTACTACCCACCGGGACCCACAGCGATGAAATAATGACATCATCCTTAAACAGACACGAGAAGAAACCGACAACATATTTGATAAAAATTACAACGAAACAACAATATAGTATTATTGATCGGTTATAAACTTCGCGAAACAAAGATCAGAAATGCGAAATTTACATAAAATAACGGTCTATTTCCAGACTCTGTTTGTTGGGACAATTCTCATGATTGATTTTGTGTATTATATTTATAAAATAGCGACGCAGAAAAAGCACGACTACGCTATTCCTTCGTCAAAAATTCATTTGGGAAATCACAGCTGTAAATTTTCCATTGTCCTGTTGTCTGCAGATAATGCTTGACTTCTAAATTTATTTCCATCGTACGCAGACAGCATTTCATGCTTTGCTATTGTTGTTCATGTCGTGCAGAAAAGACGACAAACAATATATCTCAGTTCAACAATCTGCTATTGTTGTTCATGTCGTGCGGAAAAGACGACAAACAATATTTTGTTCAGTTCAGCAACCTGCTTTTTATGGTAGGTCTGTGCTGTGACAAGAATGTCGTCATTAGAATCGCTATGGGGAAAGAGGGACGCAGAGGTGTTTCCAAGGCACCAGGGCCAGGTTTTATACTGGCCAAGACCTACTAGCACGTCCTAGCCGTGCGTCCTGGGCAACAGGCCCCTTCGGTGTCCTGGCTAACGTGGTAGGATCGCTGATTCTTCCGAAGTCGGAGAGTATCTGGCTGCATGGCGAGGAACCACCAGTCTGCACACCAATAAGCCAGACATGGGACAACGGATACTCACGCAAACCTCAGGTCCTGTATGACACCACGCTGATGTTGGACAACAGGATGTCTTCATTCGACATACAGGTCTTCATGCTGGAGTTAACAGCCAGCGAACACAAGCAAGTAAGCAAGCAAGCAAGCTATGGGGAAAGTGGCCTTTTCCAGATGGAAAACGTACTAGTGGACTCGCCGACTGATCCAGTGATAGTGAGAACTCATTCCCACCAACGGTTATCACTACGCTGATGTGTTATGTTCCTATTGGGGGGTACGGGGTGTCAGGCATTGGTAGCACCTTTGGTAAGGATGGCTCTCATGTCCTTTCAGGACCCATCCCCCACTGGTCCAAGTCTGACACCCAGCTCGTGCCTGTGGCTCCTAGTAGCTGTCAGCATGCGACAGCGGCCACCCCCCGGGCAACAGCTGTGAGAGGCTGGCTAAACCAGGCATGGGTATCCGATTTGGTGCCAAACCAAGAGGTAAACTAGGGTATGCCTACCCAGCATGTGAAGACAGGATTCGGCAGACTGCGCGGAAGAAATCATTCCTGATTCAACGGGCAAGACGGCGTTTACCTGCAAAGCGTTGTGGAACGTAATGAGCACGGCAAGGCACGTAGAGCGCCCTGGTCATCCACTGCACCTGTATTCGTCTCCAATCGTCTCGACTTGTCTTGCCACTGGACTCAGATGGACTCAGGCGAGAGAGTGAGGTCGACGAATTGCGCAACTCTTCCTCACTTTAATCCAAGTCATCGCGCAAGTCATTCTTCATCCAACGTCACATATCACCTTCAAGCCCTGTGGCGATGGGCGAGCGGCAAAGCGGCAGGCGTGGGTACGCTGGCAGCCGTAGTCGCAGACCTGCACACAGGCGGCTCAGGCCATATGGTCGTCTTCTACTGACCGGAGCAGCAGCGGGATTCGGCAGCCCCCTGAGCGACTGAGCAGCCCTCTATAGGAACACACTGCTCACCTCCATAGCATGAGGAAGGGGCTAGAAAAGGTGCCCTAAACATTGTCTGCTTCATCACTACCTAACCAGCTAGCCGCGGTTTGTGGGTACCCTTAACTGCGGTCGACATACAAAGAAAGATAAAACAAGCAAAGCTAAAAGAGTAAACCATATTCCCTTAACAATTGGAACTTGGAATGTACGCACCCTACTTGACAGAGACGGCGCGTCGGGTCCAGAGAGACGAACAGCACTGATTGGGAGAGAGCTGGGCAGGTACAACATCGACATTGCAGCCTTGAGCGAGACACGACTTGCAGAAGAAGGCCAAATCTGTGAAATTGGTGCCGGCTACACATTTTTCTGGAGTGGAAGGAAAAGCGTGGAAAGACGCCAATCCGGTGTGGGATTTGCCATTAAGTCGGCCCTGGTCGGCAAATTAGCTGGATTTCCAAAGGCTATAAACGACAGGCTCATGACCATGAAGTTGCCTCTGCTGAATGGAAGGAAGCACGCAACCATTGTGAGTGTCTACGCACCAACTATGACCAACGAAGATGATGTCAAGAACAAGTTCTATGAGGACCTGCACAGTGTATTAACATCTGTTCCCAAAGGAGACAAACTTATACTCCTTGGGGATTTCAATGCCAGAGTAGGCACGGACACCACCTCTTGGAGTGGCATTATTGGAAAGCATGGAGTCGGAAATTGTAACAGCAATGGACTCCGCCTCCTTCAGACATGTGCCGAACATGATCTCCTGATTACGAACACAATTTTCCGTCTCCCCATGAGAAATAGGACATCGTGGATGCACCCTCGCTCGAAACACTGGCACCTCATTGACTATGTCATCGTCAGGAGGAGTGACAGACAAGACGTTCGAGTGACAAAATCCATGTGTGGTGCCGAATGTTGGACAGACCATCGTCTCATTGTCTCGAAAATGAACATCCACATCAGGCCACCACAGCGTCCTCAAGGGGCGAAAATGCAAACAAAGCTAAATGTCACCCGCCTAAACAGCAAGAAAATGCAGTAGTCGTTTGAAAATATGCTGGAAGACCGCCTCAAGCCCAATGCTGAAGCTAAACAGGATACAGAAACAGAATGGAGAGCCCTAAAGGACACAATTTACAACACTGCTATGGAAATCCTGGGTCCAGCCCCCCGAAAGCATAAAGACTGGTTTGATGAAAATTCCGAAGACATCAACCAATTGCTGGCCGAGAAACATCTTCTCCTCAAGGCACATTTGAATGACCCAAAGTCAACATCAAAAAAAGATGCTTTCAAGAACATTCAGAGAGTAGTGCAGCAGAAACTTCGGCACATGCGGGACTCCTGGCTGAGCAGCAAAGCTGATGAAATTCAGGGCTTTGCTGACAGACATGATATGAAAAACTTCTACGACTCACTGAAAGCGGTCTATGGTCCTTCATCACCAGGCATAGTTCCCCTCCTCAGTGCAAACGGGGGAACATTGGTCACCGATAAGAAAGAAATCCTCCAACGCTGGGCAGAGCATTTCAGCAAAATCTTAAATGCAACTTCCTTCTTCGATGATGAAACCATCAAATGCCTTCCTCAAGTTCCCACCAATGAGACACTTGGTGACCTGCCAACCATAGTGGAAATAAACAAAGCCATCCAGCAACTCTCCAGCGGCAAGGCACCTGGTCCTGACTCCATCCCAGCAGAGATATACAAGGCAGGTGGGCCGGTCCTAACAGAGCAGCTTCACCAAGTCTTCACAAACATATGGATGAACGAGACCATGCCACAAGATTTTAAGGATGCGTCAATAGTACACCTTTACAAACGTAAAGGAAACCGCCAATCCTGTGACAACCACCGAGGCATCTCCTTGCTTTCAATTGCAGGGAAGATACTCGCCAGAATTCTTCTCAATCGCCTCACAGCCCATCTCGATCAAGGTCTTCTTCCTGAGAGTCAATGTGGCTTCAGAAAAGAACGTGGAACTGTTGACATGATTTTCGCTGCAAGGCAGCTGCAAGAGAAATGTCAGGAACAGAACTGCGAAATGTTCTCCACTTTCATTGACCTTACCAAGGCTTTTGATACAGTCAGCAGAGATGGATTGTGGAAGATTATGGCAAAATATGGCTGTCCACGAAAGTTTGTCCAAATAGTGCGACTATTTCATGACGGCATGCAGGCAAGAGTACAGGAAAATGGTGAACTGTCTGAACCCTTTCCTGTCACCAATGGAGTGAAGCAAGGATGTGTCCTGGCACCAACACTGTTCAGCCTCATGTTCTCAGCCATGCTGATGAATGCCTTCGAGAACGACGACATTGGAATAGACATCAACTACCGTATGGATGGAAAGTTATTCAATCTCAGAAGGCTGAAAGCTAAAACCAAAATTGACAGCGGCACCGTCAGAGAGCTCCTGTTTGCTGATGATTGCGCTCTATACGCCAACTCAGAGGCGGACATGCAACATAATGTTTCAGCTTTCTCACATGCCTGTGCCAAATTTGGGCTCAATATCAACTTGGAGAAGACTGTAGTTATGTACCAGCCAGCTCCAGGGAATAATCACACTGTGCCGAATATCAAAGTGAATGATCATAGACTAAGTGTTGTGGACAAATTCACCTATCTTGGCAGCACTGTGTCACAAGCTGCCACAATCGATGACGAAGTGAATGCAAGAATCTCCAAGGCCAGTGCAGCCTTTGGCAGACTGTACAAGAATGTATGGGACAGAACTGGAATAAGCCTGCAAACAAGGCTAAAAGTCTACAAAGCAGTTGTATTATCCACACTGCTATATGCTTGTGAAACCTGGACTGTTTATCAGCGACACGCTAGGAAATTAAACCACTTCCACACAGTCTGCCTAAGGAAGCTACTGAAGATTAAATGGCAAGACAAGATTCCAGACACTGAAGTCCTAGAAAGAGCATCCATGCCCAGTATCCACACTCTACTGATGAAGAATCAGATTCGCTGGGCTGGTCACTTGACCCGCATGCCAGATCACAGGCTCCCTAAACGAATTTTCTACAGCGAACTGCGTTGTGGTAAACGCTCCCAAGGTGGCCAGAGGAAACGTTTTAAAGACACTCTGAAAATTTCACTGAATGCTTTTGGAATTCATCATGACACCTGGGAGGCTGCAGCCAGAGACCGAAATTCGTGGCGTGCATCATTGCGCAAAGGTGCAGTCATATGTGAGGCAACCAGGACTGCAAGAGCTGTGAAGAAAAGGCAGGACAGAAAAACCACTGCAGGAAATCCTCCTCCAGAAACGTCAAGCATTCTTTGCCCACATTGTCAAAGAACATTTCGAGCCAAAATAGGCCTTATCAGCCATCTTAGAACCCACGGCTCCACACCTTCAACCCCACTGGATGAAATGAATGGTCATCATCATTCTTGATGGACAAACAACAACATGTTCCTATTATCATTATAAAATATATCAACATATTTTATGGGAGATTTCCTCACATTTTCTCCTCGTCCCCCCTCTTCTTCCCTTCCTTCCTCTAACCTCCCCCACTGTCGTCAGTATCAGAGATGAAGATAAGACGCGGGTGCTGGATGGGACATGCATTGAGAAAACTCGAGGATTACCTGACAATACAGGCCTTTGTCGAGAATCTACAAGGTAAGAGAAATATAGGGAGCACACGGGCCGAGATGCATGGCATGGGAACTGATGGGAGGACCCGGACTTACCTGGCTGAGGTCCTATGTCCCAATGGATAATAGAGCGCGGAAGCAGCAGCAGCAGCAGCAGCAGCAGTAGAAGAAGAAGAAGAAGAAGAAGAAGAAGAAGAAGAAGAAGAAGAAGAAGAAGAAGAAGAAGAAGAAGAAGAAGAAGAAGAAGAAGAAGAAGAAGAAGAAGAAGAAGAAGAAGAAGACTACTACCTAAAGAAGAAAAAGGCGTAGAAGCTACGATTCAAACAATATCACACATGTCTAAGTGTGAACAAGGAATGGAAGAAACAAAACAAAAAGCAACAAGGCATAAGAAATGAACAATCCATCTGCTAAATTCACTTCACTTAATGGACAATATCAATACACCTAATGGGAGGCGCGGTAGCACAGTGGTTAGATGCTAGCCCACCGGACCAGCGTCACGGGGTCGATCTCATATCGAGGCAAATTTTCAAACTTGACCTGGGCTCCAAGGTTGACCCAACCTAAAATGGGTACCATGGAACAACTTGGGCGTGTAGGCCAACGGCGTAATACTGACCACATCCTCTCTGGAGTTCTGACTGGTCTATAAATATGGATCGCGCACCATATGTCCAATGCTGCCAAAGCACGTAACATGGTCATTGTAACAACCTGATATTATACAGTGAAGATGGACCAGCAACAGGCCGGATTGTCCACATGTAAATACTCACACTTGGTCGCCCCAGCAGCCTAAAATGGGTACCAGAAGATGGCTTGGGAAACAGAGGCACAAGCCTGATATTGGCAATATCACCCATGGAGGGTCGACTGATCTATACAAATATGAGTCTAGCACAAAATGCCCAATGCTTCCATCATCATTAAATGTCTGGCCGACTGGCGTGGGCGATCATGCGTCTCCACAAATTGCCTTCTCCGACGACATGGATCAGTTCATTTGCTGATTTCCTTCCGTGCCACAAGACTGTCAAGAATATTCTTCACTGTCTTCCTTGCTACTGGAACCAAGTAGCAGCAATTAAAATGGGAAATAAAGAGGGTAGTTACGAACAGATAAAGCTAGGAGAACGACAGGGGTGTGTCTTGTCACCCGATCTCTTCTCCCTATATAGCGAAGTTATGAGAGAGATCAAAGAGAAGCCAGGAATACTAATCGGAGGATATAATATAAACAATATACGCTATGCTGATGACACAGTATTGGTGGCGGATAATGCAACAGACCTACAACAATTATTGGACATTGTAATATCAGAGAGTGCACAGAAAGGACTCTCCTTGAATATCAAGAAAACAGTAACAATGGTGATATCAAAGAAAATGGGGACACCAAAAAGTGACATAGAAATAGGAGGGGAAATTCTCAGCCAAGTGGATAATTGTAAATACCTAGGAGTACTATTAACATCAGATGGAACATGTAAAACAGAGATTAAGAGCAGAATAGGGCAGGCAAAAGCCGCATTTCAGAAAATGAAGAGTATCTTATGCAATAAGTCGCTGTCAATGAATGTAAGAAAGAGAGTGCTAAAATGCTACAGTTTTGCTGCATGGCAGCGAATCTTGGAATGTAAATGAACAAATTAGGAAGAACGTAGAAGCAACAGAGATGTGGTTTTTAAGACGAATGTTGCGAATTCCTTGGACTGCCAGAGTAAATAACAACGATTGCCTGAAAGAGGCTAATGAAACCAGAACATTATATACAACAATAAGAAAGAGGCAGACAGCTTTCTTTGGTCATGTGATGAGAAGAGAGGCATTGGAGAACATCGTGACAACTGGAAAGATCGAGAGGAAGAGAGGCAGAGGCAGACCAAGAGAAGTGAAGCTGGACGGATTGAGACAGTGGCATGGAGGAGTATCATCAGCAGAGTTGATCCAGAACACCAAAGACCGAGATCTGTGGAGAGCCATGAACGCCTCCACCAGCTGGCAGGGCACTTGATGATGATGTCTTCCTTTATTTCTCTTTCCACAAATCTTTCAGGTATTTACATCATGTTCTCATAATGTGACCAAAAAATGAAGACTGTCTCTTGTCCTTGTTTGTGTTAATTTGCCTTTGCGACGTATCTTCCCTCTAAATGTCCAGATTGCTCATATTGGCTGTCAATGGAATTTTCAGCATTATTCTATAAAACCTCATCTCCGAGGCTTCTATCGATTTTTTTTCGATGTTCTACTTACTGTCCATGATTCGCAGCCGTATGTTAAAACTGGTTCTATGTAACAAGCAAGAAATAGTTTTCTAAATTCCAATACCATGAAGACATATAAAAATGTCATTTTAATACACCTAATATCACTGACAGTTATAAATGACCAAGTAGGTGGACTACCCAAATGTAAATACACGTCCGTGGTCCACCCGACTTAAACTGGGTATCAGGAAATCTCTTAGAAAGTTAAGGCGGCCGACGTGACATCTAACACATCACCACTGGAGCGGAGGTTTGGTCTAAAAAAAATATGGGCCTACAGCTTACGGAAGATTATGAATGAGTAACTATTTCAACCTCCCACATGCGAATACACATTCGTGATTTTTAAACTAACAAAAAGTTCACAAAACAGCATACAAACCGTTAATAGACAGGAAATTTACGAGAAACATCCCAAACGCTGTCGACAAACGCTGCTATTGTAACAGACTCTCCTCAAACGACTTAGGAAAATTACACATCTGGGAAATATTTGGGGAAACGGCAAAATGTTCGCACTGCTCAAAAATGAAAACGTGTTATTTAAAATAATCATTGTTGGGAATCAGAAATATTGATTTTTGTCACGTTTTCATTTACCATTCAGGTTTATTGTGTCCCTTTGTGTGATACAAATATATTTGTGTAACTCGCCACAGTTGGAGGGTAGGAGCGTTACAATTAGATAGTACCCCTAGATGGAAGGAGCGTCACGAGAAGATAGTGCCCCTGAAGTGTAGGAACCTCACGAGCGGATAGTGCCCCTGAAGTGTAGGAGCGTCACGAGCAGATAGTGCCCCTGGAGGGTAGGAGCGTCACGAGCGGATAGTGCCCCTGGAGGATAAGAGCGTCACGAGCGGATAATGCCCCTGGAGGGTAGGAGCGTCACGAGCGGATAATGCCCCTGGAGGGTAGGAGCGTCACGAGAAGATAGTGCCCCTGGAGGGTAGGAGCGTCACGAGAAGATAGTGCCCCTGGAGGGTAGGAGCGTCACGAGCGAATAGTGCCCCTGGAAGATAGGAGCGTCATGCGCGGATAATGCCCCTGGAGGGTAGGAGCGTCACGAGAAGATAGTGCGCCTGGAGGGTAGGAGCGTCACGAGAAGATAGTGCCCCTGGAGGGTAGTAGCGTCACGAGAAGATAGTGCCCCTGGAGGGTAGGAGCATCACGAGCGGATAGTGCCCCTGGAGGGTAGGAGCGTCACGAGCGGATAATGCCCCTGGAGGGTAGGAGCGTCACGAGCGGATAATGCCCCTGGAGGGTAGGAGCGTCACGAGCGGATAATGCCCCTGGAGGGTAGGAGCGTCACTGGGTGATAGTGTTCTGGAGGGTAGCAGCTTCATGGAATGATAGTGCCACTGGAGGATAGGAGCATCACGGGCAGATAGTGCCCCTGGAGGATAGGAGCTTCACTGGATGATAGTGTCCTGGAGGGTAGGAGCTTCACGGGATGATAGTGCCACTGGAGGATAGAAGCGTTACGGGATGATAGTGCCACTGGAGGATAGGAGCGTCACGGGGTGATAGTGCCACTGGAGGATAGGAGCGTCACGGGATGATAGTGTCCTGGAGGGTAGGAGCTTCACGGGATGATAGTGCCACTGGAGGATAGGAGCGTCAAGGGCAGATAGTGCCCCTGGAGGGTAGGAGCTTCACGGGATGATAGTGCCACTGGAAGATAGGAGCGTCAAGGGCAGATAGTGCCCCTGGAGGGTAGGAGCTTCACGGGATGATAGTGTTCTGGAGGGTAGCAGCTTCATGGAATGATAGTACCACTGGAGGATAGGAGCGTCACGGGCAGATAGTGCCCCTGGAGGGTAGGAGCTTCACTGGATGATAGTGTCCTGGAGGGTAGGAGCTTCACGGGATGATAGTGCCACTGGAGGATAGGAGCTTCACGGGATGATAGTGCCACTGGAGGATAGGAGCGTCATGGGCAGATAGTGCCCTTGGGGGAGGGATGGATAGGAGATCCACGGGTAGATAGTGCCTCTTGGGGTAGAAAAGTCATGGGCAGATAGTGGCCCTGGAGGTCTCCGTGGCCAAGAGGTTATGCCGCCTGCCTTGCGCTCCGAAGGTTGTGGGTTTAATTTCGGGCTAAGATGTTCAGTTCACGAGTGCAACCTTCTCGGTGACTCCTGTGGGACGTCGCTGGAGCTACGGAGTTCGTTCTTTGTGCGACGCTCTCGGCAGGCCGCCCAACGGAAAGAGACCGAGCCATATGGGATAACACCCGGTGCAATGAAGTCGATACTTTTGAAACCATTGTCAGACCGTTACCTTGGGTGGAATCTGTCAAGAGGAAGCAAACCATCCCGAAGTGGGACACACCGACCTCCGAGGTGCTCAACTGGATGTGTTGTCCTCCCATTCGAAGAGAAACGCAGAAGAACAGGAAGGATCTGTTAAATGTGGTTGTCAGAAGAACAGGAAGGATCTGTTAAATGTGGTTGATACTGTTTTTTTATGATCCCATCGTCTTTTAGGGAAAATTACTGCGTGATGGATTCTCCTGTTCATAATTAAACATGCTGTTTGTCACTTTTCGAAGCAGAAGAAAGAAGTAGAGAATACTAGAGGACACAATAGACAACAGAAAAATTGAAAGCTATACTATATTCATGAAGGTCTATGAAGACCCAGAACACCAAAGACCTAGATTTGTGGAGAGACATGAACACCTACGCCGGCTGAAACGGCACTTGATGATGATGATGATGATGATGATGATGATGATGATAATGATGATGATGATGATGATGATGATGATGATGATGATGATGATGATGATGATGATGATGATACTATATTCGAACCTGCCACTTACAAATGACGACAGCGTCTCATTACCAAAAAAGGTGTACTTCGACAGAAAACTAAATAGACACCCACAAAGCCTGGGCTAAATTGCAGAGACCATGTGTGCCGGTCTCTCTGGCTGTGGGGTTACAACACTTTCTCTCTGTAATCTCGTTTATCACGCAGAGTCTCGTAGCGGAGCGAGAGCTGAGGCGGTTCGACCCCCGCTCGTGACTTGCGGGATACTGATCCGGCCGCTCAGAAAGCAATGGCAAACTACTGAGCGTAATCTTGCCAAGAGATCAACATACAGCTGAAAGATGCTGGTGTTGACAGCTAAGTCCTGTAAAGGATATGCTAAAAAAAAAACAAAAACAAAAAATGTGCTGCCCATGCAGCATGATCTCTCTCTCGATCTGCCTACGTTACTCCAGAAGAAAGGTAACACCAATATATCTGGAATAAGAGAATCTGCAGAAGCTGCCCGATCAGCAACGCAATGCTCTAACTGTCGGTCTGAATGTCATTTGGGCCCGCGTGCCCAATTCTTAACCCTTTCAAAATAAAGTTCCGTCGGAGTTGCAATACTAGACCAGCTGCCGATCATGGCTTAGGGGCTGATCTGCCCTGCATCGATATTTAGTCATTAGTTTGCATTTCCTCCCACTAGGATAAGGCTTGAACACTCCCAATTGCACTACTCCGCCCGAAGCCATTGGCACAATGTCGGGTGTCGGTTTTAGTGAGCGCCGCCCAACAGTCGGAGCTAACAGGTAGCAATCAACGTCTCGGCATTGACTTTCTTCATTGTTCACAACATTCTCAACACTAACACCAAAACACCGACATCCTACAAGGTGGTACTCTCGAAGACAACTGACCAATAAACTGCATTCTGTCTCAACATACTTTGGTGATAACTAATTTCACGGTGATGTTGGTGGAATAGTGATGAAAGACATGATTCATGGGAGAAGAGACGGTCGTCGACCAGCACGAAGAGGTTACACATTGCAGACACTTTCGGCACAGTAGTGCATGAGGCAGATCAACTGCATATCCTTTACAGAACATCGCAGTCGAACCTGCTTTTGAGGTGCTGTGTGTGATTTCTTGGCAAGTTTACATTCAACAGTTTGACACTGCTTTCTGAACGGCTGGCACTCCGACGATTATATGAAGATCAGCGCAAGGAAATGTGCTTCCAAATCGCCCGAAGATATGTTTGGAATGCGGTATGCGGGATTAAGAACTGCATTAGTAACTCCTTCGCCACAGAGCCGGATGGCGAACTAGTAAAGAACTGAAAACAATATAAAATAATACTTTACAAAACACAATTACGGAAAACAAAGAACGTTGCGGAGATTAGCCTTCATCAGCAAACAAATACACAATAGAACATATAAGGATTAAAAAGCTTTTTGGCGGGCCATCATGAGAGGGCGTTCTGCAAAACCTACAAAATGATGATGACGATGATGATGATGATGATGATGATGATGATGATGATGATGATGATAATGATGATGATGATGAGTGATCTGCTTATGCCTGAGAGGATCTCACCTGTTTCGTAAATTTGATTCGGGATCTGTATTTTATGTAAACCAAGTTCTCCAAACACAACATATTATATGCAGAATTACTGTCTGGCCCCGGAGCTACCAAGTTCTCCCAATACAACATATTATCTGTAGAATTATTGTCCGGCCCTGGCGCTATCAAGTTCTCCCAATACAACATATACCTGCAGAATTATTGTCCGGTCCTGGCGCTATCAAGTTCTCCCAATACAACATATACCTGCAGAATTATTGTCCGGCCGTGGAGGTTTTTGTTTTTGTGTGTGTATTGTCTGCCAAATCTTTCAGTGTGGCCAGATCTTGTTTTATTGTTTTTGCTTTACCTACATTTGTCTTATCACACGTGGTTTATCACCCCTGCTTCTTCAAATACGTCTTCCATATACTATGACATCCTCCATCTCCTCATTCTCTTTCTTTTCCGTCGCATCCTCTTCTTCTCCTCCGCCTCTTCCTCTTCTTCTTTTCCTCCTCCTGTGCCTCTTCTTATTTTTTTCTTCAAATTTCAGTATGGGTTAATCTCATATATTTATATATTTAGTTATATTTGGTTTATTCAGATTCATATTATTAAAAAAAAATATATTTAAAAAAATAAAAATAAAAAACGTGGACCACGTTCAACCGGCTGTGGTTACCCAGGTTATATTTCAGGTCTGCTGTCGTTGTTTTCTGGATGGCTTCTGTGTTGATAAATGTGCTTCCTGTTGTAGCAATTGTACTGCTGGTATAGTCAGCTAGGGAGCTGTACTCGTGTTGTTTTCTCGCTGTTTGATTAATTATAGTTTATACTTATTTTAATCACTTGTGTTATCATAAAATACTTCGTCGACGTGTTATCACCCCCTTCTTCGTCTGTCTTTCATCTCCAGGTGAAGCGTAGCCCTCAACCCACTCACGCCTTTCATAGACATGTTTACGGGAGGCTGGATCTTTCCGCTAAAGTGTTCTACTGATGAGGTAGTCAGTCTCACGCCGACCCCATTAGTCGCCTCTTACGACATGCATGGTAGAGCACAGTGTTCTCTTCTTTTGGTCTCGAAGTATGGTGTCCGCCAAGAGTGCTGGAGGTGCCGGGTTCAGGGGCCCAGGTGAGGACCGGGATTTATTTAAAAAATCCACCTGGACTTCCAGTAATAAGATTTCCCCTGGTCGCTGGGTAGTGAGATCGGACGCCCGTGTGTATTGTTGCTCACGTAAAAAATCCCTTGGCAGTTGGAAATCGAAAAAGAGTAGCCTAACGGTGCTGCCCGGGCAAAATTTCGAGTTAAAAATCTACCCAAAGTATTTCAGGATCCTCGCCGATGCAACGGAGTTCGTGCATTGAGCTGAGTTTCTCCAGACTCAGGTTTGAGTTAGGAGGAAAACGGAGCACTTATGGGTTAAACCGTGTGCCGTGATGTTGATCCAACGACTAAACTAAACTAAACTAAACTTGCTTTCCTTATGGATCCCGGTAACATGACGGTGTGACCATTCACTTAGGATTGCCGTTTTGTCCATTATAATGTTCTTGTCTTATAACTGGATATATTAGAATGTTTTTGTCCTATAACTGGGTACATTAGAACGTTCTTGTCATATAACTGGATACATTAGAATGTTCTTTCCTATACATGGATACATTAGAATGTTCTTGCCCTACATCTGGATACATTTGTATGTTCTTGTCCTATAACTGGATACAATAGAATATTCTTGTCCTATAACTGGATACATTAGAATGTTATCTTATATATAAATTAGGATGTGCGTCCGTATTTATGTCTGTCCGTGTGTCCTTTATGCGCTCGCGAACGGCCCATCCGATTGAGATGAAATTTTCCACGTCTTCCTTTCATTCCAGCGCAGCCAACTGTCATATTTTTTTAGTGTGAAATCGGCTGCTTACTGAATATTATTTAATTTTCCATTTTTCATTATAATTTATATACAGCGAGGGGACCTAACTCTGTAAAAGTTATTTCAAGGGGCATAACTTTTAATAACTTTTCTGTATAACTTATAGTCATATTGTTGCATCGTTTTCAAAGATTTATAAACTCTTTGTCCATAGTTATGTACCGGCATATGAGTTATAATAAATCATGATACAATCTTTAAGGCATTTTCAAAGTTTTCATAAAAATAATGCACAATGCATAACATTGTAACTCATCTTTTTATGCTTAAGAAGTTACTGTAGTCATGCAGGTGATTAGAAAGAGTTTTCATAAAAAATAATGGATGGTGTGTGGAAGGACATTCTTTTAAGTTACTTTTTTTGTTGTATGAATTTAATGAGACGCTACCCGCCTGGAGCTGGGCGAAGCCACGCCGGGTCAGATAGATAGACAGACCCACCTTTTCGCTGCAGTTATGTACAGGCATATGAGTTATAATCCTCCTCCTCCTCTCCCCTCCTCCTCCTTCTACCCTCTTCCTCTTCCCCTCCCCCTCCTCCCTCTCCCTCCTCCTCCTCCCTCTTTCTCACCCTTCCTCCTCCCCCTCCTCCTTCTTCCTCCTACCTCCTCGCCCTCCTCCTAATCACTCCTCTTCCTTCCTCCTCCCTTCTCCTCCTCTCTCCTCCCACTCCCTCCTCCTCCCTCCTTCTAATTCTACGTCCTCCCTCTCATCCCTCCTCCTCCCTCCTCCTCCCTTCTCCTCCTCCCTCCTCATCCTCTCTCCTCCTCCCTCTACCTCCTCCCTCCTCCTCCCTCCACATCCCTCCTCCTCATCCCTCTTCCTCCTCCTCCCTCCTCCTCCTCCCTCCTCCTCCCCCTCCTCCTCCTGCGTTCTTCTCCTCCCTCCTTCTCCTCCTTCTCCTTCCTCCTCCTCTTCCCTCTTCCTCCTCCTACCTCCTCGCCCTCCTCCCTCCTCCTAATCACTCCACTTCCTTCCTCCTCCCTTCTCCTCCTCCTCCCTCCTCCTCCTCCTACGTCCTCCCCCTCATCCCTCCTCCTCCCTCCTCCTCCTTCTCCTCCCTTTGTCTCCCTCCTCCACCTACCTCCTCCTCCTCCTCTTACTCCTCCCTCCTCCTCCCTCTCCTCCTCCCTCCTCATCCCTCTCCTCCTCCCTCCTCATCCCTCCTCCTCCCTTCTCCTCCTCCTTCCTCATCCTCTCTCCTCCTCCCTCCTCCTCCTCCCTCTACCTTCTTCCTCCTCCTCCCTCCACATTCCTCCTCCTCCTCCCTCTTCCTCCTCCTCCTCCTTCCTCCTCCTCCATCTCCTCCCTCCTCCTCCCTCCTCCTCCTCCCTCTACCTCCTCCCTCCTCCTCCCTCCTCCTCCCCCCTCCTCCTCCTCTCTTCTCCTCCTCCTCCCTCCTCCTCTATCTCCCTCCTTCTCCCTCTCCTCCTCCCTCCTCCTCCTCCCCCTCATCCTGCGATCTTCTCCTCCGTCATGCTCCCTCCTCCTTCTCCTCCCTCTTCCTCCTCCCTCCTCCTCCCTCCTCCTCCCTCCTCCTCCCTCTTCATCCCTCTTCCTCCTCCTCCCTACTCCTCCTCCCCTCCTCCCTCCTCCTTCCTCCCTCCTCCTCCCTCCTCCTCCCTTCTACTCCTCTCTTCTTCCTCCGCCTCCCTCCTCCATCCTTCCCACCTCATCCTCCCTCTTCCTCCCTCCTCCTCTTCCCTTCTCCCCCTCCTCCCTCCTCCTCCTCCCTCCTTCTCCTCCCTCCTCTTCTTCTCTCCTCATCCTCTCTCCCCCTCCTCCTCCCTCTACCTCCTCCCTCCTCCTCCCTCCTCTTTCCTCCTCCTCCTCTCTCCTCCTCTTAATCCCTCCTCCTCCCTCCTATTCCTCCCTACTCCTACTCCTCCCTCCTCTTCCCTCCTCCTCTCTCCGCCTATCTCTTCCTCCCTCCTCCTCCCTCTTCCTCCTAGTTAGTTAGTTAGTTAGTCGACAGATCATCCTCATTGCACATCGAACCATTCAGTCCATAAGTGCTCGGATCCCCTCCTCAGCAAATCCCGCAGCGTGTAGTGGCTAACGGCGCCAGTTCTGTGTTGGTTTATCAATCTTCTTTGGCTTCCTGCGTAGTGTTCTTGTTTGGCCACACCTCTTTTAATTTTCTGCTCTCGCAGTCTGGCCATCGTTGTAGATTCACAGTCATCACTTGGTTCTCGCAAAAGTCTTACTTCTCGTAGAGCATTCAGAATGTCGGCCTGGTCCATGGCGCGTCCGCCCTCCATAGTAGCCTCACCTGCGAGCTTGTCAGCCCGCTCATTTCCTTGTACTCCCGCATGCACTGGCACGAAGATGAAACTAATCTTTGCCAGTCGAGACCGCTCCAGAGGCAGCAACCATTCTCTTCGGATCGACCCCTCCTCTATCCTCTTGATCATGTTCATTGAGTCGCTAAGGAAACAAGCCCTAGTGAATGTCTGTGTCTCGAGCCATGTTATTGATTTACTTACTGCCATGACTTCCATGGTCAGGCTACTTGTGGTTTCAGTAAAAGCACCAGAGTCCTCCTTCACAATTCTCCCTCCGGCCCGAGCTGTAAAGGCCCATGAGCTTCTCACATGTCGGACGACCGACCCATCTGTGTAGATGACCGCGTCACCGTCTAGCGAATTCTCGAAAATCAACGCTTGTACTTCAGCCTCAACAGCAGCCGGATTTTCTTGTCTGCATTTTCTGTCAAGTTGGATGCAAACTGAAAAGGATGTGCAGAAGTCTGTTGGCACTTGCACCCACTCCTCGCCAGGTTCTAAGTCCTCAAGTGAACACACCTGTTGAAGAATGTCTTCGGCTTGACCCATCCACGACCGTCCTCTTTTTAACCTGCTGCCCTTCACCTTCCTAATTTCACTATGCGGTGGATGTTGTGTGTTTGCGTTAATTCTGAGGTAGGCGCGTGCCCTGCAATCTTGTATTCTCTCTTCAATGGTTGGAAACCCAAGAAGGTAGCGCATCGCCCTGCATGCTGTATCTCTTGTACATCCAAGAATAATGCGCATAGCTTCATTCTGTATCCTTTCCATCCGTTCTATCTGCTTATGGCTGAGAGTCAGGATTGCCATTGCATACTCCAAAACAGACATGACCAACCCCTCGTACAGAAGACATAGATGGCGCTGCTCACAGTTTGCTGCCGCCATCACCCGCATCGCTGCCAAACCCCGCTTGGCCTTTGCTATCACCTGGTCTATGTGCACATTATAAGCAAGGCTTCGATCAAACCGTATCCCCAGGTAATTCATTGCCTGCGTTCTTTCCACCATCTCTGAACACAGCATTACAGTTGGTGTTGGAGTGTTGACAATATGATTATTCAACGAGAACCAAGTCACTGTTGCCTTTGTTGGGTTGACCATTGCCCCAGCTTCATCACACCAAGTACTTATGCGATTGAGTTCGGTTTGTAGTTCCACAGCAACCTCCTCTCTATCCTTCCCCTGACGATACACTAAAACATCATCGGCATATGACAATGTCCTGCCAGGTCCAGTGATCTGCTCACTGGTGATTCTCACTGTGTAGGCGTTGAACAGTACCGGAGATAATGGTGATCCCTGTGGTAGGCCAGGATATATTGTTGTTGGTTCCGAAGTCCAACTGCCACATCTAAAAACTACTTTCCGTTGGAAGAGGGCTGCAGCGATCCAACTAAGGAGGAATGGACTTATGTTTAGTTCGAGAAGCTGAAACATTAAAAAATCCAGTGGTACTCTGTTGTATGCGTCCTCAAGATCAATCGCTGCAGCAACGGTTTCAGTGCCTGAGTGGAAACCTTCATAGACATCCTGGGCAAAGACTGCTGCATTGGTCCAGGTTTCCCTTTTTGGACGGTACCCACCCAGGGTGGGTGGGAAAACACCTTGCCTCTCTAGTTGGCTTGATATTTTCTTGGCAATTACCTTCTCCAGCAGCTTGCCTATTGTATTCTGCATGGTTATAATTCGATATCCCTGAATTTTTTTGTGGTCTTTGTCAGGCTTCGGCAAGGGAATCAGATAGCTGTGTAACCATTCCTCCTTGATGCTAGCACCCCCTATACTGTTGTTGTACATGTCTGCTAGTTTCTCTAGCTCATTGTCGGTACACCTATTAATGTCATCGTATCTTATGCCATCAGGACCTGGAGCACTGTTTTTTGATCGTCGAAGCACAGCCTTGATTTCTTTCACTGTCACTGTGTCTTCATCCGAAGTGTCCTGGGCCTTGCATCTGTCTGAGGTGACCTCCTTGGCCAGATTTCGGCCTCCCATGTCTGTCTGGTTGCTTTGCTCAAGGTAGCGTTCAAAGAGGGCTTTGCCCTTGTCCTCGTCAGTCCTCTGCCAGATGAGGTCAGCACCTTGGAAGTCAGAAATGCTCTTATTCTTGACTACACCACTCATGCTTTTATGTAGTCGCCAGAACAATTTCAGTGACTTGTCTGTGCTTGCTCTTTGACACACCTCTGCCCATTTTTCGCTTTTAACAACCTTGACCAGTTTTTTGAAGTAGCTTACTTTTGTGTGCATCTCTCTTTCTAAGTGCAAGCAGGGACTAGGATGACCAGCTCTGTTCTTCTTGGCATTTTGCCATCTCCTTACAGCACTACGCTTATCCACCCAAGCCTTCTCCACCTCGAAACTCCACCACGGTGGCTGCTCCCAGCTTTTCCCTCTTCCTCCTCCCAGCTCCTACTCCTCCTTTTTCTTCTTCTGCTGCTGCTGCTGCCGCCGCTCTATTTACCCAAGTTAATTGTTGGGGAAGATGTAAAGATCTTTCAAGTGCTCTTTCTAATGCTTTTTGTAAGTTGATCTTCGTTTATCTAAGGTTGTTCTAACTGCAACCAATAAATGATTAGACAGACAGGCAGACAGACAGACAGACAGAGAGGGACGGACAGACAGACAGACAGACAGACAGACAGACAGACAGACAGACAGACAGACAGACAGACAGACAGACAGTCGGGAACGGGAACGAGAACTTATATGACTACTTATATGAATTAAGTGAGATGCTCCCCACCAGGGACCGGGCGAAACCAGGCCGGGTCAGCTAGTCTTATATATAAAAGGCGATCTCCTTCTGTCTGTATGTCCGTATATCCTTTATGCGTTCGCGAAAGGCCCATCCGATTGAGATGAAATTTTCTACACGTCTTCCTTTCATTCCAGCGCAGCCCACTGTGATATATTTTTAGTGTGAAATCGGCTGCTTACCCAATATTATTTCATTTTTCAATTTTCATTGTAATTTCTATATAGCGAACGGACTTAACTCTGTAAAAGTTATTTCAAGGGGCATAACTTTTCTGTATAACTTATAGTCATATTGTTGCATCGTTTTCAAAGATTTATAAACTCTTTGTCTATAGTTATATACCGGCATATGAGTTATAATAAATAGTGATACAATCTTTAAGGTATTTTCAAATTTTTCATAAAAATAATGCATAACATTGTAACTCATCTTTTTATGCTTAAAGAATAAATAAATAATAGTTACCTTATCTCTATCAAGTTTGAAGATTTTATATTTCTTTACACTGTCGCCAACTCTAAGAAGACATGGAACACCTTCAGCCATTATTAAATCTACAGGCATATGCGTTATAATCCTCCTCCTCTCCCCTCCTCCACCTCCTACCCTCTTCCTCTTCCCCTCCTCCCTCTCCCTCCTCCTCTTCCCTCTTTCTCCTCCTCCTCCCTCTTCCTCCTCCTTCCTCCTCCTCCCTCTTCCTCCTCCTGCCTCCTCGCCCTCCTCCCTCCTCCTAATCACTCCGCTTCCTTCCTCCTCCCTTCTCCTCCTCTCTCCTCCTACTCCCTCCTCCTCCTACGTCCTCCCCCTCCTCCCTCCTCCTTCTCCTCCCTCTTCCTCCTCCCCCTCTTCCCCCTCCTCCCTCCTCCTCCTTCTCCTCCCTCTTCCTCCCTCCTCCTCCTCCCCCTCCTCCTCCCTCCTCCTCCCTTCTCCTCCTCCCTCCTCATCCTCTCTCCTCCTCTCTCCTCCTTCTCCCTCTACCTTCTCCCTCCTCCTCCCTCCACATCCCTCCTCCTCCCTCTTCCTTCTCCTCCCTCCTTCTCCTCCCTCCTCCTACTCCCTCCTCTTTCTCCCTCTTCCTCCTCCCTCCTTCTCCCTCCGCCTCCTCCTTTCTCCTCCTCCTCCCTCCATCTCCCTCCTCCTCCCTCTCCTCCTCCTCCCTCTCCTCCTCCTCCTCTTGCGTTCTTCTCCTCCCCCCTTCTCCTCCCTCTTCCTACTCCCTCCTCCTCCTCCCTCCTCCTCCTTCCTCCTCCTTCCTACTCCTTCCTCCTTCTTCCTCCTCCCTCCTCCTCCTCTCTCCTCCTCCTAATCTCTCCTCCTCCCTCCTATTCCTCCCTACTACTCATCCTCCTTCCTCCTCCCTCCTCTTCCCTCCTCCTCCTCTCTCCGCCTATCTCTTCCTCCCTCCTACTCCTCCCTCCTCCTCCCTCCTCCACCTCCCCCTTCCTCCTCCCAGCTCCTACTCCTCCTTTTTCTTCTTCTGCTGCTGCTGCTGCCGCTGCTCCATTTACCCAAGTTAATTATAGGGGAAGGTGTAAAGATCTTTCAAGTGCTCTTTCTAATGCTTTTTGTAAGTTGGTCTTCGTTTATCTAAGGTTGTTCTAACTGCAACCAATAAATGATTAGACAGGCAGGCAGACAGACAGACAGACAGACAGACAGACAGACAGACAGACAGAGAGGGAGGGACAGACAGACAGACAGACAGACAGACAGACAGACAGACAGACAGATAGACAGACAGACAGACAGACAGACAGTCGGGAACGGGAACTTATATGACTACTTATATGAATTAAATTAGATGCTCCCCATCAGGGGCTGGGCGAAGCCGGGCCGGATCAGACAGACAGACAGACAGACAGACAGACAGATAGACAGACAGATAGATAGTCGGGAACGGGAGCTTATATGACTACTTATATGAATTAAATGAGATGCTCCACACCAGGAGCTGGGCGATGCCGGGCCGGGTCAGACAGACAGACAGACAGACAGACAGACAGACAGACAGACAGACAGTCGGTAACGGGAACGGGAACTTATATGACTACTTATATGAATTAAATGAGATGCTCCCCACAAGGTCTGGGCGAAGCCGGGCCGGGTCAGACAGACAGACAGACAGACAGACAGACAGACAGACAGACAGACAGACAGACAGACAGACAGACAGTCGGTAACGGGAACGGGAACTTATATGACTACTTATATGAATTAAATGAGATGCTCCCCACAAGGTCTGGGCGAAGCCGGGCCGGGTCAGCTAGTTGTCTTATAAATGAATACGTTCGAATTTTCTTGTCCTGTAACTGGATACACCCAGTCAATATCCAAGGAACGTTTCAATGATGTATCCCTTATGCTTTTGTACAAGGTTTTGTTCTTATTCTTCTTCGTCGTTCGTCCGATATTTTTTGTTTTGGTTTTGTTTTGGACGCAATTGCACCTTTCAGCCGACACATTCGACTTCTACGGATGTTTGTTAAACGGGTTATTCTTCCCGTCTTCTTGTTTTCAATTTCTTATATAGCTCTCTTTAAGTCATTTCTCTGTAGCTACATTACATTTCATTGTAGATTCATTACATTTGTCTATACCTTCATTACAAGTAATTGCTGATTCATCATATTTATATGTAGATTCATTACATTTTTATGTAACTGCATTACATTTCTCTGTAGCAGCACTCTATGATTTTACAACATTACTCTATTGTTTCATTCTATTTCTCTGAAGCGTCATTCATTACATTCTATTTAGATTCATTACATTTATAATTAGATTCATTAAATTCCTCTCTACCTGTATTATATTTTGCTGAACCTCCATTATATTTCTTCATTCAAATAGGTGGCAAATCCACAGAGCTTTGGACAATGAAATCAGACACAACACAATATCTGAATCACTCTAGCGTAAGTCGTAATCAGGAGCATACAAGAAGAACTATAAAATAAGAATATAAGCCAACACTGGACTGCTGAACGCCTGAGAGATTGGAGATTATTCCTGTGTGACAGGCCGGCATAGCCGTCGTGTTACTGGGACATTGCTGTACGGGGTGAAGTGACGCGAGTAACAGTTTTAAAATCTGGCCAGTAATAGATCGTACTATATTGAGTGGGCTACAGAAATGACTAGTTGTCTGACCATTTGTCTGTATCTTAGATAGTCGATTCTGTCTGTCTGCTTCACAACCCAAACTACCATGCTTGTCTGTCGGCATATATATAATTATCTATGTCTGTTTGTTTTCCTGCTTGTCTGTCTATGTATCTGTATGTTTGTGTGTGTGTGTACAAAGAAACTATATATGTCTGTCTGCCTTTCTGCGTGCGTGAGTAAGTGGCTGGGTGGTTGAGTTGGTTAGGTGCGTGCGTGAGCAGGTGTGTTTGTGGATGCCTGCGTGTGTGGGCTCGTGTGTGGGTGTGTGTGTGGGTGCGTGGATGCACGTGTGGGTGCGTGTGTGGATGCATGTGTGGGTGCGCGTGTGGATGCATGTGTGGCTGCGTGTGTAGATGTATGTGTGGGTGCGTGTGTTGGTGCGTGTGTGGGTGCGTGTGTGGATGCGTGCGTGTGCAGGTGTATTTGTATGTGGGTGTGTGTGTGGGTGCGTGCTTGCAGGTCTCAGTGTGGGGAAATCAATGTAAATCGTGCACTCGGGGATTGTTTTATGTGCGTGTCTATTAGCTGATCTAGTGCGAAGAATAATATATCGATACATATGATCTCCCATTTGGACAGAAGGAAGATAAATCACAATAGATTATCGTGTTACTTGTTTTGTTTCGTGGTATATTCTGCAGGTTCACAGTCCAGTGAACGGAAAGTGTCATCATAATACTTGTTCATATGATTATTTACCATGTCTGGTCCAAAGTTACTTTTTACTTGGCACGGAATCAGTTAAGATGACTGAAGCATATCATCTATATTATCATTATCATCTAGTTCTAGTAAGTTACGCTGATCTATTTCGTCGAGCCTGTGACTGTAAATCCGCCTTCGACAAGCGTTCTTTCGAGCTTGATTTCCTTAGCTTTGGACTGTTCCCATTCTACCTACAGGATTGCAGGTTTGTGTCTCACTTCATCTGCTTTGATTTGATTTGATTTGATTTGATTTGCTTCCTACCTCTTAACCTGTGCGACATGGGAGACCCTACCAGTAGTTGCGCTACCGTCGGCATGGAACTGAGTAATCAGCTAGACAACTGTTATTGATCTCCGTATGTAACTTATCACTGTGTATACCGGCTCTGCGGCGAAGGAGTTAGAACTGCATTTCGTAATCCCGTATACAGCGCTCGAAACACAGCTGTGATCGATTTGGAAGCAGACCGCTTTGCGTTGGTTTCCATATACACTGGTATGAGTGCTGGCCGTTCACAAAGCAAACTACTGGAAGTAAACGTAATAATAAATCACAAACAGCCGACCCAGTGCCCCTACTGGAGTGACTACGACGTCCTGTAAAGAATATGCAACTAACTTAACTATCACAGTGTAGATGTTTGCGTGGTGACGAAGGCCTTCTAGCCACAGCGTAAATTTCGTCACTAGTGGTTGTGTTCCCGTAAAGATGAACAATACCACTTCTGGTGTTCGTAGACTGTGTCCTTCCCGTGGAACGTACGCCTTCTTTAGTTCTAGCTTTTTGGCACGCGTGGCTGAGACGTTAAACTGCACGCCTCGGGCTCAGTAGATGGACATTAATGTTAACTCCTCGCTCAGAAAGCTATGGCTAACTTTTTGTTTTTTGCATATCCTATTTTACAGGACATCGCAGTCAACACCAGCATTTCTGCCGCTGTGATTTCTTGGCAAGTTTACGTCCAGTAGTTTGCCATTGCTTTCTGAACGGCCGGTACCGATGCCAACGCAAATCCAATGCAACGCGGTCTGCTGCCAAATCGCGTGCAACTGTGTTTCGAACGCGGGTATACGGGATTACGAACCGCGTCAATAAATCCTTCGCCACGGAGGTCGGCTAAGGCAGACGACTCCAGGTCAAATTGTCTAGTAAATCACAAACAGCCAATACGGGCTGTTGCAACGTGCTTGCAAAGATAATACAATTGTAATTAAACATAATGTAATTTAATATTACAAGTCAAATTAGTTTGAAAAGAACAGTGATGGGAGGCATGGTTCACGGAAGAATAGGCTGGGGGTCGACACCACAAAACTGGACACAGGACAGTGAAGACACACTGAGCATAGAAACACACCAAACGAAGGTGTTAACAAAGGCGGGAGAATCTTCTTCATGTGGCTGAGATCAGAGAGACCTTCTGCAGAAGACCTTCTACAAGATGGCGACTTTCTAGATCAATATATCTCATAAAGTTATCAGATATGCAGAGGAATCACGTAAGTGGCACTTGAGCATCAGTTGCATTAATTAGTCAAACGGATCTACGTCACCGGGCATGTGCAGGGAGAATTTATTATTCTGAATCATTCGTTATATGGTAGTTCTCAATAAGACAAGAGAAAAAAATGTTTTCTGCATTACAAATGAGCTGAGGTTCGTTATACACGGTACTTCGCTCTCTCTCTCTCTCTCTCTCTCTCTCTCTCTCTCTCTCTCTCTCTCTCTCTCTCTCTCCCAATCTCTCCCTCCCCTCTCTCTCTTTCCCCCCTAACTCCCAAGCCTTCCCTCCTCGATCTGCCTCCTTTCTCTCTCGATCTCTCCCTCATCTCTCTCTCCCAATCTCTCCCTACTCTCTCTCTCTCCCAATCTCTCCCTCCTCTCTCTTTCCAAATCTCTTCCTCCTCTCTCCCAATCTCTACCTCCTCTCTCTTTCTCTCTCAATCTCTCCTTCCTCTCTCTCCCGAACTCTCCATCCTCTATCTCTCTCCATCACTCTCACTTCCTCCCCTATCTCTTTCTGTCTTCCCCATCCCTTTCCCTCTCAATCCCTCTCTCTCTCTCTCTCTCTTTCTCTCTCTCTCTCTCTCTCTCTCTCTATATATATATATATATATATATATATATATATATATATATATATTGTCCCTTTACACACTCTCTGAAGCATATTGAGCATATACTGTAAATCACACATATAGTTATAACCAACCATACACATAGTTATAAAATCACACGTATAGTTATAACCAACCGGCACTGGAAGGGTAGAACACAGTACAAGTATTGGACCTCTTTAACCAATCGGCACTGGAAGGGCACAGCACAGTACAAGTATTGGACCTCTTTAACCAATCGGCACTGGAAGGGTACAGCACAGTACAAGTATTGGACCTCTTTAACCAATCGGCACTGGAAGGGCACAGCACAGTACAAGTATTGGACCCCTTTAACCAATCGGCACTGGAAGAGTACAGCACAGTACAAGTATTGGACCTCTTTAACCAATCGGCACTGGAAGGGCACAGCACAGTACAAGTATTGGACCCCTTTAACCTATCGGCACTGGAAGGGTACAGCACAGTACAAGTATTGGACCTCTTTAACCAATCGGCACTGGAAGGGTACAGCACAGTACAAGTATTGGACCTCTTTAACCAATCGGCACTGGAAGGGTACAGCACAGTACAAGTATTGGACCTCTTTAACCAATCGGCACTGGAAGGGTACAGCAAGTTTGGACCTCGTTACCCAATCGGCACTGTAAGGGTACAGCACAGTACAAGTTTGGACCTCGTTAACCAATTAAGTGGCATTGGACATATAGTGTTAGACCCATATTTGCATAGACCTATCGGCACCCGAGCAGCGGGCGCGTTAGCGTAGCTGATAGGAATCTGAGCTGGTAATATTACGAACGCGGTCTTTCGAGGGTTTCATGCCTGTGTTCATCGTCTCGCTAAGTGACGGAAAGCCTGACCACCTATTCAAACTGCTTCGGGAAAAAAGTGTTTATTTAAAACTATTGAGTGTTAATCGGCACTCAAGGGATGATGTGGTCAATATCACACCCACTGCCTTTACGTCCCAGGTCATCTATTGGTACCACTTTAGGTTGTGTCGACCAGTTCAAATGTAACCATCCTGGTCGATGCCATTTCGAAACCATAATCGGAGCGGTAGGCCAGTGCTTTAGCCAGTGCAAATCGCTTAAGGCGATCTCGGATGTGACGAATTTCTGTTGTTAAGAACAATATTGTATTGTACGTTATAAATGGATTACTATATCAATCAATCAATCATGTGCCATGCCGGAAAGCGTGCGCGGTCATGACTCGCCATTTCACTCGATCACCAGAGTCGTGGATTAGCTCTGTGTTCCTGTCTCGACCATGCCACGTGGCCAAGTTATCCAGGTATTTACTTCTTGGTCTTCCCCTTGGTCTGTTCCCTTCGATATTGCCGTTGTCACCAAGTTCTCAAATCCATTTCTTTTCATAACATGTCCAAAAAATTTTGGAATGTCTACGTCGAATTTCTCTAATCAATTTACGATTTTCATTTGTCTCCTGCAGTACATGGTCATTGGTTTTTCTGTCTGTCCATGGTATTCTTTGCATTCTCCTCAGAAACCACATTTCTGCAGCCATCAGATGTTTTTCAGCTTGACTGCTCATTGTCCAAGTTTCACATCCATACAAAAGAACAGGCTCTATGTAGCACCTCAACACTCTTTTTCTCGTTTTAACTGAAATCTTTTTATTGGTCAGTATGTTTTCCATCTTGCTAAAGATTACTTTCGCCATGGCGATTCTTGTTCTAATCTCTTCAAGGCATCTCCCATCAGATGTTATGATTGTCCCGAGATAATTGTACCGATTCACTTGTCGAAGAATATTCCCATTTGCTTGTATATTACATTGTGGTGTTTCGTTCTTCCTAGTGACGACCATAATCTGTGACTTTTTACTATTTAATTATAACCTCCGTTCTGTTCACTGTGTGCAACTAACGCATCTACTAATTGTTTCAGATCCTGCTCTTTGTCTGCAATCAATACTGTATCATCTGCATATCAAATGTTATTTTTATGTTTCCCTTATATCTTTCGTCGTCCTGTGATCTATTTGTTGACGACTGCACAGTATATACAAACGCTATTGATTGTAATATACTAGAATCATCCTTGCAACAAGAAATAAATAGTGTAGTTAACTGGAGTCATGCAAACCGCATGAAAATTAACATTTCTAAAACAAAATCTGTTAATAGCAACCAGGCAAAGACTTCACACTCTGAGCTCGCAGAGAGCTCTTCAGCTGTACATTGGTAGCACGCCTGTAGAAAGGGTAACCGAGCACAAGGGACTGGGTCTCATCGTTGACCAAAATCTAACCTTTAACTCCCATGTTCATGCTCTCGTTAAACAAGTTTCCAAAAAAGTATACCAACTTGCCAAAATTAAAAATTTCCTTGACGAAAACACAAGAAAGACATTCTATACTTCCCATATACAAACACATATTGACTATTGCTCCACAACCTGTGATGGATGCTCCAAATCAATAACATAACGCCTTTATTCACTCCAGAAAAACGCAGTGCGTTTAATTAATGGTGAAAAGCTTACCGACAATTCTAACCTACATAGACGTCTTCAGTTACTGCCACTCCACAGACACCTACTTTTTAATAAGGCTAAACTAATTCACAAAATCCTATTTCAAAATGCTCCAAGCTCCCTTTGGCCATTGTTTAAATATAACGCAAGACACAGCGAACGACTAAATATTCTTCATGTCCCTAAACCCAGGATAGAATTATATAAAACACGTTTAGCATACTCTGCCACTCAGTTGTGGAACAATCTTCCACAAGAAATCAAAGACACCACCAATCATTATACATACATTCGTAACCTGTTTGAACACTACCTCAGTACAGACTACATTCCCCAATGAACGATAATAATAATGGTAAATTATCTCAAACGATAACTAGCCAAAAATTATTCACATATGTATGGCACGTTACACCTTCCTTAGGTATTTATAATGCCCATGTTAAACATTGCCTCAGTGAGTCATGTATTATTGATTATTTTTCATGTGTTTTAATGCTTATTGTTCTTTTGTTGTCAAAGATTTGCTTCAAAGTGATGTTCAATGAAAGAATGTATGAGACAAAATAGAGAAGAAGGACAGAATGTCAGACGGGCCTGCGTGCTCAATTCTTAACCTTTTGAAAATAAAGATTGTTTGTTCGTTCGTTCTTTCGTTCGGTCGATGTTTCGTCCTACAATGCTGATTCCATTTATATCTTCTACATTTCTGAAAATATTTTCATTGTATAGGGAAAAAAGATCTGGAGACATTACACATCCCTGCCTAACACCTCTCTTAATAGGTTGATATTGTCCCACTTCATTATCAATCCTTATGGCAGCTTGTTGTTTCCAATATATGTTTTTTTTAATAAGTCGAATGTCTTTCCTATCAGTTTGTAGATCTGCAAGCATATCTACCACGTTGACAGGTCTTACTCTGTCGAAAGCTTTTGTGTAGTCAATAAAGCAAAGGTTGTTTAATTCTATAGAACGTTCAATAACTGATCGCAGCATATACACATCGTTTATTGTACCCTTTCCTTCTACAAACCCGCATTGTTCTTCCCCTATTTCAGGTTGTATTTTCTAACTCACTCTTTGCATGATAATTCGTATTAAAATCTTCGTGATGTGACTAATTATACTAGTTGTTCTATGTTGATCACATTCCAAGGTTCCTTATCTTTGCAATAATTATCGTTGCAATAAATACAGAATTACGTAATTCAGAAGGTATGATTACTATATGCTTGAACCTTTATAAGTGGAATTTTTGATAAGAAGAACTATTTCTTAGGTCCCAGGTGAATTCACCCTATGGGACGCAGAGGTGTTTCCAAGGCACCAGGGCCGGGTTATATACTGGCCAAGACCTATTGACGCGTCCTCGTCGAGCGTCCTGGGCAACAGGTCCCTTCGGGGTCCTGGCTAAAGTCAATAGGATCGCTGATTCCTCCGAAGTCGGAGAGTGTCTGCCTGTACGGCGAGGAACCACCAGTCTGCACACAATAAGCCAGACATGGGACAGCGGATACTCACGCAAACCTCAGGTCCTGTGTGACATCACACTGATGTTGGACAACAGGATGACTTCATCCGACATACAGGACTTCGCGTTGGAGCTCAAGCCAACGAACAAAAGCAAGCAAGCAAGCAAAGCAAGCAATTCACCCTATCAGGTCTGCACCGATAAGAGCAAGGAGAGAGGAAATAAATAAATTGCTGGACAGCTTGACCATATTCGCACAACTGGGACAGAAACACAGACCTGATGTAGGACTCTGGTGATCGTGTGGGATGGTGAACTGTGACCGCCCACGTCTGTCAGTATTGCACATGAGTACGATATGATCTTATGTGAAGGATTGTGTGTGTGTGTGTGTGTGTGTGTGTGTGTGTGTGTGTATATATATATATGGCCAGTTCTGCTGCCTCACGCATGTTGATGTCCGATGTGTCCACAATGTCATGTGCCCATCTTCCAGCTGGTCGACTCCTACTATGCCCTCCATAACTGGTATCCAAACTTCTCTTAGAGTAGAGCTAGTCGTTCAATATTTAATCTTCTACCCAAAGATGCGGGTGTGCGGTGACACGAACAGGCTGATAGACTGGCTGCTGGCGATGGTCTGGGCGGCGAGCTAGGTTATGACCAGAATGAGGTGGTGATGACTCTCTGGGATCGAATGGAAAGTGCTCCAAAACAAATAAAGGACCCATATCTGAAGAAGTTTATCCACCAGAGAATGAGCAGTGGGTCCGGACAACACTCAATTCGCAAAGAACAATGTAGGAGGACGTTCTTTCAGACTTCAACTGGTACTATCAGCGTAGGTACTCTTCGTTTGCTACCGAAGAAAGCAACAACAAAGCGAAGCTCGTTGAGAATTCCCAAAGAAAACTATGCGGATTATTTACATCATATTTCATATTTCATACTTCATATTTCAGTACTTGAGACTACACAAGTCCAACCTCATAAAATATCTGGTTCGTATTCCATTCAGGTATGTCTGGCAACCAGGGTGTTGACACGTGGTGGAATTTTCAGCTCAAACTCCATGCGAATCAACCAGTTTCACACGACTACAACCAGACAGGATCGGAAATCAATTTCTTACATATGTAGCATCAACTTTAATTGAAATATAAGATGACAGAGAGGAATATGAGGTGGGTGGGTGGGGGGGGGGGGAGAAAGAGAGAGAGAGAGAGAGAGAGAGAGAGAGAGAGAGAGAGAGAGAGAAGAGGATATGGTCACCATTATCTACACCTGACCATGCACATGATGAGGAATGATTTGTGGGAGGGCGGAGGGGCTGAACGCCTATTTACATGAGTCTCAGAGGAAAGGACATAAAACTCTATGTAAATAACATCCACATTTCATATAGCAATCGGCAATTCCCAGACGTGGCGCAGTAATTTACATGTCTATGCAACGGAACACAAAAACAGTGCGCGCGCATATGTGCGTGTGCGTCAATGTGTGTTTCTCATCATAATGAAACAAGGTTCTGAAAATACCTCAATTTCTAGCACAACAGAAAAAACTCCATCAAAGAATGAATAGATCATAGCAAATATAAACACATGAGAATATGAATGAATGAATGGATGTAAACGAAAGAAGCAGTTAAAAAATGAATATGAATACACTGAAGTAAAAACAAAAAATAAGTAAATGATTTTTTTCCACGCCTTATGCATAATAAGTAAATGCTGCTCAGACCGTTAAAAATACACATCAGCAGTGGATGAGTGAACACATCAGCAAGGATGAGTGAACACATCAGCAGTGAATGAGTGAACACATCAGCAGTGGATGAGTGAACATATAAGCAGTGGATGAGTGAACACATCAGTAGTGGATGAGGGAACACATCAGCAATGGATGAGTAAACATATCAGCAGTCGATGAGTGAACACATCAGCAGTGGATGAGGGAACATATCAGCAGTGGATGAGTGAAACATCAGCATTGGATGAGTGAAGACATCAGCAGTGGATGAGAGAATACATCGCAGTGGATAAGTGAACACATCAGCAGTGGATGAGTGAATACATCAGCAGTGTATGAGTGAACACACCAGCAGTGGATGGATGAACACATCAGCAGTGGATGAGTGATCACAGCAGTGAATGAATTAACACATCAGCAATGGATGAGTGAATACATCAGCAGTGGACGAGTGAACACATCAGCAGTGTATGGTTGAACACATCAGCAGTGTATGGTTGAACACATCAGCATTGTATGGTTGAACACATCAGCAGTGGATGGGTAACACATCAGCAGTGGATGAGTGAAACGGCAGTGAATGAATTAATACATCAGCGTTGGATGAGTGAAACAGCAGTAAATTAATTAACACAGCAGTGGATGAGTAAACACATCAGCAGTGGATGAGTGAACACATCAGCAGTGGATGGGTGAACACATCAGCAGTGGATGAGTGAACACATCAGCAGTGAATGGGTGAACACATCAGCAGTGGATGAATGATTAGATCAGTGTCACACCGGCCTCGTTACTTCCCAGGATATTTCCTGTGCCTATTTTAGGCTGGATAGACCTGATAGTCCAGGCACATTGTATTTAAACATTTTTCTGGATGGGGATTCAAACACATGCCTATTGGATGGGCAGGCATGCGTGCCAAGCACATGGCTCTTGTCATAGATGTGGTGTATTTGGATTCTCTAGAGAGGAATGCCCATTGGTAGCCAATGGTTCATTCATGTGAATACCAGGCCACGCGGGTGTCAGTGGACTTGAAGAAGGTGATAGGCGAGCGGGCAGGGCTACTGTAGACAGTGGACGAGTGATAGACCAGGTCGATATATTGACTGCCGTCATAGAGGCGAGACGGTTAAACGAATCACGTGATGACTGTAAATCTGCGACTTTGGCCAGACTGCAGGAATATTAAGTCAAACGGGGTTCAGCCAGACAGGCGCGCTGTACTGGGGGATGAAGAATAATAATCAACAAACACAGATCTGATGTCACCGGTTGTTATATGTTGAAGGAGTTACTAAGGAAAGGACCAGACCACATATGGGCTGAATAATTTCATGTTCAGTGAGGACAATCAGGTGACTAACAACCCAACCACTTATCGAGTTAGTGGTTCAATGTACAATGAGAATAATATGACGACTAAGTAATTAACTAACATTTATTCATCACAGGTCTTAGTCATTCATGGCTGAGCTACCGTATGGCAGTAGACGGTACTACCTGCTTTCTGTTAGCGCCGAATCTTGGGCGGTGCTCACCAAACCCGACACCCCACATTGTGCCAACAGCTTCGGGCTGAGAAGCGCAATTGGGAGGGTATGAGCCTTACCCTAGTGCGAGGAAATGCAATCTAAAGACTAAATGACCTGGCAAGGCAGACCAGGCCCTGAACCTTGGATGGAAGCTCCAAAAGGCGGACAGTTAAGAGTATTTCTTTGCTGATCCAGCAACTTCTGCAGCTTGTATTGTTCCAGACGTATTGGTGTTACCTTTCCTCTGGAGTAAACTAGGCAGGCTGAGAGATTGGTCATGCTGTATAGGCAACACGTGGTCTCTAAATTCAGCCCCAGCGTTATATTACAGAGTGGTATAACTCAATTTTACAAAATATCGTCTGTCAAGACGGCAAGTCAGTCAGTTATTCATAACATTTTAATTATGATTTCACGATTTCCTGTTAACTCGCATTTTCATGCATTATTCACTAATTAATATTTATGCATTTCTTGTACTCTTTCTTTCATTGGTTCTTTTTGATCTCCTTTATTTCAGTTTCTCTTTTTCCATTTACATATCAATTTAGGGTCCGTATGGTCGAATGGATAAGAACGCGTGTTCTTAAACCCGCGTTGTGCTGATGACGAGGTAAGCGGTTCGACTCTTACACCGGACAGCTGGACAAAAATGTTGACCTGTCGTCCTTGACTTGGGGACGTTAATTACAAGTAACTCTGAAGTCGGAGTGGGTTCGCCTGATGATGAGGGACACTGTAAATAGGGAAAGCTAAACTACACGCAAAATTCAGTCCATCTCTACTATAAATAGTGTGAATGGACTACGCTTGAGTTCAAAGCCAGCGAGAGCTAAAAAAAAACATATCAACTTATTCTGTCTGCCATTGTGGTCTCTACTCAAGCTGGCCGGCCCAGTGGTCCTATGTTTGAATCCACGCCGTGGCGGGCGGTGAACTAGCCTGGGCTCCCAGGTCCGCTTAACCTACATGGGTACCAGGATATGTGCTGGAAAATAAAGGCGGTCGGTGTTATACTGACCACACGGCGAGACAGACAGGCACAGAAAGACATACACAGACAGACAGACAGACAGCCAGACAGACAGACAGACAGACAGACAGACAGACAGGCAGGCAGGTAGGCAGGCAGACAGGCAGGCAGGCAGGCAGACAGACAGGCAGACAGACAGACAGACAGACAGACAGACAGACAGACAGACAGACAGACAGACAGACAGACAGACAGAGAAATAGGATGGTAATTCTGTACGATCAGTCTATATAAACATGAAGCAAGCACCATATACAGGCCAGCATGATGCCGCCCACATCATCCACTGACTGCCGACTGCAGCATGACCCTCGCAGGATCAATCCCAGGGTAAGTTTCTAGGCAATTTTACGTTCAATAGTTTGCCATTACTTTGTGAACGAGAAATCACCGTTTAACTCAGACTGACCGGTTCAGTTGAGCCAAGAATAAACATCACAGCACTGGGAACATTACGATACACACTCCGTCCTCATCTTCCACCCACTGACCGGTGCGTGGACTGAACCCACAACCACGCCGGCAGCGCTTGGAAGTTTAAAAGTGAGCGCGATAAATATAGAACCCGGGTCTATACCAATATGGGCCTAGCACCACATGCCAGTGCGTCTTACGGCATGTAAAGAGCCCTTTACTGTGGCCACGCCTCAAGCCTGGGAACAGATCTTGACATCTGTCTACATTTCTCACAAGACCTGATCTGCCGAATGGATGGGCGTGAGAATCTTTCTAAACATGTTACGTAACGCAGGATGTCACTTAAAAGTCGACAGGGCCGACTTCATTGCATTGGGTTTTTATCCCATATGGCTCACCTCCTTCCGCAGCGCGGGAAGGGTCGCACAGAGCACGAACTCCGTAGCTCCAGCGACGACCCCCAGGAGAACGAAAAAAAATGCACCACTGAACCGAAGGACGCGGCCCGTAATCGGACCTTCAACCTTTGCAGCCCGAATGAAGACAGGGATTTTTTCACGCGGACTTCTAGTAAAAAATTTCCTCTGGTCTCTGGGTAGTAAGATCGGACGCCCGTGTGTATTGTTGCGCACGTAAAAAATCCCTTGGCAGTTGGAAATCGAAAAAGAGTAGCCTAACGGCGCTGCCCGGGCAAAATTTCGTGTTAAAAATCTACCCAAAGTATTTCAGGATCCTCGCCGGTGCTACAAGTTCGTGCACTGAGCTGAGATTCTCCAGACTAGGTTTGAGTTAGGAGAAGAACGGAACACTTATGGGTTGCACCCGTGTGCCGTGATGTTGATCCGTCAACTAAACTAAACTAAACTAAGCCCGAGACAGACGGCTTGACCACTTCACCACTGAGGTCACCCCCCCCCCCCCCCCCCAAAAAAAAAAAATAAATAAAATAAAAATAAAAATAAAATAAAAATAAATAAATAAATCTCCGACGGACCGTAGGATGTTACCGTGATGAGCTTACCTGATTTGGCGTCATAGTCCGATTCCGAGGATGGCGTCGGGGGCTGTGAGATCTTTTCTTTGGCTCTCTGTGTGCGGCTGGAGAAGGCCCGAACCAGTTCATGCATGCGCTCACTGAAGCTTCCGCTGAAGTTGGACAGGCTGGCCGTGCCGACACTGGGGGTTTAAACAGAAACCATATAAGTTGTAAGCCATGTTTGTTTAGTGTGATCTCATCTAATGTAAAGCATTACCACATAAGTTATAAGCCATGTTTGTTTAGTGTGATCTCATCTAATGTAAAGCATTACCACATAAGTTATAAGCCATGTTTGTTTAGTGTGATCTCATCTAATGTAAAGCATTACCACATAAGTTGTAAGCCATGTTTGGTTAGTGTGATCTCATCTAATGTAAAGCATTACCACATAAGTTATAAGCCATGTTTGTTTAGTGTGATCTCATCTAATGTAAAGCATTACCACATAAGTTGTAAGCCATGTTTGGTTAGTGTGATCTCATCTAATGTAAAGCATTACCACATAAGTAAAACGGAACAAGAGCTGGTCATTTGGAAGTCGAGAACGAACTGGATAACTCCATTGCTTTTGTTTCATCATCAACACCTTGTTAATCAGTTCGGAAACAAATGTTGAGAAATTCAGATGATGCCACTTCAGTGTCTTTTGTTCGCATCTTGATTAGGCGTAGTCAGGACTGAAAATGTGTGGTTTACGTCGTATGATTATGTCGTGTCATCATCATCTTGTTTAAAGTTCTTTGCAGACCCCCCCCCCCCCCCTTTTCCCCGACCCTACCCACACACAGGAAGTAAACATGAATGTGATGGAGTACTATACACCAAGAAATGAGGAGGATGAATCAGTTAAGGAGGAGTTTTACGTGAAACTTCTAAGTACTTTAGATATTAAAAGAAGTGGCAATATCATAATTATGACAGGTGATCTGTATGTCAAGAAACGATAGGATAACACGGGTTATGAAGAAATCGGGGGAAACAGGGATTTGGATAATGAATGAAAGCGGAGACTTCTTCACACATTGTTGCGTAGGGAATCAATATGTCCATGTGAATCAAGAGATGCGTTAAAGACGCTAGCCCTGGGAGGATACACACTAAGAAAACTTGTAATAATGTAGCTATAAAGTTCTTCCTCTGGAAACCACAAGGCGAAACTATAGGATTCACGAAAACGCACGGAGAAGAGAATTGAAGACAGAATTGACTAATATGCAGGGAATAAGGAAGGAACTCCGGGAAACAGGAAAGGCAAGCAGAGCTTGGAATGAGTTTGTTGAAAAGTCCACTGGGAGACCACGCGTAGAAGAACATTCTAGTACACGTCTATGTTAGGTAGTAAGTTAATACGTACGCAGGTCAACAAGAACCATTTCCGAAAGCAGCAAGATGTCTACATGTTGTCTGGTTTGGGCATGTCACACGGCATGACATTCACACGGCATGACATTCACACGGCATGACATTCACACGGCATGACATTCACACGGCCTGACATTCACACGGCCTGACATTCACACGGCACGACATTCACACGGCACGACATTCACACGACACGACATTCACACGGCACGACATTCACACGGCATGACATTCACACGGCACGACATTCACACGGCACGACATTCACACGGCATGACATTCACACGGCACGACATTCACACGGCATGACATTCACACGGCACGACATTCACACGGCAAGACATTCACACGGCATGACATTCACACGGCATGACTGTCACACGGCATGACATTCACATGGCATGACACAGCCTGAAAAGTAATCTTCTAGGAAATAGTTGAGGGTCATCCTCCGGGAACTAATTAAGTACCAACAGAGAATAGATAGGCAGAGAAAATGCAAAGACTGGACAAGGCTCAGTATTGCAATATTTGTAACCATTACTGAGGACAGGAGTCAGTAGTAAGATTAGTAACTGAGGGCGGGAGTCAGTGGAGGTGTCAGTTTTCGAGGCAGGATGTGAGCATGTTTTCTTGCACGTTCAGATCTTGCAGAATGTTCATATTTTTCTTGTCCTTTGTTCACGATATTCTAAGAAATATTCTGAACAAAAAAGCTCAAAACTCCGATCTTCTTCTTCGGTGGTTGCGAGCCGGACAGTTTGACATTATGGCATGAAGGAACATCGGTGTGAGGGACATGACTGGCAGTACATGAGGCAGAAGGCTATGGACAGACATGATCTCCAACGGCACACGGCATGGACTTTTATAAGACGTAATTGCGAAATGGTCTATGGCATCTGTATGTTGCCACATTAAATTACACATTCTCAAAACTGTTACTTTAACTTAATTACTGGTGTTGTGCCGAACATCGCAATAGTGGTTTACCGCTTCATTGCCATAGCCCTGGTTTACCTCTGCATTGCAGTATAGGATCGAAGTTCCGAAAGGCGGACAGTTAGAGCATTGCTTTGCTGATCCGACAGCTTCTGCATCTTGTCTTGTTACAGATGTATTGGTGTTACCTGTCCTCTGGAGTAAACTAGGCAGGCCGAGAGAGGGATCATGTTGTATGGGCAACACATGATCTCTGCAATGCAGCCCAGGCTTTGTACTATGGAGAGGTATAACACCATTTCTGGTCTTACCGCCATGGGTTTTAGTTATTACGACTTTGTCTTGAAGCACTATGTAACACACCATGGTCTGTCAAGACGGCCAGTCTGTGGTGCTATAATCTACGTATGTTGTCTTGTCAAAATGTCAAACAAGCAGTGCACTGAAACCCAGGAACATTCTACATCCTTTAAAAGTTAGCGCCCCTTTTGTCTCAATTTTGCACTGCAAACTACTGCTGCAGTTATTGTTGTTCTTATGAGTACGCTGACAGGCTTGCAGGCAAGGCTACTGTAGTAAGCCGACCAGCAATGGACGGGCTGGGACAGTGAATGCTGTTAGAGTAGCCTTCGATCAAATAAATCAAGAGACGACTGCTAATTTAGGTCAAATTAGGAAGAGATTGGAAGCAAAAGATGTGGTTCCTTAGACGAATGTTGCGAATTCCTTGGACTGCCAAAGTAACTAACAACGAATGTCTTAAAGAGCCTAACGAAACCAGAACATTATATACAACAATAAGAAAGAGGCAAACAGCTTTTTTTGGTCATGTGATGAGAAGAGAGGCGCTGGAGAACATCGTGACAACTGGAAAGATCGACGGGGAAGAGAGGCAGGGGCAGACCACGAGAAATGATGCTGGATGGATTGCGACGGTGGCATGGAGGAATATCAACGGCAGAGTTGATCCAGAAAACCAAAGACCGAGATCTGTGGAGAGTCATGAACGCCTACGCCAGTCTGAACAGCACTTGATGATGATGATGACCGAATGCAACAGAACACTAGCTCTTATACTTCCGGTGTGCTGATGCTGAGGTAGTCACCGATCTGTTGGACTAAAATGTTGAATTCTCGTCCTTGACGCCGATGGAGATACTGTGGTGGGGATCCTAGCACTTATGGACTGAATGGTTGCGTCTGCAGTGAGGGTAATCTGACCACTAACTTTGTTCTTTGTTATCGCATTCAAAGAATAGCAACGCTTTGATTATTTTGCCAATATAAATAAATAAATAATCAAATCATCATCATCATGTGCCTTGCCAGCTGGCGGGAGAGTTCTACGTCTCTCCACAGATCTCGATTCTCGATGTCCTGGCCCAGTCTCATATCATCTTATCTCATCTCATCTCATCTCATCTCATCTCATCTCATCTCATCTCATCATGTTCCTCTTGTACCTTGCGGTGTCGAGGTGAAGTATAAACAGCGGAAGAGTGCCAAATTATGGGCTTCATGTATCGATATTCCCATGGACTCTGCTATTCCTTCCGTCCAACGTTTACGTGGTCGGCCTCTTCCTCGGTTTCCATCTGGTCTGTACATCATTGCTTGTTGTGGTATTCTGTTGACTGGTAACCTACTTGCATGGCCAAACCATTTGACTTGCTGCTTTCTAATAAAATCTAGTGCTGCTATAACCCCCACTTTAGTCCTGATTTCTTCATTTCTGATCTTATCTCTTCATGATACGTTGAGTATTCTTCTCAGGAATCTCATTTCTGTTGTTGTGATATTTCTTTTATCTTTTTCTGTCAATGTCCAGGTTTGGCATTGGTAGCATAGAGTTGGTAGGAAGATTGTGTTGTAAAGTGCTTTCTTAGTAGTTATTGATACATGTTTGTTCTTTAGTATTGGTGCCATTTGTCCAATGAGTTGGTTTGCCTTATTGCATCTATTTTCGATCTCGCCTTCTGATCTGCCATTTGATGATATTATACTTCCTAGGTACTTGAAATTCTTTACTTGTTTCAATGGATGGCCCAGTTCTAATGATGAAATTCCTATATGACATGGTCTCAGCTCATCCAGCATCATCTGCATCGTTCTGCCCTTGACTCTTCTACCAATGATCCATCCAGTTGTCACGATGCTCACCAACGCCTCTCTGCTCCTTGCATGACAACAGAAGGTTGTTTGTCTATTTCTTACAATTATAGCGATGCTGAGCCGGCAGCATCTGCAGCCTATCTTGTTCAAGACGTACTGGTCATCCTTTCCTCTGGATAAAGCAAGGCAGGCCGAGAGAGGGATCATGCTGCATGGGCAACACATGTTGTCTGAATCCAAGCCCAAGCATTGTGCGATAAAGTTTTATATCCAGTCCACATACTCTCGTCTGTAAAGACGACAAGGTGCCACTACTACATATAATGTTCTACTTTCATGTTAACTTCCAGACAATCTTTGTTGGCTACTCAGTCAGTCCAAGTTACTCGCGGTATTCGTCTCGAAAACATCTTCCCTGCCTCCATTCATCATCATCATTATCATTATCATCATCATCATTACCATCATCATCATCATCATCATCATTATATGCCTTGCCAATTGGCAGTATCACTCATCTCGGTCTGCCTCTGCCTCTTTCCCCATTTATCGTTCCCGTCGTCGCGATGTTTTCCATTGCCTCTCTTGTCACTATATGACCAAAAGCACTGTTTGCCTCTTTCTTATAGCTGTAAATCCCGTTTATCACGCAGAGTCTCGCAGCGAAGCGAGAACTGAGGTGGTTCGACCCCCGCTCGTGACTTGCGGATACTGAGCCGGCCGCTCAGAAAGCAATGGCAAACTACTGAGCGTAATCTTGCCAAGAGATCAACAGGCAGCTGAAAGATGCTGCTGTTGACAGCTAAGTCCTGTAAAAAGGATACGCAAAACATTTACTGTTTACCCAAGCTCTTCCTACGTTATTCGTTACAATTCCGAAATTAAATAAGAGAATAAAAAGAATAATTTAAAAATTAATCTTTGAAGAAAAAGCAACGAATTAGAAAAGGTAAGCAAACGAAACATTTATATACCGTCCTCTTAAACTATACTAAGTTATACTGCTATCTACTGCCTATATATATATATATATATACCTTGTGGTGTAGAACGGGGGTGGGGGGGGGGGAAGGGGTGGTCTTGAGCCTAGGGAATTAAGGCGCATAGTTAGTGCAGTCGCCGCCAACTGGGCAGGCTAGGGTATTCTGTTTGCCCTCAACAGAAATAAAAATCCACACCTTATCGAGGATTCGAACCAGGGTCTCCCGAAGGCGAGCCCGGAATTCTAGCCACTGGGCCAACTGCTCCTCACTAATTCACTACTATAACAAAATTCACTATATATAATACTAAAATTCACTACTATACTAAAATTCACCGCGTAGAAAACTCACCTCTCCATGATGAAAATACACACAACTTTACGTAACTAAATCGAGCACACGGTGGGCGGCAGTTTACCCCAGGGACAGCGAAATGTCAAAACATATTTCCTTCATTAGACAACTGAGCTTGTTGATTTTCAGGAGTCCGGCATGTGTATTGTCAAATCCCTTAGTCTCTTTTTTCTCCCTCAACTTCTCCATTCGCATCACATCGCCGGCAAGAGGCCTAATGGCGGGCAAAAATTAACAAGCAGTGAACATTTATAATCTCCATAAATTGAGGCTGATCGTCTGCTCAAATACGTCATCAGACGGAAGCTGGATATTCTAGCTGGGGTTCTTACGCACGGAAGACAGGGGGAAACCAATTAACAGCAACATGATACTAGCTATCTTCACAACAAAGGCAATTAAATCAATGCACGATACTAACAGTTGTTAAAAACAGTCAACAATTAAAGGCAACACAATACTGTCTATACACATAGAAAGGAATTTAAATATATAGTTATTTTCATGTCCTTACAGAACGTTACAACCAACACCCGCATTCAATCGCTGTTTTATTTTAAAGGCGGTTTTACGTTAAGTAGTTTGCCATGGTTCTACGGGGAGTTTCCGTGACGAAGAAGTTAAACCACATGCTTTGCAAAAGGTTGTAGGTTCGATTCTGGACCACATCATTCGGTCCACAAGTGCAGTTTTCTCGGAAACACCTGAGGGTCGTCGCTGGAGCTACGGAGTTCGTGCTTTGTGCGACGCTTTCGGCAGGCCACCCTGAGGAAAAAAAACCGAGACATGTGGGATACTATCCGGTGCAACGTAGCCGATTCTCTTGCCTATTGAACACTTTTATCCCTGCATGGCCGCGGGACTTAATGAACTTGCGCTTGAGCTTCCGCTGCGCTGATGTCATGTAAGAGGACCGTCCCCTATACCGGTCAGTTTGGACTTCAGCGTTCACTTCCCATTAAGAAAGCTACTGAACGTAAACATGAAAATCTACCTGCGATTGGGGTTGATCGCTACATCCTGCACAGGACATTCAACCGTTTGTTTTTGTTTTAATTTGAAACCGATTTCTAAGCTGCCGACGCTCATTCCGTTGTGAAAATCAGAGCAGATCTAACTTCCCCCAATTAGTCGGCAGCTGACGTTGAACACGGTATGTCAAAGACACACTGATAAGATACATTGTACTGTTATCAATGATTTCTGTACATTGCAATCTGTCCTGTGGCAACATAGGGATGTGGGACAGACTATGTCGCAATCGCTCCAGATGACAACTGAAACTGTTCAACTTAAATGTTAAAGAAAACCCCTTGAAAATCGTGGACCAAGAAGAAGACAAACATTGACATTCTACCAAATATCGTGGACCAAGAAGAAGACAAACACTGACATTCCACCAAATATCGTGGACCAAGAAGAAGACAAACACTGACATTCAACCAAATATCGTGGACCAAGAAGAAGACAAACACTGACATTAAACCAAATATCGTTTACCAAGAAGAAGACAAACACTGACATTCCACCAAATATCGTTTACCAAGAAGAAGACAAACACTGACATTCCACCAAATATCGTTTACCAAGAAGAAGACAAACACTGACATTCCACCAAATATCGTTAACAAAGAAGACGACAAACACTGACATTCCACCAAATATCGTTTACCAAGAAGACGACAAACACTGACATTACACCAAATATCGTGGACCAAGAAGACGACAAACACTGACATTCCACCAAATATCGTGGACCAAGAAGACGACAAACACTGACATTCCACCAAATATCGTTTACGAAGAAGAAGACAAACACTGACATTCCACCAAATATCGTGGACCAAGAAGACGCCAAACACTGACATTCCACCAAATATTGTGGACCAAGAAGACGACAAACACTGACATTCAACCAAATATCGTGGACCAAGAAGAAGACAAACACTGACATTCTACCAAATATCGTGGACCAAGAAGACGACAAACACTGACATTCCACCAAATATCGTGGACCAAGAAGACGATAAACACTGACATTCCACCAAATATCGTTTACCAAGAAGACGAAAAACACTGACATTCAACCAAATATCGTGGACCAAGAAGAAGACAAACACTGACATTCCACCAAATATCGTGGACCAAAAAGAAGACAAACACTGACATTCAACCAAATATTGTGGCCCAAGAAGAAGACAAACACTGACATTCAACCAAATATCGTGGACCAAGAAGAAGACAAACACTGACATTCAACCAAATATCGTGGACCAAGAAGAAGACAAACACTGACATTCCACCAAATATCGTTTACCAAGAAGACGACAAACACTGAAATTCCACCAAATATCGTTTACCAAGAAGACGACAAACAATGACATTCCACCAAATATCGTGGACCAAGAAGAAGACAAACACTGACATTCAACCAACTATCGTGGACCAAGAAGAAGACAAACACTGACATTCTACCAAATAAGAACATCGAAGAAAACTGGCTTATAAACAACGTCATGACATACCCTGACTATATTAAACCTAACAGTGGGTTGGAAAAAGAAATCTTCGAGGGATGGCATGGATCACGGAAAAAGAGGCAGGTGTTAGCATCACGAAGACGGACCCTTGGCACTGATGAGACCCTGGACATTGATGACACCCTGGACATTGATGACACCATGGACATTGATGACACCCTGGACATTGATGACACCCTGGACATTGATGACACCCTGGACATTGATGACACCCTGGACATTGATGACACCCTGGACATTGATGACACCCTGGACATTGATGACACCCTGGACATTGATGACACCCAGGACACTGATGACACCCAGGACATTGATGACACACTGGACATTGATGACACCCTGGACATTGATGACACCCTGGACATTGATGACACCCTGGACATTGATGACACCCTGGACATTGATGACACCCAGGACACTGATGACACCCCGGACATTGATGACACCCTGGACATTGATGACACACTGGACATTGATGACACACTGGACATTGATGACACCCTGGACATTGATGACACCCTGGACATTGATGACACCCTGGACATTGATGACACCCTGGACATTGATGACACCCTGGACATTGATGACACCCCGGACATTGATGACACCCTGGACATTGATGACACACTGGACATTGATGACACCCCGGACACTGATGACACCCCGGACATTGATGACACCCTGGACATTGATGACACACTGGACACTGATGACACCCTGGACATTAACATGTATATGGCAGGTTCGAAAATCTTAACGAAGGATCCTGCTAACTGCGGCGTTATGCAATCTATCTGCAACATGATGATGCTGTATTATAAGCGTACACTTGACACACAGTTGACGTGAGAGTTTGGTGCAGGATTTCCCTCTCCAAGGTTTAATTTACTGCTATAGATTAACAGTTAATTTCATGCCTTGTATAGGAATCAACCCCAACATTTCCTTGGGGTCTGTCTTGGTAATTTGCCGTTGATTTATGAACGACCGGCGCTCGTACCATTCTTAAAATCAACCTAAAGCGTTTGTATGCCGGGATTGAAAAACTACCCCTAGGCCACAAACCCTAACCTAACCATAACACCACAGACTATAACCCTTCACCCACGACCTCTATCTCCTAAGCCATAGATTCTAACCCTTAAATCACATACTCTAACCCTTAAACCAAATACTCTAACCCTTCACCCACAGACTCCAACCCTTGAATCACATATTCTAACCCTTACAACACAGCTTCTAACCCTTAAACCACAGCCTCTAAACTTTAAGGTCACAGATTCTACCCTTAAACCACAGACTCTAACCCTTAAACCACAGACTCTAACCCTTAAATCACAGACTCTAACCCTTAAACCACAGACTCTAACCCTTAAACCACAAACTCTAACTCTTAAACAACAGACTCTAACCCTTAAACCACAGATTCTAACCCTTAAACCACAGACTCTAACCATTAAACCACAGACTATTACCCTTAGGTCACAGAGACTCTTACCCTTAGGTCACAGACTCTAACCCTTAAACCACAGCCTCTAATCCTCAAGGTCACAGACTCTAACCCTTAACCCACAGACTCTAACCCTTAAACCACATACTTTAACCCTTAAACCACAACCCCTAAACCTTACACCACAGACTCCATCCCTTACGTCAGACTCTAATACTTAAACCACAGACTAACCCTTAAACCATACTCTAACCCGTAAACCACATACCCAGCCGACTGTTAAAGATTACGGGTTTCATATTTCTACGGTTTCCAAAAGTATTCGGCCATAACAGGCGACAATAAGGATATTTAACACCAAACAAAATGTTCAGTGAGAGTTATTCTACCATGTTTTTCCCCCATATCCTGTTACAGGACCCCTTTCGGTGAAAATGGCGACGACGTAACGTTCATTCTTCGGGAGACGCTGTTTTTAGTGTTTTCCTGTGGATTATATGATGTTATTTTGTATTCGTTTATTCGAAGTATTCACAAGAAGCCAAGGAAGGCAGGTGGTAGATGAAACTTTGAGGGCAGTCGACAGATAGTTGTTGGTTATGGTTTCAAGTTTTGCGACGGTAAGCAGAAGATCTCTTTCACGAGACAATGGCTGGCGTCACCGACCAGTATGGTCACTGCCGAGGAAGGAAAGCAACGGCAAACTACCTTCTTTAATAGTGCCTAGTTCATTATGATTCGTCTAACTACAGATCACTGCAAGACAAAGAGAGAGACATTAAAATTACCATTATTATGGAATGTTAGGACGTTAAACGACGACGAAAAACTTGATAACATCTAACAAGAAATAGAAAGAGAGAAAATTAATATTTTAGAGATGTGCGAAACGAGATGGACAGGAGCAGGCATTAAGATAGATGAAGATTTTAAGATTATTTATTCTGGAGGAGAAGATCGACAGAGAGGGGTAGCAATTATCTTGGATCGGCAAACATCAAAATCCGTTCAAGGATATTGGGCGATGTCAGAGTTCTACTAGTTAAATTAAGCGGCAGACCTTTTAGCATCAACGTTATTCAAATATATGTCCCAACAGGAGACTCCGGTGAAGATTAGGTAGAGGAAATTTATAATGACATAGAGTCTGCTTTAAAGAAATGTAAAAATTCAGAAATAAACATCATAATAGGGGACTTCAATGCAAAAGTAGGAAATCAAGGTGATAGATACACAGTAGGAAACCATGGTTTGGGAGGGAGAAACGAAAGAGGATACAGACTTGTAGAGTGGGCAAAAGAGCAGGAAATGATTGTAGGAAACTTGAATAACGAAGACACAAACAATAGATTGCACGATTTATTGCCTGGCATATTTCGCTGCATCTCGTCAGGTACATACTGCAGAAATCACACAACTTACGTGAATTAATTAGATAAATCCTTCAAACTGAAATATATACACATGTTCGCACAGTAATGTCGATTGTCTACCACGGTAATTTTAAACTGATTAACATGTCTTTCTGCTTGCACAAGGACGGCTTACGAAGGTTGATTATTATAGCTTCAGCAAACTTTAACAATCAACTACTTTGTGTGTTGAACAACACACGGAAGACACTGTCTCTTTCAACCACGTGACCGCTCTCGAGCACATGTCTTCCGACCGATGAAGCCGGACTGTTCCAGTGTGTCGGCCTGCCTACACACTACTACACACTACTACACCGGAACAGCTAAATTTAATAACACATACTAGAACAAGTCTAGACATCTACATAAAACGTGATTTGCAGGTCTACTTACGTTATAAAACGAACTTCATTAGGGCGAGAAGTACAAAACCGTAATATATAGAGGGAAAAACAATATCAAGAAACTGATTCTTGTATTAATGCAATCTTGAAATAATCTTAATTCCCCCCAACCCCCCTGGAAACCTTAAAATTCCCCCCTGGGGAGGGGGGGGGGGGAATTCCCCACCGGTTGAGGACCACTGATTTAGAGGGAAAAACAATATCAAGTAACTGGTTCTTATATTAATGCGATCTTGTAATAATTTTAATTCCCCCTCCCCCCCCCACCCACTCTAAAATTCCCCCCTGGGGAGGGAGGAATTTCCCACCGGTTGAGAACCACTGCTTTAGACAAACATGGAATAGATCAAGTCACCCGACTGCTGAAAACATTATATGATACCGGAGATATACCTTCTGAATTATGTAATTCTGTATTTATTGCAATCCCAATGAAATCAGGAGCCTTGGAATGTGATCAACATAGAACAATTAGTATAATGAGTCACATCACGAAGATTTTGATACGAATTATCATGCAAAGAGTTAGAAAGAAAATACAACCTGAAATAGGGGAAGAATAATGTGGGTTTGGGTGTACAGTACATGCTGTGTATATGATGCGATCAGTTATTGAACGTTCTATAGAAGTAAACAAGGATATACATCTTTGCTTTATTGACTACACAAAGGCTTTCGATAGAGTTAGACATGTCAACATGGTAGATATGCTTGCTGACCTACACATTGTTGGGAAAGACATCAGACGTATTAAAAACATATATTGGAAACAACAAGCTTCCATAAGGATTGATAATGAAGTAGGACAATACCAACCTATTAAGAGAGGTGTGAGACAGGGATGTGTAATGTCTCCAGATCTTTTTTCCATACAGTGAACATATTTTCAGAAATGTAGAAGATATAAATGGAATCATCATTGGAGGACGAAACATCAATAACATTAGATAAACAGATGATACAGTATTGATTGCAGACAATGAGCAGAATCTTCAACAATTAGTAGATGCGGTTGTTGTACACAGTGAACAACTAGGGTTAGAATTAAATTGTAAAAAGACACAGATCATGGTCGTCACTAGGAAGAAAGAAATACCACAGTGTAATATACAAGTAAATGGGAATATTCTTCAACAAGTGAATCGGTACAGTTATCTCGGAACGGTCATAACATCTGATGGGAGATGCCTTGAAGAGATTAGAACAAGAATCACCATGACGAAAGTAGCCTTTAGCAAGATGAAAAACATACTGACCAATAAAAAGATGTCAATTGAAACGAGAAAAAGAGTGTTGAATTGCTACATAGAGCCTGTACTTTTGTATGGATTTGAAACTTGGACAATGAACAGTCAAGTTGAAAATCATCTGAGGCTGTAGAAATGTGGTTTCTGAGGAGATTGCAAAGAATTCCATGGACAGACAGAAAAACAAATGACCAAGTACTACAGGAAACAAATGAAAATCGTAACTTAATTAGAGAGATTAGACGTAGACAGTCAAATTATTTTTGAACATGTTATGAGAAGAAATGAATTGGAGAACTTGGTGACAAGTGGCAAGATCGAAGGGAACAAACTAAGGGGAAGATCGAGAAGTAAATACCTGGATGGCTTGTCCACATGGCATGGTCGAGACAGGAAAACTGAGGTGATCCACGACTCTGGTGAGCGAGTGAAATGGCGAGTCATGACTGCCCAAGCTGTCCGGTATGGCACATGATGGATTTACAGGACATCGCTGTCAACACCAGCATTTTACTACTGTTGTTGATGTCTTGGCAAGTTTACGTTTAGTAGTTTGCCATTGCTTTCTGAGCGACCGGGTCCCATACCAACATGTTCATACCCAACGTGACACAGTCTGCTGCCAAATCGGTGGCAGTGTGTTTCAAAGGCAGGAAAGCGGGCCCACGAATCGCGTCCGCAAGACCTAGGCCACGGAGACCGGCATTATCCTACCATAAATACTAGAAAATATCGATTCAAAACTCTAGCCTTCAGGTCTTTACGAATGTTGGAAAAGCCGGATAAACATTGCATATTGTCATGGCTTGGCAACATGTATTATGTTGGATACGACATCTAAATCAACTTCTACAGCCTGCGGGAACTGGACAAGACAGTACATGCCATGCAGGAAACACACTTGTCCATTTACCGCGATTCCAAGTGAAGGAATATAACGTGTGTTACCGGGTTTCAGAGGGAAGCAATGAAAAAAAATAAAACTGGAACCTTCTTCTTCTTCTTCTTCTTCTTCTTCTTCTTCTTCCTTCTCCTTTTATCTTCGTCTTTTTTCTTCCTTCCTCCTCCTCCTCCCCCCTTCTTCTTCTTCTTCTTCTTCTTCTTCTTCTTCTTCTTCTTCTTCTTCTTCTTCTTCTTCTTCTTCTTCTTCTTCTTCTTCATCTTCTTCTTCTTCTTCTTCTTCTTCTTTCTTCTTCTTCTTCTTCTTCTTCGTCTTCTACTTCTTCTTCCCCTTTTCCTCCTTTTCTTCTTCTTCTCATTCGTCTTTTCCTCTCCTCCTCCTCCTCCTCCTCCTCCTCCTCCTCCTCCTCCTCCTCCTCCCTCCTCCTCCTCCTCCTTCTCCTCCTCCATCTTCGTCCACCTCAGATATCAATATTATTGAATGCAAATAATGCAGCGGTCAACTTAAGCTTTATGACAACTCCATATAATTTTAAATTAAATGGTGTGAGTAGACAAAAACTGGAACATGTTGTGACAACCGGGAAGATTTGCGGAAAGAGAGTTAGGGGAAGCTACTTGACAGTGTTGTGTTATGGCGCGTGAGGGAGTCAATACATAAACTGATCCATGACGTCGGAGATCGTAATTTGTGGAGAGGTATGATCGCCCACGCCAGATGGCAAAGCAATGTATAATGATGATTAGAGCATGGTCGAATGGATAAGAGCGCTCGCTCTTAACTTCCGGTGTGCTGATGCCGAGGTTGTGGGTTCAACCCATTCACCGGTCAGTTGGACTAAAATGTTGACTTCTCAATCTTTACTTGGGGGAAGTATTACGAATTCAAACAGTATGCTAAGTAAGGTGGGGAAAGAAATGTTTCGTGTGGAATGGCTCTCGTCGCTTCAGGGGTCACAGATTGTGATAATTGTATGGATATTTTGTCCTGGCTAAGCGGGGGTACGGGGGAATGAACAGGCTGATAGGCTAGCAAGGAATGCACCTCTTGGTGGTAGTTTGTCTATGGACAAGGGGGAGGTGGTCGTGCGCTTGTGGGACCAGGTCGAGAACGCGGAGGAACAGACTGAGAACCCATATGTAGAAAGAATGAGATTGCAGGGGATCGGCAGGGGGGGGGGGGAGGGGGGGCAGAATCTCAAAACTGAGAGGGAAGACAAGGAGAACTTTTAATCAGATAGAGGTGGGAACGATTAGTAGTATGGCTCTTCGCTGGCTGTTGAACGAGGGGATGGAGCACTTATGGGAATGTTCTGAGTGCAGTGATGTCGTTTCTTAACTCAACTCAACTCAACTACTTGGGGACGTAACTTACAAGTACCTCAGAAGTCTGAGTGGGTTTGCCTAATGGCGAAGAACACTGGTAATAGAGAAAGCTAATCCACAAGCAAACATCAGTCTAGTGCACCAGAAATAGCATGTGTGTAGACTATGCTTGAGTTCAAAGCGGGCGAACGCCCCCCCCCCCCCCTTTCCCCCCCAAAAAAATAAAAAAATAAAATAAAAATGAGTCTGGCTAACGAAGGAAAGACCAACCTCTGCTGTGATGAAGCTTGCCGAAGACTACAAACTGTGGATGGTGGAGACTTCAAGAGTGTCACAGTAATTCACCATAAAATTGAACTGGCACCTTGCCGTCTTGACAGACGATAGTTTGTTATATTGTGCTATAACAAAGGCATCATAACTACAACCCATGGCGGTAGCGAATGTGACTGATTAGACCAATTCGCGCAGTAGATGTTTGTCCACAATGAATGTATGTGAATACATTGTCATTTTCACCATCATGCACCGATTTTACGTCTCAAGCGCTCTACAATAATTTTCTCCTTTGTCTTTATCCCATTTCTTCTTCTTTTTCTGCGTTCATCCGGAGAATTTTTTCGGACGTGATTGTGTTGTGCCTGTTTACAACAGAGCTGCGTCTTTGCGCCGTTACGCCGACACATCCGACTACTAGGGCATTTGTTGACAGGGTTAACCTTCCCGGATTCTGATTTCTGATAGTTGCCCTCCATGCAGCACGTTCGGCGGCGACTTGCTCCCAGTATGCATTTTCTATGCCTGTATCAATCATTTCCCGCTTACACACATCTTTGTATCGTAGTAGAGGCCGACCCTGAGATCCCTTACCTATCTGTAATTCACCAAAGAAGATGTCCATTGCTATTCTACCATCATTCATCATCCACAATGATAGCAGATAATCAGCACCCACCTCTTTGACTCACCGAATAAAGACGTAACGAGGATGCTCGGAATGCGTGATCTGCCCTGCCTTCAAGCATGCTACCAAGAAATCACACATTTAAAATAATTCAATGCGTTTAACAGTAAGCACAATAACAAGAATAAGAATATTTTGCTATGCATTCTGAAGGATACGTGAACAACGAAATCAGTCAATCGAAACGAAAGGATTATGTTCTTGCTGGTAAATGTTGAAATACAGCAAAGATTCTAAAGAATGTATTCTCTTGGTGAATTTGAACACCGAAGCCACAAGCAATGTGTTGCACGATTTATTGCCTAGCATATTTCGCCGTTAGGTGCATACTGCAGAGCGATATATCAAATGAGGTGAATAAATGAATAATATTAAAAATGAAACAATTAAAACAGACAGTTCCAATTATTGTTCCAATGTGGAACATCTGTCATCCCTACGGTAATTATTGTTGGAATGTGGAACATCTGCCATCCCCACGGTAATTATTGTTGGAATGTGGAACATCTGTCATCCCCACGGTAATTATTGTTGGAATGAGGAACATCTGCCATCCCCACGGTAATTATTGTTGGAATGTGGAACATCTGTCATCCCCACGGTAATTATTGTTGGAATGTGGAACATCTGTCATCCCCACGGTAATTATTGTTGGAATGTGGAACATCTGTCATCCCCACGGTCATTATTGTTGGAATGTGGAACATCTGTCATCCCTACGGTAATTATTGTTGGAATGTGGAACATCTGTCATCCCCACGGTAATTATTGTTGGAATGTGGAACATCTGTCATCCCTACGGTAATTATTGTTGGAATGTGGAACATCTGTCATAATTGTTAATGCAACATCGGGGTCAGGGGGTAAGCTGTCGGGATAAGAGTAGGTATCACACCTGGTAAGGACCCTGTTTATTAGAGCCAGAAATATTTGCTTCGATGACACTCTAAAAGAGAACCTGGACACCTTGTACCAGGCTCTACAATAAATCTGCCAGCCACCCAAACCCACCCCTACAGAATCATCGATCCCCAAACTTTAATTGTTTCTTCAGCTCGTCTTGCGAAGGGACGATGTAATGAAACAAATACACGATAGACTTTAAACAGCTGTACACCAAACATTCTTTGCTGCTGAACAGATGATCAGAAATAAACCCACCCCGCGACCTACTCCACCTGTAAAATAATCAAAGTCTCCGTACACAAAATCAAACTGCATTCATCAATTTCAACGTAAGTGTCAAACAACCTACACGGGTTAGAACGGAAAGACAATTAGTAAATCGAGTAGCCGAACAGGTACAGTGGGTGGAAAAGCGGGTTAATCAGTCTTCGGGAATCTCTGTGCAGTTGAAAGGCTATAAAATTGTCATCGTCGATTTCTCAACTCCTCATAAAATATGGACATAACGTGAACAAAGAAAAAGTGTTCCGTATACTGTATTCGACAAAATAATAAACGATTGCTCAAATAAAACAAGGCGTTAGCAATTAGGCGGTTCCAGTCGGTTTTGTGCAAACAAAGAGTTCGTGTTAAATGTCAAATTACATTGGGGATAACAGATGTTCCACATTCGAACAATGCCTTTTGACTATGTGTTTTGATTGTTTCAGCCAAAGTAGTTTTAATTTATTCACTTCATATGATATATAGCTCTACAGTATGCACCTGCCGAGATGCAGCGAAATATGCCAGGCAATAAATCGTGTAACATATTGTATGTGGTTTTTATATTTACATACGGCAGAAAGCCAAAATGATTAACAATGATGTTAGAAAGAGGTCCAGACACAGATAACAGTGACATGAACGGCGTCTTAATTTCCAGAGAAGGTCCATGTGGTGCCTCATCAGAGACTCGTACTATAGTCACTCACAACACACGGCATGTAATCTAGCACTGCACCACATAAGGTATGTCCCACAATCGTGGCATATACGTGTTAGAAATGTGACGGGCAGCTTGTCAGACAGGAGCATCAAGCCACACGGGGGAACCTTGCCACACGGGGGAACCTTGCCACACGGGGGCAACTTGCCACACGGGGGGAACTTGTCACACAGGGCCAACTTGCCACACGGGGGAAACTTGTTACACAGGGTTAACTTGCCACACGGGGAAGACATGTTACACAAGGCCAACCTGCAACACGGGAGAAACTTGGTACACAGGGCCAACTTGCCACACGGGGGAAACTTGTTACATAGGGCAAACTTATCACACGGAAGGAAACTTGTCACACAGGGTTAACTTGCCACACGGGGGAAACTTGTTACACAGGGCCAACTTGTCACACGGGAGAAACTTGTTACACAGGGGCGACTTGCCACATGTGGGAAACTTGTTACAAAGGGCAAACTTGCCACATGGGAGAAACTTGTTACACAACGCCAACTTGCCACACGGAGGAAACTTGTTACACAGGGCCAACTTGCCACACGCGGGAAAACTAGTTACACAGGGGAAATTAGTCACACAGGGCCAACTTGCCACACGGGGGAAACTTGTTACACAAGGTTAACTTGCCACACGGGGAAGACATGTTACACAAGGCCAACCTGCAACACGGGAGAAACTTGGTACACAGGGCCAACTTGCCACACGGGGGAAACTTGTTACATAGGGCAAACTTATCACACGGAAGGAAACTTGTCACACAGGGTTAACTTGCCACACGGGGGAAACTTGTTACACAGGGCCAACTTGTCACACGGGAGAAACTTGTTACACAGGGGCGACTTGCCACATGTGGGAAACTTGTTACAAAGGGCAAACTTGCCACATGGGAGAAACTTGTTACACAACGCCAACTTGCCACACGGAGGAAACTTGTTACACAGGGCCAACTTGCCACACGCGGGAAAACTAGTTACACAGGGGAAATTAGTCACACAGGGCCAACTTGCCACACGGGGGAAACTCATTACACAAGGCCAATTTGCCACACTAGGGAAACTTGTCACACAGGCCCAACCTCAAACACGGGGGAAACGTGTTACACAGGGTTAACTTGCCACACGGGGGAAACTTGTTACATTGGGGCAACTTGCTACACGGGGGAAACTTGTTAAGTAGGGCAAGCTTGCCACATGGGAGAAACTTGTTACACAGGGCCAACTTGCCACACGGGGGGAAACTTGTTACACAGGGGCAACTTACCACACGGGGGAAACTTGTTAAGTAGGGCAAACTTGCCACATGGGAGAAACCTGTTACACAGGGCCAACTTGCCACACGGGGGTAACTTGTTACACAGGGCCAACTTGCCACACGCGGGGAAACTAGTCACACAGGGCCAACTTGCCACAGGGGGGAAACTTATTACACAGGGCCAATTTGCCACATGGGGGAAACTCGTCAGACAGGGCCAACCTGCCACACGGGTGAAACTTGTTACACAGAGCCAACTTGCCACACGGGGGAAACTTGTTGCACAGGGCCAACTTGCCACACGTGGGGAAATTTGTCACACAGGGCCCAGCTTGCCACACGGGGGAAACTTGTTACACAGAGTTAACATGCCACACGGGGGAAACTTGTTACACAGGGCCAACCTGCCACACGGTGAAATCTTGTTACACAGGGCCAACTTGCCACACGGGGGACTCTTGTTACACAGAGCCAGCTTGCCACACGGAGGAAACTTGTTACACAGGGCCAACTTGCCACACGGGGGAAACTTGTTACACAGGGCCAACCTGCCACACGGGGGAAACTTGTTACACAGGGCCAACCTGCCATACGGGGGAAACTTGTTACACAGGGCCAACCTGCCACACGGGGGAAACTTGTTACACAGGGCCAACTTGCCACACGGGGGAAACTTGTTACACAGGGCCAACTTGCCACACGGGGGAAACTTGTTACACAGGGCCAACTTGCCACACGGAGGAAACTTGTCACACAGGGCCAACTTGCCACACGGGGGAATGTTACACAGGGCCAAATTGCCACACCCGGGGAAACTTGTCACACAGGGCCAACTTGCCACACGGGGGAAACTTGTTACACAGGGCCAACGTGCCACACGAGGGGAAACTTGTCACACAGGGGCAATTAAGAAGTTGCTGATGGCCTATGCACCAGCTGAAGACAAAGGACAGAAGAGCAAGAAAGCGTTTGCATACAATGGAGTAACGAACTAACACATTCAACACACACGACACGATGTCCACTTACTGGGAAACAGTGTCGGGCTCGGGCTTGGTCAGCGCCCCAAGGCTGCGGCGAAGGTCCGAGGTGCTCCACATGGAGCTAATGCTGAGAAGCCCGGGACTCCTCATTGGAAGTCCCCCACTTTGGTCGTGTCCAGGGATGTCGTCAATGCTGAGTGAGACCAACGGTCGTGGGCGACTGAATGCGGCTGAAGTTGAGATCAGGGCAGATTCTCGGAGAGTTGAGGACGTGAAGCTGGAGCGTCTTTGTCCTGGTAAAAGAAGCATACATCTCTCGGTAAATGGCAGTTTAGGGAAAGTTACATACGTTCAGTTAACTTAACCAGCCCTGGAGAAACACAAGTTTTGTAGCGGGAATCTGTGACGTGGTTGAGCCGTCAAATGCTGCAGGTCTGAATGTACGAAGGCATAGTTGGTCTTTTAACGAGACTCTATATACTCTGTTCGCAAACGTAGAACCCTCGTCCAGCCGCGCTCATGACATTATAGGCTTAGCTCCCTATCAACAACGATAACCAGCCCCTGAGCTAGCTAATAACATAAACACACGAAGGTTTCCTCATTCTGGGATAAGTATCACATATTTTTTTTGTTCATCTCTCCCCCCCCCCCCCCCCCCCCCCCCCGTTCATTTAAAAAATGCTTAATGTAACCACGTCATCGGCGTGCTTTATATGCTGTTGTTTTCTTGCATGTGTTTGCTGATGAAGATTATCATCGCAACGTCCCTTGTTTTCCGTAGTGCATTTCTTAAAATCTGCCGTATGCTTCTTGTCTTTATATTGTTTACGTGTCCACGGCTTTGCCTCAGTTGAAGGCGTTTCATTTACTTGAGATAGTTATGAAGTTACATAAATTTCTTCAATGACCATCTGTAACAACAGATGAGAAAAACACATACATTGACAAGAAGAGACAGGGTCAGAAATGCCCACATCAGGTACAAGTGAGCAGAATGCCAGCAATAGATTTGATGACGAAACAATGAGTCGGTCATGTAACAGACTTCCCACACTATAGCAAGCCATAAACTACATTGACATTTAGACAAGTGGGCAGATCACGCCAGCGATGAAGTGGCTGAACAGGAGAGACAGCAAATAACGCCTGCAGAAGTACCTTGTCCATACAGTTCCTCTTAAAGTAACGCGGAACTCTTAAAACACCTTTCTTTAGAACTGCTACTTTGTGTTTTCTGTCTCGTCTTCATTGTCTCCACAGTACTTGCAGTTAGTGATGTCTCCGTGGCTTAGGCTGCCAGCTTAGATCTCAGAAGGTCGCGAGTTCGTTTCCGGACTTCGTCATTCGGTTGACAAGTGCACATTTCTCGGAGACTCCTGAACATGGATGGCTGCTGGAACTACGCAGTTCGTTCTCCGTGTGGCGCTGTCGGCGGACATCTCTGCGGAAAAAGACCGAACATGTGGGATACAACCCGATACAATGAAATCGACCCCCGACCTTTAAACACCCCTTTTATATTTAGCATGTAGTTGTACCAGTGTCTGGTTGTTGTTTGTATGATAACGTAGGTCTTAGAAGCAAAGTCTATTACGTCATTTGTGACTGTGTTTTTGCAAAACTGACCTAATCCACTTCTCACGTTATTTGATTTACTCCGTGTACCTCTACAGCTTGACTGCGGTTCCACTGGTTTCATTTTTCAAGCAGAAACTTCATAGGAACATAAACCTACACAGGAACAGAAAACTTTACAGGAACAAAAAACTTTAGAGGAACAGAACACTTCACAGGAACAGAAAAGAAGAAGAGCCAGCTGTGCTTCTGCGGCTTTTCGTATTGAGGCACTCCGCTTTACTGATAATCATATCAACTGAGCAACACTTTGAGGCAACTAAGACAATCAATCAATTATGTGCCATGCCATAAAGCGTGGGCGGTCATGACTCGCCATTTCACTCGATCACCAGAGTTCTGGATCAGCTCAGTGTTCCTGTCTCGTCCATGCCATGTGGGCAAGCCATCCAGGTATTTACTTCTCGGTCTTCCTCTTGGTCTGTTCCCTTCGATCTTGCCAGTTGTCACCAAGTTCTCCAATCCATTTCTTCTTATAACATGTCCAAACAATTTTGACTGTCTACGTCTAATTTCTCTAATCAATTTACGATTTTCATTTGTCTCCTGTAGTATTTGGTCATTGGTTTTTCTATCTGTCCATGGTATTCTTTGCATTTTCCTCAGAAACCATATTTCTGCAGCCATCAGAAGTTTTTCAACTTTACTGCTCATTGTCCAAGTTTCACGTCCAAAAGAACAGGCTCTATGTACCCCCACAACACTCTTTTTCTTGTTTCAATTGACATCTTTTTATTTGTCAGAATGTTTTTCATCTTGCTAAAGGCTACTTTCGCCATGGCGTTTCTTGTTCTAATCTCTTCAAGGCATCTCCCATCGGATTTTATGACTGTTCCGAGATAATTGTACCGATTAACTTTTTGAAGAATATTCCCATTTACTTGTATATTACATTGTGGTGTGTTCTTCCTAGTGACGACCATAACCTGTGTCTTTTTACAATTTAATTCTAACCCCAGTTGCTCACTGTGTACAACAACCGCATCTACTAATTTTTGCAGATCCTGCTCATTGTCTGCAATCAATACTGTATCATCTGCATATATAATGTTATTGATGTTGCGTCGTCCAATGCTGATTCCATTTATATCTTCTACATTTCTGAAAATATTTTCACTGTACAGGGAAACAAGATCTGGAGACATTACACATCCCTACCTAACACCTCTCTTAATAGGCTGATATTGTCCCACTTCATTATCAATCCTTATGCCAGATTGTTGTTTCCAATATGTTTTTTATAAGTCTAATGTCTTTCCCATCAATTTGTAGATCTGCAAGCATATCTACCATGTTGGCATGTCTTACTCTATCAAAAGCCTTTGTGTAGTCAATGAGTCGCCTAAAGACTGGTCATCGCAACTACGACAGTTCATATATAAACATACAGGTATTGTTTGGCGCTCACAGAAGTAGAGGACAGAAGTAGAGATTAGAGGACATACTAGATAACATACAAGTTAGTTAGTTAGTTAGTTAGTCACGGTTCCAACTTCACGGCACCGGGTCGTCCTCATATTGCTCCGTTCCTGTGCCAGTGAATATCACAAAATACTCCTCACTGCCCCATGTGAACAATGGAATAGACAGGAGTCTCGGCAATCCAACAGCCCGCACAGATACACTGTGCATAATGCCGCCGCCAGAATGCCAACACAGAAGTCCTCCACGAAAAATACAGTTCATCGTCGATGAAAACGGCAGTCACCAGAAAGACTTCATTGACCGGGGTTTTATCCTATATGGCTCGGTCTCTTTCTGCAGGGTGACCCACCGAAAGCGCCGCATACAACATACAAATTGAAAGCTATAGTTACTAACCGGGATTCGAACCTGTCACTTCCAAATGGCGACAGCATCTCGCTGTGGGAACAAATGTACTTTGGCGCATGGCCAACTAGACACACCAGAAAAAAAAGTAGGGACTAGAAGGAGGTATCCTTTACTGGACGTTGCAGTCAACCCCAGCATGTTTGGCTGTTTGTGATTTCTTGGCAAGTTTGCATTCAGTAGTTTACCATTGATTTTTGAACTACCTGCACTCATACGAGTATATGAAAACCATCGTCAGGCGGTCTATTTCCAAATCACTAGCAGCTGTGTTTCGAACGCGGTATGCGAGATTACGAATCACGTTCGTAAACCTTTTCGCAACTGTATTTTTAAATAATAACTTTAAAACAGCAACTTACCTGAGAAGTCGAAGGGGGTTCGCCTGACGGCAGCTGACAATAGGGAACCTGACAATAGGGAACCTGACATAGGGAACCTGGCAATAGGGAACCTGACAATAGAAACCTGACAATAGGGAAACTGACAATAGGGAACCTGACATTAGGGAAACTGACAACAGGGAAACTGACATTAGGGAACCTGACAATAGAAACCTGACAATAGGGAACCTGACATTAGGGAAACTGACAATAGGGAACCTGACATTAGGGAAACTGACAATAGGGAAAGCTAACTCACCCGCAAAAATCAGTCCAGTGCAGTCGCTAGTCGCTTAAAAATCGCTTAAAAGTTGAGAGGATCGACTTCATTGCTCCGGGTTTCATCCCACATGGCTCGGTGTCTTTCCGCAGGGTGGCTTGCCGAAAGCGTCGCACAAAGCACTAACTCCGTAGCTCCGGCGACGACCCTCAGGAGTCTCCGAGAAAAATGTACTCGAAAACTGAAAGACGTAGCCTTAATCGAACCCACAACCTTCGGAGCGCAAGGCAAACTGCTTGGCCATTCGCTAGTAAAAGCAACTACTATTAGTAGTATGAGGTATGTGGACTAAAGTCGAGCTCAAAGAGAGCTCATGTAGTTTTCTTCTCTTTAAAACACTCAGCGTTCACTTGTTCTATTCGGGTTTTATCTGAATCACAGGTGATTAAAAATACAAATGTTGGGAGCTATGAAACGACTTAATTATTGAGATAAAGACAGGCCGCTTAAAATGATGGCGTGACTGATAAAACACGAAACAAACTAATTAGTGTCAGACAGACAGTTGAAATGTATTGACAGTGTGTGATTAGCAGGCGGCTACGATACTCAGTTCGGGATTCTTATAAGAAATCGTTACACGCAATGCTGAATTAACTCTCTCTCTCTCTCTCTCTCTCTCTCTCTCTCTCTCTCTCTCTCTCTCTCTCTCTCTCTCTCTCTCTCTCTCTCTCTCTCTCTCTCTCTCCATGAACTATGCCAGAAACCCCAAAGGGTTATACTATAATGGATTCCTTCACATTGCAACATATCTGGAAGAGGCCAACAGATTGGCAAATGAAGGTGGAAGGCTACTCCAGCCTGATCCTTATATAGACATGAATTATGAGGTCAAAGCGATTCATAGGAAGCAGTTATAGAACCCAGTGGAAATCACATTATCCAGGTAACTGGAAAGATGATGCAACTGAAGGGAAAGAGCAAGTCTTCAGACTACCGATACGCCATAGCAGGCTGAAATACCGCATGTGCAATCAACTAAAGATAGGAGATACTGATGCATGTGACTGTGGAACTGGTAAAACAACAGCTAAACATTTGTTGCAGGGGTGTCCAACATATGCAGCAACTATTTTGGTCTACACCCTCTCCATAGTTTAGTTTAGTTTAGTCGACGGATCAACATCACGGCAGGGACGCAGAGGTGTTTCCAAGGCACCAGGGCCGGGTTATATGCTGACCAAGACCTACTGACGCGTCCTCGTCGAGCGTCCTGGGGACCTGGCTAAAGTCAGTAGGATCGCCGATTCCTCCGAAGTCGGAGAGTATCTGCCTGTACGGCGAGGAACCACCAGTCTGCACACCAATAAGTCAGACATGGAACAACGGATACTCACGTAAACCTCAGGTCCTGTGTTATATTACACTGATGTTGGACAACAGGATGTCTTCATCCGACATACAGGACTTCGCGTTGGAGCTCAAGCCAACGAACACAAGCAAGCAAGCAACATCACGGCACACGGGTGTAACCCATAAGTGCTCCGTTCTACTCCTAACTCAAGCCTGAGTCCGGAGAATCTCAGTTCAGTGCACGAACTCCGTAGAACCAGCGAGGATCCTGAAATACTTTGGGTAGATTGTTAACTCGAAATTTTGCCCGGACAGCGGCGTTAGGCTAAAAAATGTTTGCATATCCTTTACAGGACATCGCTGTCAACATCAGCATCTTTCAGCTGATTGTTGATTTCTTGTCAAGATTACGCTCAGTAGTTTGTCACTGCTTTCTGAGCGACCGGCTCACATACCCCGTTAGTTACCGACGCGGTTAGAACCGCTACCGAGAGAGTATACGGGATTACAGAGAAAGTGGCGTTATGCTACTCTTTTTCGATTTCCAACTGCCAAGGGAATTTTTACGTGCGCAAAAATGCACCTGGGCGTCCGATCTCACTACCTAGAGACCAGGGGAAATTTTTGTCCACGTGAAAAAAAAATTCCCGGCCATCACCGGCGCTTGAACCCGGGACCTCCACCACTCTAGGCGGACACCATACCTCGATATCACTCATCCGCTCCATTTGAAGACAAAGTCCATGGAGATGTCAACAGACTCAAGTTGACTGCTGCTTTCTTTGCATTCATTAATACATTAATACTGACGTCTGAAGGTGAACCGAAAAGCAACAGCAGCAGCAGAAGCAGAAGAAGAAAAGGAAAAAAAGAATTAACTCTCACCCTGTGCAGCTCTGTCATAAATAATAAAAACATGGAACTGAACTAGAAGACCTGTATCTGTCCATGTGACAGCCTGTCGCCGTCTGTGGCTCAGGAGTAGCATTGTAGATTCACAATTCCGTATATCGCGTTCGAAACCAGCTGCATGGATTTGAAAGCAACATCCTTGTGTTGATGCTCATCTAAGGCATAAGCAATGGCAAACTACTGAACGAAAACTTGCCTAATCAATCATAAATATCCCCCCCCCCCCCCGCCAAACAAAAAAAAATAATTGTCCTGTAAAGGACATGCAACTACCTGTACTTCTCTATGTGTTAATATTTTAACTTTAAACAAATATGGACCCATGCTCTGAGGTCGACCCAGTCTACATTGTGTACGAGGAGATTTCCTAGGAAATAAAAGTGCTCGGGTGATTTTGACCACATCAGCCACCGAGTGCCGTTTAGTGCCAGCACCATGATCCTTTTAATCCCACTAGACCACGGGGCTCCTAGAGAATGTATATACAGAAAATGCCTATATTGTCTGGAACCTACAAATCAAACGAAATAACGGGAACCCTAAAACACACGGAGAAGAGAATTACAGACAGATATGAATAATATTGGGAAGACATGGAAGAACCTGCAGGAGATAGCGACACAAAGGACGGCTTGGTGTGGTTTGGTTGAAGGTCTATTTCCCAAAGGGGGATGAAAGACAAAAGAGGTTCATATTTGGACAAGGCACAACTACACACAATACACACCCTTCGCTTTCCTTTTAGCTGCCCGGGAGTTGGGGCACTGTCCGCCAGTGATAAGTGGGCAGCGGAAGTTGCACACATGAGAGTCAGGCTCGGACGTACTGGAGTTCTCGGCCTCGTCGCTCTCTATGATTGCCTTTCTCTTCTCTATCTCCCGCCTCTGGAACCTTTCCCCGCGCCGCTTCATGCTCTCACTGCCGAAACTCTGCCTCTTTTTCCGGAAACTGAAACCGAGCTCAACTCGCGAATCAACTGTCAAGTCATAATTCTGGCCTTCATTTCCGGTAGACTTGCCACTTCCGCGTTGACTGCGCATGTCTCGCTTTGCTTTGGGACTACCAATCACTTCCGATCTACTGGACTCAACGCTTCTCCTGACATCTCTATCCCTCATGGCCATCTCAGATCTTGTTTGTTGAATCTGTTCAAACTTAGAATGAGCCGCTGCAGCTCCAGGCACGGCAGAATCCCCGGATGTACTTTCAGGATCACTGTCCTGTTGTAGAACTGGAATAAACCCAGAATGGAATCGTCTGCTGATCCTCATTCTGAAGGATGATCTTTTCAAAGACCGCTGTTGCTTCATTGTGATGCCACTGCTCGATCTTCTTGGCAAATGGCAGTATTCAGCTTAGTTTCTATTGCACTGGCGCCTTGCCGTCTTGACAGACAATAGTTTATTACACTGTGCTTCAAATGAAGAGTTAGTTTCTATTATTACCATATTATTTAACAAACTCTTAAGTTGTTACAGACGCAATATTATTTCACAAAGAATAAGTCTCTCTACTAGTACAAATTAATTTCACAAACTTTAAGTCTCTCTACTAGTAGAACCTTATTTCACAAACTTTAAGTCTCTCTACTAATGCAACCTAATTTTACAAACTGTATGTCTCTCTACTAGTACAATCTTATTTCACAAGCTGTAAGTCTCCGTACTAGTACAACCTTATTTCACAAACTTTAAGTCTTTCTACTAATATAATCTTATTTCACAAACTTTAAATCTCTCTACTAGTACAATCTTATTCCACAAATGTAAGTCTCTCTACTAGTACGACCTCATTTCACAAACTATAAGCCTCTCCAATTCTACAACCTCATTTCACAAACTATAAGTATCTCTCTCCACTAATACAACCCCATTTCACAAAATATACTTATCTATCTCCACTAGTACAACTCTATTTCACAAACTATTAAGAAGAAATTCGAGGATTCTGAACTAAAATAGCATAGGCACATGACGCGTTTTTAGAACAGCGAGCAATAATAAGGGGACACAAACTATACTGGCATTGTACAAGATCATCGAAGAACTAGGAAGAAAACTGGATCATTAACAGCAACGTTATGACAAATAAAAGATACTTTGACCACACTCAACGTCTAAGCGGCGGTAGCGCAGTGGCTGACACGCTCGCTTCCCGCCCACTGGTCATTTGATCGAATCCACTTCGAGGCAGAGATTTTCTTTACGGGCCTGACCTCGTCTCCCAGGTCCACCTAGGATAAAATATGCACCATAAATTGTTTAAGAAGTAAAGGCGGCCGACAGCATATTGACCATGTCGAGCGCCGATTGGTCTGTACAAATATAGGCTGGCATGATACAGCAACTGCACCTTAAGGCGAGTAAAGTGGTCCATTAGTTACGTATAAAGGGGACTGCAGGAGATGGCAAAACAAAGGACAGCTTGCAAAAAGAAATCTTTGAACTGGCACCTTGCGTCTTAACAGACGATAGCTTGTAAAATGGAGTTAAACCTCTCCATAGCACGAAGACTGGGATGAATTGGAGAGACCACGTGTTGCCCATACAGTATGATCTCTCTCTCTCTCTCTCCTCTCTCTCTCTCTCTCTCTCTCTCTCTCTCTCTCTCTCGGCATGCCTAGTTTACTGCAGAGGAAAGCTACACCAATACATCTGGAGAAGCAGCTGGATCAGCAAAGCAATACTCTAACTGTCCGCTTGCCGGAGCTTCGAACCTAGACCAGTAGCCGGCCAAGGCCTAGGATCTGGTCTCCAATGCCATGATATTTAGTCTTTAGGTTGCATTTCCTCGCACTATGGTAAGACCTGTATCCTCTCAATTGCATACAAAAAACTCACAGATAACATGAATCCAACTTGTAAATGAAAGGGAAATACAGTTGTACAATAACCACATCTTTATCAACATCAACGAATCCGGCAACGACATATCCGGTAGTTCGCGCCGTATGCCCAATGTTTCGGTTACAACAAACTTTGTCAGAAATAACACAAACACGACTACCAACAAAACATCATGCAAAACAATATATATTCCATTCTTTCACACTAGGGATTGATCTCAAGTTATAACTCTAGCCTTCGTTTCGAAAGACTTTCCACTTCCGCGTTGACTGCGCATGTCTTGCTTTGCTTTAGGGTTACCAATCACTTCCGATCTACTGGACTCAATGCTTCTCCTGACCTCTGAACTTCCTGCCGTCAGCCCTGATCTTGTTTGTTGAATGTGGTCTAATTTAGAATGGGTCGCTCCAGCCCCAGAGTTGGAGGAATCCTCGGATGTACTTTCTTACTGATCTGTTAATGGGTTCTCGGTGAAATACATAAAGACACACACAATACCGCATGTCCTTTGCGGAACGTTGCGATCAACCTCAAGTCGATTTACTAAGCAAATGTATGCTCAGTAGTTTGCAATTGCTCTCTAAACGAGAAATCAACCTGGATGAATGGATAAGAACCTTTGCTCTTACACTTCCGGTACGCTGAGGTCGAGACAATTCCCTACACCGGACAGCTGTACTTAAAGTCGATTTCTCGTTGAGAACACCTCAAGGATTGTATAAAATAGCCCACTGTTAGCAAACGTGTTCTAAATATATTCCTTCTCGGGTGCATAGACGCGGGGGTCTAAATAATGCTAATGGGCGACCTTGGGAAGTATACAACAATGTGCTAGGCACACGACTGCCTCCAGTGAAGTATACAACAATGTGCTAGGCACACGACTGCCTCCAGGGAAGTATACAACAATGTGCTAGGCACACGACTGCCTCCAGGGAAGTATACAACAATGTGCTAGGTACACGACTGCCTCCAGGGAAGTATACAACAATGTGCTAGGTACACGACTGCCTCCAGGGAAGTATACAACAATGTGCTAGGTACACGACTGCCTCCAGGGAAGTATACAACAATGTGCTAGGCACACGACTGCCTCCAGGGAAGTATACAACAATGTGCTAGGTACACGACTGCCTCCAGGGAAGTATACAACAATGTGCTAGGCACACGACTGCCTCCAGGGAAGTATACAACAATGTGCTAGGCACACGACTGCCTCCAGGGAAGTATACAACAATGTGCTAGGCACACGACTGCCTCCAGGGAAGTATACAACAATGTGCTAGGTACACGACTGCCTCCAGGGAAGTATATAACAATGTGCTAGGCACACGACTGCCTCCAGGGAAGTATACAACACTGTGCTAGGCACACGACTGCCTCCAGTGAAGTATACAACAATGTGCTAGGTACACGACTGCCTCCAGGGAAGTATACAACACTGTGCTAGGTACACGACTGCCTCCAGGGAAGTATACAACAATGTGCTAGGCACACGACTGCCTCCAGGGAAGTATACAACAATGTGCTAGGCACACGACTGCCTCCAGGGAAGTATACAACAATGTGCTAGGCACACGACTGCCTCCAGGGAAGTATACAACACTGTGCTAGGCACACGACTGCCTCCAGGGAAGTATACAACAATGTGCTAGGCACACGACTGCCTCCAGGGAAGTATACAACAATGTGCTAGACACACGACTGCCACCCAGTCCACTAGACGTGCCTTAGAATCCCCATCGAGGGCCATACCTCTCATGTGGACCCAGCTTAAAATGAGTACCAGGAAACGTTATGAGAAGAAAAAGCGGACTATCCAGTGCTGAATAGTCTACATAAATATTGGGCTAGCATCATTTCATCATCATCCAGTGTCTTGCCGGCTGGCGTGGGCAATCATGCCTCTCCTCACATTGTGATCTCTGATGTAATGGATCATTTTGTGTGTTGACTCCCTTCGGTGCCTTGACACAAGACTGTCAAGAGTCTTCTCCCGCTGTCTTCCTCTATCTCTCTTTCCGCAAAAATTTCCGGTTGTCACAACACATTCCAGTTTGTGTCTTCTCATAACGTGGCCAAATAAAAGATTATTGCCTCTTTCTGGTGTTTGTGATAAGTTGTCTTTGCCACTAAGCTTCCCTTAAAACGTCCCGATTGCTCATTTTGGCCGTCCAATTAATTGTCAGCATTCTTATATAAAACCACATCTCTACGGTTTCAGGAAATGTTTTCACCTGTTTACTAATTGTTCAGAAATCGCAGCAGTATGTTAAAACTGGTTCTATGTAACATTCAAGAACTCTTTTTATAATTTTCGAGGACAATGACTTGATAGAATGCAGTATTTGCTTGTCCTATTCTGATCTTTCTCTCTGTGATGCATCTTCCAACTGACGTTATCCATGTGCCTAGATATCTAAATTTCTTCACTTGCCCCACAACAACTACCACCATTTACCAAATGGGATCAAGACGTACATCTTCATTCCATCAAAAACTGGACGTTACCAACCATAAACTTAACTACTGATTTTAGTAGAGACATTAACGTGCAGGTCTGTAGGCCCGGTAGAGGAAGAAGGAGAATAACGAAGGCCAAAAAAAAAAAAAAAGGAGGACACCTGGGCAGGTGTATATTCCATCGGCATATAGTAATACAAAAGAAATGATTAGCTGAAGATGCCGTTGTCAAGGCTTAATTTTAAATGGAGAAACTCACTCTGACAGAAAATATATGTGTGTGTGTGCGTGCGTGCTTTCGCGAGCGCAAGTGTGTGTGTGTGTGTGTGTGTGTGTGTGTGTGTGTGAGTGTGTGTGTGTGTGTGTACGTTGTCGCATGTTGCGCACCTCAGTTCATTACACCGCTGCACACCACTGATCTAAAACACATTGTTCTACACAGTGCCTACGTTAAAGCGTATTGGAATGTCAGGAATGTTGCATCACGTCTAAAAATAAAGATGTCACCCGATGATGGACAGGTCAGGTGTTCGAATCTTGTGAAACTATTGGACGACCTAGACTTGGTGGCGTCGTTGCAAGGACTGATGGGTAGGAGAGAGCCTTGATCGGGCACACAGGGTTTGATATCCTAGAAAGCCGGTTGTGTATTTCGTTTGGAGTGTCTTAAACTTGTGTGTTCCTCGTCTGATGCAGGTCAGAATGCCTCTGTAAAACGGATACGTAGCTAACATATGCGTCAGGTAAAGCTTTGTGTATGTGTGATCTGTGTGTGAAGGTTCCAGCACGAAAGAAAATATATTCAATTTGGAGATAGCCGCCAACTTCTCTCCCTGTTCAGGCAATGGCTGATTCAGCCATTAATGTCTTGAAAATATCTAGCTCCATCCTTATCTTCTGTTTCCAAAAGAAGTGCCGTACGGTACACTAACTCTTAAGCTGTGAGAAGAGGCAAGTCTAAGCCCAAACAGCTATTCTAATCTAAACCCTTATAGCTTTTTGATTAATTCAGAGCTTGGTTTAGTAAAAGACAAGCTATGACTTCTGTGGGGACCGCTGCCCTCTTTTTAATCCACGGCCAATCTTCAGCACACGTGAATGAGAGAAGGAGGAATGAATGGTTTCTTCCTCTTGTCTTTATATGTCCGTGGTGTGAAGAAAGATTGTGTTGTATGACTGATTAGCATCGATGAAAGGTCCAGAGTTTTAAACTGCTGTGATATATTCAACCGAGTTGTGAAATGATCACCACTGTATCTTGCACTCTGATTGAACTGAAGTCAGGCTAACAACCCAGTCCAGGCACTCCAGTGAACGAAGAAGAAGAAGATTGGTGTTAGAATGAGAGAATGAGTTGTACTTTGTCATCTCTTCTCTCTACCACTCTGTATATATGTTGTTGTTAATGGATGAGAAGCGGTGTGAAATTTCACAATGAATACTTCACCTGCACCTCAATATTCATACTATACACATGACAATCATTGTATTAACTTATGAGTGAAAATATTCATTATATGCTTCCTTACATTATTGCTTTGATTCAACCTGTGGAATGTTATTTCATTAAATCACCTCCCTGTTTGAAAGAGTAAGTAAAGGAAGATATACATCTTATGCTTTCATGTATTATCATTACTAATCAGCCTGGGGAATATCATTAGTAATATTGTAATACTGTCTGTAAAAGTAAGTAAAGGAAATGACAGATGAAGTGGGAAAGAATAACTAGGAAATGTAACTAGGCAGACTAAACATCTGAGGCAGCCCTGATTTGGTAACATGAGTTTATGTGAATGATTTGCACCATCACCCTGTTCTTTACCATCGCTGTTCAGGATCAGATCTTGCTGTGTGCATTCCGTTATGAACTCTCCATCACTCTTCTACTAGCCTTGTCATTCTCTGTGTCTGCGTCTTCTGTGAGAACATCAGCCCAAACAGATCACTATGTACAAGAGCAAAAGAAGATGTACCTTGCCAGATGAATTGAAAGTGCCTGATACCAGTACAAAGAAGAGACACTGTAGCTCTCACTTGTAGGTACTTCCTGAATCTTCTACTTTCTATCACTTCTATCTGTAGCCCTTTCCATTCTTGTCAGCTGGAGAACTATCATCAGTTGAACATATATAAATAGGATCACCATGTTTATTCACGTCAGGTGAGGAAGACGGTGTTCGCAGATTTATCTAAGATCTAGCACATATTACTTCAGATTACTGCAGATTATAGCAGATTACAGAAGAACAAAGTTGATAAGATCATCTTAGATGGAGGGACGGACTGTTAAGTAGGGAATGGACTAAACCAGAACCAATGCCAATGATCAGCTGGAGAACTAATTAGGGATTCTTGCACTACATCAAGAGGTCAGTTACCCCGAATCTATTATTGGGAAACAATTCATAGAGGAGCTGCCAACCTAATAACTCCCAGAGAATCTAGTGCTCAGTGTTGTCTAGGTGTCTTTTCTAAAGCCAGCATGTCAGACCCAGTCCCATCTCACCACCAACGTTAATGAACTGAATTGATTTCCCTTAAAATTTAAGGAAATTAAGCACTATTGCCAAAGGCATATCACATTCAATGGACTGAGAACAGTTAATTAATAATGACCAGTCATAAATGTGTTTAGAGAACTTTATTCACAACATCTTCGATCCATGGAAATTCCCCATAACATCGTGTGTAACCCAGAGACATAGTTAGGAAGAACTTGTGGTTAAGCACAGTGGCTATCTGGACTGATTCATTCTTAGATCAAATGGGAGTTAAATGATCCTTACCGGACATATTGACATTATCTCTTGGTTTAATGATTGAAATACATGTTTCAGAAATGCATAACTTGCTTTTATCTCCACAGCATTTTATTCAATAAACTGATTTCACTTTTACTTACTCTTTTGTCGAGTACATTGTGATGTGACAAAAACTTTTATATGTGTGTAATTAACATTACTAAATCACATACTTGAAGAATCTGGAACGACAAGTGGCTGGGTAACCACGAATAGATAGCAACGTTCTGTACTATTGTAAGCACCCAGGTTCCAGGTTATTCATAAAGGTGAACTTATAATTATACAAATTTTCTTGTAACCGTTTCACCTATAAGGGAAAATGGATACAAGTGGGGGACACGAGCTAGATAAGTAACTCCTTTCTGGGAAGGCTAAGTTTGGAGGGAAAACATCAATATTCCCGGGAAACCGCTAGATTTCCTGAGCCAATATGGGGCACTTTGGCTTCCAAAGACCCATCCCTTCCAGACGAAATTAGTCCCATCCTTCTAGCTTGACTTCAACACGGGGCAGGCCAGGGTGGGTACAGAATTCTCCTCCCAACATACCACACACACACACACACACACATATATATATATATATATATATATATATATATATATATATGTGTGTGTGTGTGTGTGTGTGTGTGTGTGTGTGGCGTGCGTGGCTCTACCGTACCCCATTATTGATCCACGCTTACGAACGAAGGAACTTTACTTAAAAGTGTAAGGAGTGGGCACACAGGCCCGTCTGGTATTACGGAGTCGGTGAGCTGTGTTAAGAAGTTGCTTGTGTAATTTGTGGCGCCAGACTGAGGCACTTATGGAAATATCCGCGTGTGCAGTGAAGATAATACATGGCAAACCTAAAACCTATCGTTAAAATTCAATATGACTGCAGTTCCCATGGCAACGTATAATGCCGAGACGAAGCACTGTTTGTTCTGTACAGTCACGTGTATATAGATTACCCTTCATATCGTGTCCTGGAAAGATCTTTGCCCTCATTGCAGTCACTCCACATTCCATCATTTCCCGGACTGCTATTGTTGCTTTTCTTTACGCATATCCGTTTACAAGACACTGCAGTCAACACCAGCATTTTTCAGCTGCTGTTGAAGTCTTGGCAAGCTTTACGTTTAGTAGTTTGCCATTGCTTTCTGAACGACCGGGTCACATACCTCCGTAAGTAACCAGCGCGACGTGATCTGCTGCCAAATCTCGCGCAGCTGTATTTCGTACGTGGGTATACAGGATTACGAACAGCATCCTTAACTCCTTTGCCAGGGAGTCCGGCTATTTTTGTCTGCTGTATGTCATTTGCAGGACGCTGTGACCAACCCTAGGTTGGTTGTCTATGAAATGGTTCGTGCAGTAGTTTGCCACTGCTTCCTGAACGAGAAGTCAAGTTGAAGTCCAACTTAATGACACTGTTGGGGTTGAACTACAACAACAGCACCTTTCACGGAACATCTAAATATCAACACGCATACAAACAAGAAGCTGACAAACGCTTTATTGGCCACAACACTGTGTTACCATTACCAAACAAGGACAGTTACAGAAACACAGACGTAACATCTTATCACGTGAGATGAGATGCACAAGAAACGCAGCTGGAAAAACTATAAGAGACTTGATTTGAGCTGAGTCACGAGCCAACATCACAGCGCTCTGGTCATTCCCGTTCGTGCTCCATCCTCATTTTCAACAGCCAGCGAAGAGTACCGATACTAATGGTGTCAATTGTAGTCTGATTGTGTGACCGTTTGGCCTTTCTTCGAAGTAAACAAGAAGAGATAGCGAGGCAAATGAGACACTAAGAACAAGTCTTGAGTACACTACCAAATGAGATTTAGTTCATTTAGCAGATGAATATTCAGTCTTGGTAAATAACATTCTGGGTAAAATACCAAGTACACAGTCCATGACAAGCCTGGGTACATCATTAAATGATTATACCTCATGTCTGAATACACATCAAATCATTAAGTATAACAACTATTCTGATTTTATAAAATACCAAAGAAGTAAATGGTTCGGACATTTAGTTACAATGAAACAAGGTCAATCAGCGGCTAGAGCGTTATACGTGAGAACATCGGGATACAAGGCCAGGGGACGACCTAGAAAGAGTTGGCAAGATGGAGTAACAGCGACATTGAAGAAATCAAACATGACGTTAGTAAAAAAAAAAAAAAAACGAAACAGAAAAAACTACATCTGCCTCCCCTCTGTCGCGCTTCATGGCAAAAGCTGTAGGAAAAGAAAAATGAGGACGAATATCAACAGGATTGTGGATTATGAAGACAGTAAACGGCTGGCTGGAGAAATCGGCCGTGGAATTTTTACTGTTTGTTTCAGAAATCTTTCCAGTCTAAGTTTACACCCTTCTAAGATCTATTGATTAAACTTCAGTTTATTCAAAGTTAGGAGTAAAATCTGAATGCAGGAAACAACTATCTATTAATGCAACACTGCGCTGATCCCTTTAGAAAATAAATGAATTGACAATACAGATTTGTTCAAGAAAGAAAATAATGTCTTCTGGTTGGTTCAATTCGCCGTATCACGATTTTAATTCATTATAAACAAAACGCTTTTGAATTACAACGCATAAAAGAATTCTAAGCATGTGCTATAAAGAACTGAACACAAAGAGATGTAACAGATTAATCTGCTTTAAAGAACACAGCACCAAGCAATGTAATAGAAGAATTATAACATCTGATAATAATAGAACAATTATAACATCTGTATAGAGTGAATTAATCCGGTGTCAGCTTAGGATTTCTACTTTCTTTCTCTTTATTTTATGAGTTCTAGTCAATACCTTGGTGCCTGAACAAAACAGTCGCACTAATATGGTATGACATAACCATCAATGTGGAGCTCATGGAGAGAACTAGCTCAGCTCATGGAGAGAACTAGCTCAGCTCATGGAGAGAACTAGCTCAGCTCATGGAGAGAACTAGCTCAGCTCATGGAGAGAATAGACACAAACCAGTGAACCAACAAGTTGAAGATATGACGCTGGGCGTCGACAAGACATACATTGCGAACATCTAAGAATAGTTTAGCTAGAAAGACCTTTGTCTGGATTCCACAAAGCAAAGGTCATTTTCCCCATTACCCCTACCCCGTTCAACCTCATAAGCTAAGTTATAATTAGGGCATATCCCAGCCTCAGATTAATATATCCCGTGACCAAATTAACATTTGCTTCTAAAAGGTCTTCGAGTCCCACTGTGTGGATTCGGCCCATTGTGGTCCACAAGTTCTGTCTGTCAGTATTAGTGGTCAGTGATTTGGTGAATGAAGATTGCAGTTTGAATAACCGCCTCAGCACGCTCGTCAGATCAAGTACAGATAAATCTACACTTTGATCTTAGCCAAAACCTTTTTGTAAAATAAGGGATCCAGGTTTCCCAGGGGCCAGCGCTACCCGATGACGTCCCATGTCACTGTGTCATTCAGATAACCGCCTCTGATGGCGGCCCTGGCAATATCGAGTGAAGTGCAACATCTAAGTGGGTTTTTTTCCAATTCAAACCAAAACTTTTATTCATTAAAAATGAACAAGTGAAAAACAATGCCTGCACATATATACGTGAAGTCTGTGACAGTTGTCACACATACAGTAATATGTGCTTCGGTTATCCTAGCTTGACATGACATAGCAAAACATGTGTACATTATCTTTACTTCTGTTTGTGTTTGTGTTTCTTGTGTCTATGCTGTAGGGAATAACCTTCTTCGTGTGTTTTGTTTTTTCCTCTTGTGCCTGTGCATTATATCAGGTGTAGATATTTCATCCAAGGTGTCATCAGAATATTTCCACTTCTTCTTTTTCTTTTTGACACCCGATGCCTGTTTGAAGGGACTACCAGCACCAAAAAGTGTAAATCTGACTCTCAGTTCAACATGCATGTGTACACAAGTGCTGGATTCCTCTTTCTGACTGGAAGCTGGGCTCACCAACTGACTTCTATATGACTTATTTACAGCCATAAATTCTTTAAACAGCTAATGGCTGTGGAAATGTGGTTTCTGAGGAAAATGCAAAGAATACCATGGACAGATAGAAAAACCAACGAACAAGTCCTTCAAGAAACAAATGAAGATCGTAAACTGATTAAAGTCATTAGACGTAGACAGTCAAAAAAAATTTTTTGGGCATGTTATGAGAAGAAATTACTTGGAGAACTTGGTGACAACTGGCAAGATCGAAGGGAGGAGACCAAGGGGAAGACCTAGAAGCAAATACCTGGATGGCTTGGCCACGAGGCATGGTCGAGACAGGAACACAGAACTGATCCACGACTCTGGTGATCGAGTGAGATGGCAGAACATGACCGCCCACGCTTACCGGCATGGCACATGATGGATGGAAATTCTTTAATAAGGGACCCTAATACAACTGTTTCATTTGATCATCAGCGTTGAAAAGTTTTAGACAAGTATAGCTACACATACGTTTGTCTGAAATTCGCAAGGCAAAAGAAATTGACAAAGTCCCAAAAACACAGAGAGAAGAGTCGAGTGGAGGCAGAAATGAATAACATGGGGAGGATATGGACGGAGCTGCATAGGATAGCTAAGCATAGGTTGGGGGGTGTGGGGTTGGCGTGAATTGACTGAGGGCATATGTCCCATTGGAAAATAACGGGTGAAAGAAGAAGAAGTAAATATCTATGTAATTATTTCTCGCAGTATTACAAGCAGAAAAGATCAGAAACAGAGGGAGGTAATTGTGCAAGCAAAATACAAACATATATGACTGCGGGATTATGTACCTTGGCTGCAAGTATTAATAGAAAGAAGAGAAGCACTAATGGAGAATGCAAGGTCGCAGTCACATGTAATGGAGTACTTTGCGACTGTCATCTTCAATGAAATCATGTCATCTTCAGTCCTCTGCATCAACTTTCGGAGTTATTAGGTCATAATCTTCGACGAAATTCGGTTACCAACAATTCGGTAATGTTCGAGCATCGTCACATGAAAGCTGTCCACTATTTGTGATTGTTACTTTGCAAAGCTGACATGTCAGCTCTGGATTAATTTCTCTTTGTTATGTCTTCATGGCATTTCCACAGCTTTGCCGCCTTTTAAATTAGAAGAAATCCCCGGGAAGGTTAACTCGGTCAACAAATGCCCGCAGAAGTCGGATGTGTCGGCCTAACGGCGCAAGAACACAGCTCAGCTGTAAACAGGCACAACGCAATCACGTCCGGAAAAAAAACTCCAGATGAACGCAGAAGAAGAAGAATTAGAAGGAATGAGAAGGATATTACTTTCTTATTTACTATCAAACAATGCTTGGGACGATGCTAAATGCAGAAGAACTTGGGAATAGAGGGTAAGGTAAGAGCAGAGAAGAAATGGACAAAAGAAAAGGAAGAAAGGAAGATAAGCAGACAGGTTGGAAGGAAGGAAAGAAGATAGGCAAGTAGGCAGGAAGGCAAGCAGGCAGATAGGCAAGCAAGCAAGCAGGCAGGCAGAAAGGAAAGAAGGAAGTGAGAATTGCAGGGTAAACTTTTAGATATTGACACATAGAGAAACATAACAGTAGAGCGAACAGTTAAAGGGAAAAGTGTGGATATAATACAAACACCAGAGACAAGGAATGAGAGGAAAGGGGGAGAGGAATGAAACACATAAAGAAAGGTGTTTAAGAATTCGGTGAGAGAGACAATAAGTCGGCGGCGAGGGACTGATTCACTAACTATATAACAGGGCATTACACTGGGGAAGCCACCACACATGTGCAGTGTCTCTCAGCAGGTATCGAGTTTAATGATACTTCAGCTCCCGAAGCGCAGTGATTATGAATACGTCTACGTTGTCCCCAGCCAGTGATGACGCCTTCTTCTCCCACAGGGCTGTTAAAGGACAGGTCTTCGTCGAATGATTTACGAACCTCTATATCAGTCCGCGGCAACTTGCTATGTGCGGTGTCAGTGATAGAGACAGTACTACAAGAATGCAGTCACATATAACCGAGTACTCTGCGGCAACCATCTTCGGCCATTTTTTATCTTCTTCGATTAAATTCAGTCTTGAGGAGCTACAGGCAACGCAAGAATAATTAGAGAAGTAGTTTGAATGGTTGGTTGGTTAACTAGATAGTTGTTGGCTGACTGCTTGGTGTCTTTGATGATTCGAGTTTGGTTGAATGGTTGATAGGTTAGTCAACTAGCTGGTTGGATGTTTGGATGGATGGTTTAACTGGATGACTGATTATATGGCTGGTTAAATAACTGGTTGGTTAGTTGGATAATTGGCTGTCTGACTGATTGATCCAACTTGGATCCAACGAAATTCCCGTGCAGATGGTACTTGGGTGCCCCCTACACAGGGACATTGCTACAACAGCTTCACCCCCATGGACGCAAGCCTTTTTCCATGACCTGCGAGTCAATCAACCGGATATACTCACACAATCGACCAAGACCCACCCACCACCAACCAACCACCCACAACCCAATAACCCAGCCACTCACCAAAGAAAGGACCAAATTTTATTGCAATAGTGACACAATTGGGATATGATGCCAGCCCAAATGTTGAACAAACTACACTCTGTGGCTGATGCGACACAACCACCATCTTCATTCCAAGAACATCTTCTAGTGCTCATAGTATATAAGCTGGGAGCTGAGGTGGCGTAGTGGCTGGACGCTGGCCTGCCCGTCCGCCCACTGGTCATGGGTTCGCATCCGCATCAAAGCATATGTACTCGGCTCGCGATGATGGTGGAATTCTGCAAGAGGGCGTCTGATTGGTCTGGAACTCTGGGAGTCCGAACGACCCCAGTATATAAGGCCCCGCACAGGTAGAACTGCCCCTTTTTCCGTAGTCCACCGCACTGAGTGACGAGGCGCCAATGCCTATTTCTATTGTGTGTTTAGTAGTTAGACCCTGAAGTTTTGCAGTGGAAAAGCCAGAATTCTAGTTTTAGATTTTAGATTTTCCTGGGTTTTTTGGTGGACTAGAAGTTTTTGTTAAGTTAGCTTTTAGTGGACTAGAAGTTTTTGGTAAATTAGTTTTAGTGGATTAATTGTTGGTGGATTAGTTTTTGATGGATTAGTGTTTGGTAGATTTGGAGTTTTTACTGGATTAGAAGTTTTTGCTACACTTAGGAATTTTATTTGTTGGATTAGTGTTTTTGCTGTTTGACATTTGCTGTATCCTAACTTCCTTGTTGATGCTACATGTCTGTATATTATTGTGAAGTTCAGAAGTTTAATAAACAAATGATGCTTGTGGTACTCTTACTTTGTCGTTTAGTTGATAGACTCTAGTGTTATAGTCATTGGTGTTAGAACAGCCCTCGGAGTAATTCTTTGTCTGGGATTGGAGAATATTGTTCTAATCCCCTGTTGGCCCACCCTGGACCTTCTTAAACCTTAATTCTTTTCTATTCTTGTTAACCGAGGACGGTGAGAGGTTCTTTCTCTTTATTCATTTTCTTCTTCGGCCCTACGCAGTCAGGGTTGCGCTCTTCTCCTCACATCACCGTAGCAGAAGTAAGTGGTCCTTGCTTCCTGTTTTTACCTCTGTTTCACATATTTTCACAATTGACCTGGAATCCCAGGCGGCCCTAGTCTATAATGTGTACCAGGAAATGTCTTTGGGAGTCAGGCCTGATATTGACTACATCAGCTCTGGAGCTCAGATGGGTCTATACAAATATGGTCTAGCACCATATACCCAATACGCAGACGTGTATAGGTTGGGTTGGTCCCTTGGGTATGTCACCACATAAAACCCCATCTGCAGAAGGGTTTAAACTCGCGTCCACTGGGACGACAGCGGACAGCACTAGCCACAGATGACGCATACAGAAAATGCGCAAGGAGAAATAAATCCGGTGTGAGTGAAAGAAGGTAAAACAACAAGGAGTGGAGAGTAAGGGGTATAATTAAGAACTGAAAAGAGAATGAATTACAAGGAAAAGACAAACAGGAAGAATTAGAGAGAAAAGACAACAGCAGGAATTAGAGAGATTGATTGATTGATTGACTGATTGATCAAACAGCAAGGATGAGAGAGAAGCGACAAGCAGAAAGAATTAGAGAAAAAAGAAAATGGTAATAATTAGCGAGAAACGTAAACAGATTGATTATAAAGGAATTAAAACAGCAAGGAATGGAGAGAAAAGACAAACGGCAAGGATTGGAGAGAAACAACAAACAGCAAGAATTAGATTGAAAAGGAAAGAAGCAATAATTAGAGAGAAAAGTAAACAGAATGGGTTATAGAAGATCAGCAAAGGCTAGAGAGAAAAGAAAACAACGAGCAACGAATGGAAGATTTAAAAAAAACACATCAAAACTCAGACAAAATGAAAACAACAAGAAATAGATTGAAAAAAAACCCAGTAAGAATCAGGGGGGGGGGGGGGGAGAATAAAACAGTAAGAATTGTACGGAAAAGAAGAGAACAGAGTTTAGTGAGAAAATAAAGAAGTACAAATGAAGTAACCCACGAAGATCGGAGACAAGATAATGAGATAGAACAAAAACAGGGGAAAGAGAACCACGGATGTCTAGAGACGGGAAGCATAAACAAAGAAACGGGATTACCAACGTGGGCTGACTCCCCTCAGAACAAACAGTCTGTGACTCACAGGTAACGGAAATATTAGGACAGGAGCAGCCCACGTAGCAATTATCTTTAATCTAAAGGGGAGACGGCATTCGACAGCCGGATAATTGCAACTTTGCTCAACCAAACACGAGCCGGATCTGAGGAACTGGGAGATGAGAGAGCACAAGTTAGGCAACAGAGACAGGCTAATGTCAATTCAACGGACAGACAACAGTAGATACTGGAATGTGGGTTGAATGGACGGTTCATCATCATCATTATGCGCCATGTCGACAGGTGTGGACGGCCATGGTTCCCTACTTCACATGATTACTAGTGTATTTGTCCTAATTATCATCAGTATCATGTGCCATGCCGGTAAGCGTGGACGATGATGTTTCGCCATCTGACTCGAACACCAGAGTCGTGGATCAGCTCAGTGTTCTTGTCTTGACTCCCCTGCCCTCTCCTTGTTCTCTTCTCCCTCGATCTTGCCAGTTGTCACCAAGTTCTCCAATTTATTTCTTCTCATAACGTGACCAACAAATTGTGACTGTCTACGTCTAATTTCTCTAATTAGTTTATGGTGTTCATTTGTGTAACGTGCGTGTGCTTTACACCTAAGTGGGGTGAATGTACTAGCCATAATTTTATAATACTATAAAGGGTAACTGGGTCAGAGAGGAATATGCGGATGTTAGGTCAGAAAGGTGGAGGCAAGAATTCCAATACAAAGGTGGACCATAAACACAATGGAGGATACATCACGGAGATGTCAGGCTGAGTCACGAAGGCATAGAGAAATACGTGATAGCAGGCAAAGAGACAAAGAGAAACACAGAAACGTTATGTTGGAGGAATTTAGATTGGGGTTAAAGAGGTTAAATGATGTTTCTTGGTGGTACCGGGGAGAAGGGATAAAGATAGAAGTCTGGGAAAATTGGGGGTAGTGGATTTTGGGCTGAGTGAAGGACACCAGCTAAGATAGTGAGATTTGAAGTTGATTTGTGGCGGAATTACCTAACTCCGCCTTGTGGCTTTCAGTGAGTTGAATTCTGGGGCTAAGTATTGGAGACTTAGCCAGGCTGTCAGCGGCAATAGTGTTTGGGCTACGTTCAGGATACTAGCGAGTTATTCGGAGTGCGGGCTGAGGAAGGAATCCCAGTCAGGCAGTCAGAGAGTTCGGACACGGGATGTAGTCCGAGGCAACTAAGTCATATCACCAGGCCGATCCTTGGTGTTGGTGTACCTGTACTGAGATTACTTAAGGGAATGGTGTCATATGTTTCATCATGTATCAGTGTCATTAATAAAATTATGAGCGCAGGATAGTGTCCTATATTGATTCATCGTTGTTGAATAGTCTTCTGACACAATATTCACACTGACATCCTCTAGCTAGACACAACCACAGCCACTTCAATATGTCATAACCTTGTCACAATGTGTTTCTTGTAGGTCTTGGTCATTGGTTGTTCCGTCTGTCCATGGTATTCTTTCCATTGTTCCCAGCAACCACATTTTCACAGCCATCAGATGTTATTCAGTTCGTCTGCTCAATGCCCACGTTTCACATCCATACAAAAGCACAGGTTCTATGTAGCACCCCAACACTCTTTTTCTCTCGTTGCAAATGACATCTTTTATTGGTCAGTATGTTTTTAATCTTGCAACAGGGTGCCTTCGCTATGGTGATACTTGTTCTAATCTCTGTAAGGCACCTCCCATCAGATGTTAAAACTGTTCCAAGATAATTGTACCGATTCACTTGTTTAAGAACATTCCCATTTACATGTATATTACATTTTCTTATGACTAAACAATTCAGGTATTTATCGCTTTGTCTTTACCTTGCTGTCTTTCCATCACGTTTGCCAGTTGTCATTAAGTTTTCAAGTTTAATTTCACCATAAAGCTCCCTAAATATATGTCTAAGTTTACTGTCTACGTTTAATATTTGCCTACGTTTAACTGATTAAGCGCCACACAAACAGTAGGTTTCGACCAGACATGGTACACAATCAAATGAACAAGTATTATAATGTAAATTTCCATTGGGACGCAGATGTGTTTCCTGGCACCAGGGCCGGGTTATATACTGGCCAAGACCTAGTAACACGTCCTCGCCGAGCGTCCTGGGCAACAGGTCCCTTTGGGGTCCTGACTAAAGTCAGTAGGATCGTTGATTCCTCCCAAGTCGGAGAGTGTCTGCCTGCAAGGCGACTGACTCAGTAATTCGCCTATCTGTCAACAGTAGTTTCTCATCCGTGTACTGTTGTGCGGGTGTGTCTGGACGGACTGCTTCAGTAATTCACCTCTCTGTCAACAGGGGTCTCTCATCCGTGTACTGTTGTGCTTGTGTGTCTGGACGGACTGCCTAAGTAATCCACCTCTCTGTCAACAGTGGTCTCTCATCCCTGTACCGTTGTCTGGACGGACTGACTCAGAAATTCACCTCTCGGTCAACAGTGGTCTCTCAACCCTGTACCGTTTTGCTTGTGTGTCTCGACGAACAGCCTCTGTAGTTCACCTCTCGGTCAACAGTGGTCTCTCATCCCTGTACCGTTGCCTGGACGGACTGCTTCAGTAATTCGCCTCTCTGTCAACAGTAGTCTCTCATCCGTGTACTGTTGTGCGGGTGTGTCTGGACGGACTGACTCAGAAGTTCACCTCTCGGTCAACAGTGGTCTCTCAACCCTGTACCGTTTTGCTTGTGTGTCTGGACGGACTGCCTCAGTGGTTCACCTCTCGGTCAACAGTGGTCTCTCATCCCTGTACCGTTGCCTGGACGGACTGCTTCAGTAATTCGCCTCTCTGTCAACAGTGGTCTCTCATCCGTGTACTGTTGTGCGGGTGTGTCTGGATGGACTGCCTAAGTAGTTCACCTCTCTGTCAACAGTGGTCTCCCAGCCGTTGTCCCTCAGCTGCTAACACGCTCGCAGGCCGGTCTGCTATTCGTGGATTCAATTTCGCATCGAGTTGGGATTTAGAAATTGAGCTTGGTACATGAGTGCCAGGAAATGCCATGGGATATAAAGGCGGCGACGTGATACTGTGCACATCATCTGCCATTGGTCTGTACAGGATGGCACTAGCACCGTATGCCCAGAATACTTCAAGGGGTGTAAGCAGAATCCCGTTTACATGATCACATGACCACTGTCTTTAGATAAATCTTAGCTTGTCTGCTAAACGTTGAAGACGACGACAACGAGACGACTACGAAGAGGAAGAAGAAGAAGAAGAAGAAGAAGAAGAAGAAGAAGAAGAAGAAGAAGAAGAAGAAGAAGAAGAAGAAGAAGAAGAAGAAGAAGAGAAGAAGCAGAAGAAGAAGAAGAAGAAGAAGAAGAAGAAGAAGAAGAAGAAGAAGAAGAAGAAGAAGAAGAAGAAGAAGAAGGAGGAGGAGTAGGAGGAGAAAAACAGCCGTGTCTAAGAAAGACAACAATGCTGTCCGTGTGTTACAGAGACATGAAAGCAACAAAATCCAGCAGACATCGACGAGCTGTCACCGGAGATTACCGTAATGAGCCGATGGTCGATAGAGAGTTGTCTGATCCCCGTGTCGCTGATCTGTGTTGGGCCCGAGTTGTCTTCCCCTCGAGCAGATAAACATTAGCGAGCCGGTGTGGTTATCTTCCCCTAATGATTACACATACGGGTAAATGATTTCCCAAGTGCGGATGTTGAAAAATCGGTTCTTCTCAAACATAATCTTCTTCTTATAATCCGTGTCGTGTGGCGTTAGTGATCATGTCTGTCCACAGCCTTCTGTCTCATATACTGCCAATCTTCTTATAGTCCGTGTCGTGTGGCATAAGTAATCATGTCGATCCACAGCTTTATATCTCATGTTATATCAATCATTCATTATATTTATGTTCTTCGTGCCAAGATGTCAAACCGTCCAGTATCTTTTCCATCGGTCTGTTCCTGTCTCTCTACTCCTCCAAATTTCCTATTGTAGCGATGTAATCTAACTGTCCCCTTCTAGTGCTGTGTCCAATGAGAATAGATAACCGATTCAAGGACCCATTTACACGCCTACAGGGCATATGGTGCGAGACCCATATTTATATAGGCCAACCAGCACCGGGTGGATGATAAGGTCAGCACCAAGCCGTTGCTAGACCCATATTTATATAGCCCAATCAGCACCAAGCCGTTTCTAGACCCATATTTATTTAGCCCAACCAGCACCGGGTGGATGATAAGGTCAGCACCAAGCCGTCCAGCTTCACTTCCCATGACACTTCCAGGTACTCACTTTAGACTGGGCTGGCCTGAAAGCCCAAGCCAATTTAAACAATCCGCCACGATGTAGATTCGAACACACGACCCCAAGACGACAGGTAAGCGTCTCGACAAATTCACGGCTATAGCATCAACAAGTTGGCAGTGAGTTCCCCTACAGAGAATCCTGAAAATTAGCTCGTGCTCAATTGATAAGGCATAGGCGTCTCCCGGCCCACGTGGCTCACTTAAAGCTAAAACCACCACCACCGCTGATTCCAATTAGTCACGGAAATCTTTAATTGTACAGGTCAATTTCTAGCGCAGAGTTCAAATGTAACAGAAGTAGGTCAACGTGTATGTGGTTCTGATTCTTCTGCGATGTAGTTGTCGACGTCTTCCTCTTCTTCTCCTCCTCCTCACTTCTTCCTCGTCCTTTTATCCCCCCTAATTCCTCTTCACCTTTGTTCTTATTCATCCACCTGCTCCCCATCCTTTTCCACCCCCACTTTTATCTTCTTCTTCCTCTACTACATCATCATCATAATCAACATCATCATCATATTGAGTGGTGATCTTCCAACCCATGATGAAATCCACTCCAACACTCTATACGACATTTATACCCGGGGGCACACGTCTTATCATTAGACAGGATTATCCGGAAAGCCAGAATAAATTCATCCAGGGAACATCTACAGATCCGGATATTCAGCGAGAAAACATTGATTCCCCATTCCTTTCATTTTTGTATTCTATAACTGGTTGCCATATCTGCACAAGACCTGGGAAACATCTCTGCTACTTTCATTGTGAATGAAATCTAAAAGGAATGAAAGTAAGCACACAGCAGCGGGCTGTCAGGCGAGGACACAACAATCATGTGATGGTGGATATTGAGTTGTCTGAGCCTCAAGTCGGAGATCCGAACTGGGCCAGTTGTCTTCCATCACACGTTTACTAGTCTATCATGACCTGGCTAGTATTGTTACCTGCCCCTAGCGATTGGAGACAAGGTCACATTATTTAACAACCACTGAAACAGAAAGCTCGCTGATTTCCCATAATATAGAAAATACAGAAGTGTATCTATTATTACTGTCCTGTATTTCTTCTATACAGTTTGCTTGCTTCTAACCATTGCCTCACACTGCCTCATGTAAAGCTAACATCGCCGCTGGTTTCAATTAGTCGCCGCGTCATTAATTGTACAGATTAATTTCTACCACAGAGTTCAAAGGAGAGGCAAGTAGGTCCGCAGTTAGTTTATAATGTACAAACAGGAGCAGTGAGGGGGTTCCCCTAGGTCGGTGAACTGTTTCCATGGCGGATCAAACTCTGGAGAATGGCGGGGGCAGGTGGCTGTTGGATGAAGCTAGGACCCAGCCGTTTGATTCTTCTTCTTCTTCTTCCCCTTATTCCTCCTTCATCTTGTTCTTCCTCCTGCTCCTCGTCCTTTGCCCATTCCTCCTCCTACGTTTCTCTTCTCCTCCTATGTCGTCAATGTCGACGTCTTTCTTGCTCTTCTTCTTCTCTTCTCCTTCTTTTTCTTCCCCCGAAGTGTTTTATCACTCTGCTTCTTCATATTACCCTTCCTGTTCTTACTCCTCTTTTCCTCCTCATTCTTCTAAGCCGTCGTCTTCTTCTTTTCATTATCATCATTACCGCCACCGTGATCACTGGCCCTGATCTTCCAACCCAAGATGGTAAAGACTCCAAAAACTCTTCTTCCTTCATCTACTGTTCAGCAGTTCTGCTTCCTCTTCTTCCTCTTATTCGTCGACGACGTCGACCTCGTCTTCTTCTACCTTTGCCTATCATCATGAATTATGATCTTGCAAACCGAGATGGTATCCGCTTCAATACTCCTTCCACAAACATGCTCACACGGGACCACAAAGCCTTTCATTAGACAGGATTATACGGACAAGCAGATAGATTCACCCAGACGGCATCTATAGAGCCGGATATTTAACGGAAAATCTTTTTTTCCCCATTCCCATCATATTTTCGTTTCATAAATCGCTGTCATATCTGCACAAGAGCTGAGAAACACCCCTGTTACTTTCATTATGAAGGAAATCTAAAAGGAATGAAATAAGTACACAGCAGCGGGCTGTCAGGCGGGGACGTAACAATCATGTGCTTGTCTGAGCCTCAAGTCGGAGATCCAAGCTGGGGCAGCTGTCTTCCATCACACACGTAGTAATCTATCATGCCTGGATAGTGTGGTTACCTCCCCTGGAGATTACAGACACGGGCACATTATTTCACAATTCTTCTTATAGACCATGCCATGTGGCGTTGGTGATCATGTCTGTCCACAGCCTTATGTCTCTTGTAGTGCCAATCTTCTTATAGTCCATGCCATGTGGCGTTGGTGATCATGTCTGTCCACAGCCTTATGTCTCTTGTAGTGCCAATCTTCTTATAGTCCATGCCATGTGGCGTTGGTGATCATGTCTGTCCACAGCCTTATGTCTCTTGTAGTGCCAATCTTCTTATAGTCCATGCCATGTGGCGTTGGTGATCATGTCTGTCCACAGCCTTATGTCTCTTGTAGTGCCAATCTTCTTATAGACCATGCCATGTGGCGTTGGTGATCATTTCTGTCCACAGCCTTATGTCTCTTGTAGTGCCAATCTTCTTATAGACCATGTCGTGTGGCGTTGGTGGACATATCTGTCCACAGCCTTCTGTCTCGGGTACTGCAAATCTTCTTTTAGTCCATGCCGTGTGGCACTGGCGATCATGTCTGTCGACACCCATCTGTCTAGTGTAGTGCCAATAATTTCTGAAACCGATGTTTCTCCATGTCATGATGTCAAAATTTCGAGCATATTATTTCTTGGTCTTCTCCCTGTCTCTCCTCCCCTTCACCTTATCCGTTGTGACGACATATTGCAACTTTCCATTTTTCCTGCCATACCAAAAGAATGTAAACTGTTTTATTGTTCTGATTCTAGTAACCAGTTCTCTTTTGTGAGTTAACTTCTTTCAAGATATCTTCATTGCTGTTTTCTATTCATCTTCTGTTTTATCATCATTCTTATATAAAACCACATCTTTGCAGCTTTTATATAATTCCTCTCTTGTCTATTAAATGTCCATGATTCACTTCCATACATAAGAATTCGCCCAATAAAGCTGATAAGAACTCTTTCCTCAACTCGATTGACGAAGATAAATTGCAGAGAATAGAATGTGTCGTAATTTCACAATTTGTCATGATCATGTACCACGCCGATATGCGTGTGCGGTCATGTTTCACCATCTCACACGATCACCAGAGTCGTGAATCAGCTCTATGTTTTTGCCTCGACCATGCCACGTGGCCAAGCCATCCAAATATTTACCTCTCTGTCTTCCCCCTCATTCTTGTCCTCTCAATCTTGCCATTTCTTTTCATAACGTGACCAAAAGGTCTTAACATTCTACGTCTAATTTCTCTAATCAGTTTATGGTTTTCATTTGTTTCTTGTAGGACTTGCTCATTAGCTTTTCTGTCTTCTTATAGGACTAGCTCATTGGGTTTTTTTTTTCTGTCTTCTTACAGGACTTGCACGTTGATTTTTCTGTCTTTTTTTGCAATTAATGATACAGAATAATCGCTTCCTTCAGGGCGAAACATAATCTAGAAAATAAAAAAAATTGTATCTAACCATACTGCCCTCAATGTGAATCCTTATTCTAGAGCAGTGGTTCTCAATCTTTTTTTTGGCCCCTGCCCCCCTTCACCATATTTTCAGAACGTCATCGCCCCCCCCCCCCCCCTTCGTATTTTCTATCTAAAAATTTGGCCCGTGCCCCTCTTTACCATATTTTCAGAACGACATACCCCCCCCCCTTTTTTCGTATTCCCTACCTAAAAATGTGGCCCGTGCCCCCCTTCACCATATTTTCAGAACGTCACCCCCCCCCCCCCTTTCGTATTTCCTACCTAAATATCCCTCCTCCCGCCCCTACACAGTATACATAATAATGAAAGCACATACTAAAACAAGTCTAGACATCCACATTAAACGTGATTTGTGGGTCTACTTACTTTATAAAATGAATATTAGAAGGGTGAGACGTACAGAACCGTAAAGTATGAAGGGAAAAACAAGATCAAGAAATCGATTCTTGTATTAACGCGATCTTAAAATAATCTTCATTCCCCCCTCCCCCCTGGAAACCCCAAAATTCCCCCCTGGAGGGGGGGGGGGGAATTCCCCACCGGTTGAGAACCACTGTTCTAGAGGATATCTTTATGGCGCACTTACAAGAAGAAAGAGCCTCGAATAGTAAGTCCAAGTTCTATACCGCCGCAATGTGTGTGATAAATTATTCAACACAGAAACCAGACAACAAGCAGAATCGTTCCACTCTACCATGACCCATGACCACAAGAACATTTTTCTGTCTATTGACCAACTTATCGTTCTTAGACATCCTAATCTGTCTATCGGAAGGGAACATGGACGGGCATATACCTCAAATTCAACTGTTTTGCACCTATCCAATATTAACGTGTCTGGTACGACCCTATTTTATCGAGCTAGAAAGATTTGTTCCATTGACACTCTTAAAATAAGAACTGGACACCTTTAGTCTGACTCTGCAATCTAATGGATTTCCAGCGGGCTTCATCAAGCGTCAATGCCGGCCAGCGATCTCCAAACAGCTACTTAATAGATCTTTTAAAGTTAACAAAGAAAAGTATTTTGCATTCGGCGAACAATAAATAATAGCTCAGGTGAATTGAGACATCAGCAATTAAGCGGTTCCAGTCAATTTTGTGCAAACAGAGATTTCATTGTAAATTGCGATTACCTTGAGATAACTAATGCTCCCTAGTCGAACAATATAAGTGACTTTGTGTTTTAAGTACTTCAGCTAAAGTATAATGTAAGTATTCACTATGCAATAGGTACCTGGCAGTATGGAGCGAAATATACGAGGCAAGAAATCGTGCAACATATTGTTTGGGGCTTCTATGCTTAACTTTACTAAGAAAATAGATCTTTATAACTTGTGTATTTATTCTTCGTGGTATTTCAATGAATCCAAGGCTTCCCCAAGCCATTATTGTTGTTTTTTATATGCTGCTGTGAGTGCTGGGACATGGAGGATAGCTGAGACACTAAGTTGTTAAGAGACCATGACATAACTGTCCCATCCTCCAATGTCCAACCTCACCCCTCTTTCTCGCTCACCCGGTCAATCGTTATTTCTCTCTCTCCTCCTCCTCCTCCTCCTCCCCCCCCCTATATTCCACAATAAACGGTGTTACCATATTCCCTGAAAACACTTGCACACTTTCCGACTCCATGTAGATTGGAACCTACTACTCTGTTATGTACACAAAGTGCACACTGTTATGTGACAACCTTGTTATGTGCATTCCTTCTTAGCGAGCATGTATAATTGATGACCGGATATTGCACTGGGCGGAAGGACGATGGGCTGATTCACTGAATGCTGGGGGTTTGTGGTCAAACGAGGAAGGATTGTGCGGTCTGGCTTGTAGATGTTTAGTGCTGGCGGACCGAAGACAAGGGCAACGTGTGAGAAGACAATGCACAGACAGAGGGAAGACGTGCGAAGTTACGGGAAGTCAAGGCGAGGAACAGAAAGAAAAGGTAAGGAAAGATGAAGCAATGGAAGGAAAGACAGGGCAGGGGAAGACAAGGCAAGGGAAGACAATTCAACAGGAAGATAATGCAAGGAAAGAAGACAAGACAAGAGAAATCGAAGGATGACAAAACCAAGAAAGGAAAGACAAGGTGAGGAAAGACAAAGCAATGGAAAGAAAGACAGGACAGAGGAAGACAAGGCAGAGGAAGACAAGGTAGGGGAAGAAGCGAGATTACAATTCAAAGGAAGACTGCAAGACAAAAGAAGTCAAAGGAGGACAAGGCGAAGGAAAGGAATACAAGATAAGGAAAGACAAAGCAATGGAAGGGAAGACACGACAGAGGAAGACAAGACAGGGAAAGACAAGGTAAGGGAAGAAGCGAGATTACAAATTCAAGGGAAGAATGCAAGACAAACGAAGTCAAGGAGGACATAGCGAGGGAAGGAAAGACAAAGCAATGGAAGGGAAGATAAGACAGAGAAAGATAAAACAGGGGAGGACAAGGTAAAGGAAGAAGCGAGATTACAATTTCAAGAGAATGCAAAGGTCCTATCACATGTTCGTGACGATGGTGATGATGATGGTGACCAGGTTATGATCATGGTGATGATGATGATGTCGATGGTGATGATGATGGTGATGATGATGGTGATGACAGGGGCCGTTTGGCATCGGGTAGAGATACTCAACTTTGTTACACTCCCTAGGGACATTATGGTTATCCTCCAATCCGGCAGTTATTCTTACCAACCAGCCCATATCTCAATATCCTAAACACTTTGTGAATCCTGGAAACCAAGATGCAGTACCACTGGGGAAATCCATGAGATGGGGACCTTCCAGAATACTCTTGCTTAGCATGACCAGCACTAACAAGGGTCATTCTTGTAGTCCTCAGCCACACCTAGTAAAAGTTATTATGCTATCTATTTATGTTGCTGTTATGATTATGCTGTTTGATATAATGGTTCATCTGTTGTGTTTGACCATGTCAAGTGATTGTAATTGAATTAATGCAATACCACAGGTCATGCATTGATGAATGTTATTGGATATACTTTAATAAATCCAAAGACTATTGATTCTTTGTTCACACATTGTTCTGTGACAAATATGTTTGTTATGTATACACAGTACGAAATGTTATGTGACAACTCTGTTATGTACACAAAGTGCACACTGTTATGTAACAACCTTGTTATGTGCATTCAGTGGTTGTTCAGTAATGTCCATGTATGTTCTGTCAGTCCCTAGATTTCTGGTGCATACATGATACATTGATAGACTGGGGGATTATGTGAGTACGGAGACCTACATACTGGTCCACCTTTATCTATATTACAAAGGGTACCTCATTCCCTGGGGTCAGTAGTAAAATTACGTGATCTCCACGCCTTCCTGGGGAACCTACACTCCTTATCTTTATTATCATTTCTTGTGAAGAGAACTTCACTTGGGGGACAACGAGCCACTTAAAAGCTTCCCAACGAAGGCATATGAGGTTGATAGCCCCTCCCAACTGATATCTCATTAGGTATCTCCTCGTCTAAATTTTCCACACCTCACAACTCCCATACAAAAGAACATGTTCCATATCATATTCCAGTACTCTCTTTCTGAGAAGTCTCGGTATTGTGGTAGATAGACACTCGCCTGCCTGTCCCATGGACATGGGTTCCAATCCGAAACATGATAGTCTGCCCATAGACCGGTATAAAATGTCTTAACCATGTCAGTTCAACACATATTCCACAGGTGAATATATGTCTTGAAGCTGGCGTAAGGGCTACGGATGTACAACAGGAGAAAGACAATTCGGAGTCAATGACCAACGTGAGAACCAAGACTGCTGCTACTACTACCACTAATAATAATAATAATAATGGTAATGATAAAAAAAGTGCCACTGATACTACTCATTCATTCATTCATTCATTCATTCATTCATTCTTCCGTTCGTTCGTTCGTTCGTTCGTTCGTTCGTTCGTTCGTTCATTCAGTAGCATGTCCCTTGCAGAGCCTCGCTCCAATAGCAACTGTCCGGAAAACTTCTCGGTCATAAGCAAGATGTCCCACGTCCAATACACCCATTTGGAGATCGTCTGCTACATCCTGCACCCATCTTCTCTTTGGTCTTCCTCTTCCTCTCTTCCCAGGCATATACCCCTCCATGATTGTTCTCTTCAAACTTTCATGACCAAAATATTTCGATGTTCTTTGTTTTATCGTCTTTAGTAGCCAACCTACCTCAATATTCAGATCTTATCGTATGGATTCATTTGTTCTTTTCTGTATCTAAGATATTTTTAGATCCCGTCTATAACATTTATATTCAAAGTCATTTATGCGCTGTTCATTAAGTGTCCAGGTCTCACAGGAGTATATTGCAATGGGAAAGATGTATGCTCTTAAACATTTACTTTGTGTAGTTCTATCTGGCCCCCCCCCCCCCCCCAATCCCCTCCAAATTTTATTCAGTTGTTTTAGTTTTTTAAGAGCAATAGATATTCGTCTTTTAATTTCCTATTACTACTATTACTGATACTACTACTAATCTTAATACGTCAATAACTATTACTAATACTGCGCCAGCTACTACTGACACTATTACTACTACTGCTACAATTACTACTACTACTACTACTACTACTACTACTACTACTACTACTACTACTACTACTACTACTACTACTACTACTACTACTACTACTACTACTACTACGACTACTACTACTACTACTACTACTACTACTTCTACTAGTGCTGCTGCTGCTGCTGCTACTACTACTATTACTACTACTAATACTACTAATACTACTACTGACACTAATACTTATATTACTAGTACAAAGATTATTACTGTAAATACTTTTACTACTACTGCAAATTCTACTAACACTACTGCAACTTTTACTTCTTCTTCTTCTTCTTCTTCTTCTTCTTCTTCTTCTTCTTCTTCTTCTTCTTCTTCTTCTTCTTCTTCTTCTTCTTCTTCTTCTTCTCCTTCTTCTTCTTCAGCGTTCCGAGCCATTGAGGTTCTTTGCTGCAGATACAATCCGTCTCCATTCGTCTCTCTGGTGGGCCTTCTCTTGCCAGTCGTTGATTCCAAGTGCTTGTAGGTCTGTATATGTATTATCTCTCCACCGCCTTCTTGGTCTACCTCGGGATCTACGGTCATTTATTTCCTGAGTGTAAGCGAGTTTTGTTTCCCTATTATCTTCCATTCTTTCTATATGCCCCAACCATTGTAGTCTATTAGCCTTCATGATACCAGTGATTAGCGGGGACTTAAACAGATCATAAATGTCTTTGTTACTTCTTCTTTTCCACTCTCCACTTTGTGTATCCCTAATGGGTCCAAAGATGCGTCTTAAAATTTTGTTCTCAAAGGTTTGTAACACGGCTTCGTCTCCTTTCGTTGTACTCCAGGTTTCAGAGCCATACAGCACAACTGGTCTGATCAGTGTTTTGTAAATTGTGATTTTGGTATTACGAGATAGCGCCTTTGATTTTAGTAGATGTTGTAGTGCATAGTATATCTTTTTTCCATAGTTGATTCTAGTTTGTATTTTTTCCCTTATGATGTTGGAGCAGTTGAAGATTGTACTACTAAAACGAACAATAACAAAAATACTAACAGCAACAACAAACTTCAGCACTTAACACGTGCCGGCCCAGTGATAACCAAATAAACTACCAGGAATCACGAGCTAAGTACGGGATGTAACCAACTACAAACACTGCCACCTCATCCCCTCCACCTACACTAGAACAGTCAGGGACAAGACAAGAACACTGTAACCGATCCCGTTTCTAGTTTACTGAGAGAATTAGAGAAGTCAATACCGGGCCATTAGCTGCCGGAACTCCCAACGGTTGCTGGATGTGCTCCCAAGAAGGAAATATCGGGTGACAGAAATGATCATTGTTCTATTATCGGTAATCACTTCTTGCTGTATGGAGCTGTACTCGTGACGATGCTAGCGTGTGGAGACCGAGCCGGCAGTCGAGTAACAAATGTATAGAATTACCTTTATACAAGCAACGAGTGAGTTTGTAATCAGGTTCCCGCAGATATGGTGTTCGTGTTAACACAGAATCTGTTTCTACTGGTTAGTGAACGGTAATTTATCTGGGAATCGGCTTGGAGTCTACTGGTGATGACATAGCTAAAACTCGTGGAGGAGACATTAACAGTCTAGGAATTATCCCAGCCTGTGGAGTCAGCACGACCGAATGGATCAGAGCGCTCGTTCTTAAACTTCCGGTGTGCTGATGCCCAGGTTGCGGGTTTAACCTCTAAACCCCTACACCGTTCAGTTGGAGTGAAATATTGACGTTTCGTCCTTAATTTTGGGACGTAAATTACAACTACATGAGAAGTCAGAGTGGGTTTGCTTGACGGCCAGGGACAATAATAATAGGGACATCTTATACACAGGCAAAATTCAGTCCAGGGCTATTGGAAATAGCAGCACCTGTATGGGCAGCGCTTGAGTTCAAAGCGAGTGAAGGCAACAAGAAAACATCGCAGTCTTTCCCTAGTGGTGTGTTGAATACTGACCTGGTTATATGCTGACATGCCTCTACAAGGATTTTGAGTTCCAGTGCCGGTATTGACTGATGATTGATGGTTGGTTGGTTGACTGATAGATGGGTGTTGGTTGATTGATTGATGGCTGGTTCGTTGATTGATAGATGGATGGTTGGTTGATTGATTGATGGTTGGTTGATTGGTTGAATGATGGTTAGTTGATTGATGGATTGTTGGTTGGTTGAGTGGTTGATTTGTTGGTTAGTTGATGGATAGATGGTTAGTTGATGGACGGATGGTTGGTTCACTGGTTGGTTGGTCGATTGATGGATGGTTGGTTCACTGGTTGGTTGACTGGTTGATAGACTGATGTTGGTTAGTTGATGGATGGATGGTTAGTTGATGGATTGATGGTTGCTTGACTGGTTGGTTGGTTGATTGATGAACCCCACTGGCTTCTGAAATTTGAGAGGAGAAGTAGAAATCTGCAGCGCAATCCCAGTGAGTCTTTAGTACCATATGCGGAGAGAAATCTCTGCACCAACTTCACTCCGAAAGATGTATGCTTCTTCATGATTTAGGCTTCGAGAAAACCGGTGCGCTGAACTTGAGTTGGAACTCAATTTCCAAGGGATTTACAACCAACCAACCAGCAACCAACTATCCAACAACCATCCTCAACAAACCAACTAACAACCATCCTCAACCAACAAACCATCTATCCACTAAACTACAAACCATCCATCCGACAATAAACCATCCATCCATCAAACAACTGTCCATTAATCAATCAACCATCCATCAATCTATCAACTATCCATCAATCCATCCATCAATCAACCACTCATCAATCAATAAACCAACTATCCATTCATCCGTCGATCATCCATACGT